>CM076577.1:1485982545-1486211054 GCA_034641835.2 Pinus albicaulis | reverse complement strand
CTTTAAATCCAGTCGGAGCCACCATCCCAAACGGAAAAGGAGCTGTCTTAAGGTCCCGGCCAAGATTGTATGGTTTCCCTAATGTTTGAAGCAGAGATTTTCAAGGCTTCAACGGGAAGGAAAGATGATTTTCAAACCTAGTGGATCTAACTCTAGCGCAAGAGTGGTTCTTGGAGTTATATAGATGTGTCTATATAACCTAATGGGAAATCCTATTGACTAAGGAAAAAAGAAGGTTCAAGAGAATAAGAGGGAGTTTTCATATTTAAAGGGAGAGTCATCAACCCTAGAAGAGTGTGCCTTCAAGTTCAAGAGAAAGAGAGGAGTCTTCCAAAACTAAAAATACGTTTTCATGGTGTGGCTTAAAGGCCATGCGGGATCAGGAGAAGTAGGAGGCTTATATTAGAAAGGAAACTTCCAAGAAGGGTTAAACTCTTATAGCAGTGGAGTGCTGGAGAGTAGTTGTGGAAGAGGATTATGTTCTAGTGTGTGAAATAGAGAGAATTCCAAGTAATGGAAGTACCTTCCTCACTAAGCGGGAATGTTGAAATTTGGTAGCATAAAGATGTACTCTCATTAGTGTTGGGTATGTGAGAGGAAACCACTCATAGAAGTGATTTTATGAGTGTATGGGCTAAGATCCATGTTATTGCACACTTTGGATAAGTATAAGTAGAATGGAAAATGATTCATTCTTGTGGCTTTGCAGGAGGGTTGAGAGGGTTGGAAGGTGGCCAATTGGCTGATATACATAGACTATTGTATACAAGGAATGTTTCAAAGCCTGTGTGTAAGGGTTTAGGGCCCAAAGGAAAGGAAAGGGTATACACAATAACAGAGACAGTGCTATAAGCCTTGTGGTGGAAAATCATAGAGAAAATGGGGGTTGTAGGTGCATTTGAAGGGAAATAGAAAGGTGCTAGACCTTAAGGAATGGCCAAAATGCTAGTTTAGCATAGGTCGAGGCTTGTGTGATGAATTTTGGGCAGTTTAGTAGGTCAAGAGGAAGGAATTCAGGCCCTAGTTTAAGGTTGAACATGTGGCAGGAATAACCCACAACTAGAAGTAAGGGTTAAGGTTTTTTGTTTTGAGTTTTAGACATTAGGATGTAATAGAAGGAAAGGCTACAAACCTATTGAGTATTATTTGTATTTACAAGGGGGTTCCTTGACGCTAATAGGAGTCTTATCTGAGGTCGAATGGCTACAAGAGGTAACCTCAATAGGACATATCAACATAGAAGGAATTTTGTAGGTTTTCCAAGGATTTGAGAGTGTTGGGTAAGCCCCTTAGTGCTACAATAATATCCTAAAGTGGCAGCAGCAAGGTGATGAATTGTTGTAAGGGTTTTGTGGTAAATGAAAACCACATAAGAATTATTTGAAATTAAGTGAGGGCTTGATGGAATAACCCTCCACCCAAGGAATTTAATAGGGTCTTATTTTTTATTTGGGAATATTTTCCAAGGATTGTAAATGGTCATTTTTGCTAGTAAATTAAAATGCCTTGGGATTCTTATTTAAGGACTAATGAGATATTATTTTTCTTATTAAAATTGTGTGTTCTATGTATGATATGATAGTTGGTATATTCCATTGTGCTAAAATTGTTTTAGAGTTAGGCATTGTAGTGTGTTTACGCTTTATGTTTGATGAAACTGTCAAAACATAGACGAGACCTAGGGTGCATGAAATTCTAACAAATAATTAGTAAAAAGTTTTTTTTTTTTTTTTTTGCTAGGTAATATGAGCCCTGAGATGATTGGTATGCTTAACCTATGGCTTGAGCAGCCACAACCCATGGACATCTAAGCGGACAAAATCACCTTGAGGATCACACCTACCTTGAGCCACACTAGCTCTTAGCATAGCTAGCTTTTTACCCATGGAGTTTTGAACTTGTTACCTTTACACCATGGAGTTCCTTTACATAACAACCTATCACCCTTTGCTCTATGTCCCATGGGCTGTACTTCAATTTTAAAATTAATAAAATATATTAAAAAATAATATCAAAAATAAGATATATATATATATATATATATATATATATAATGAAATTTTTGAGTGGACACTCCACCTATTATTATGGTTAGGAAAAAGATTTAATAGTATTCGCTAAATAATAAATTATTATTATTATTATTAATTCAATTAATAAATAATATTAATGTGAAAGAAAAGATTAAAAAAAAAATTATTAATTAATAATATTAAAATGATATAATAAAATTGTTATTATCAATTATTAATATAAATTATAATTGTTAAAGATGAGGAGGGGAACGACCAGGGCTTCACTGGGGAGCAAGGGATCAATACCATACCACAGGGACCAATACCATACCACGTGCCGACGTATAATAAAGGGTAAATGGTTTTTAAATTGACACGTATAGAAAATGGAGCTCAAAGTCAATGAAAAAACATAAACGGGTATAAAAAGTGTTAATGAAAAAACAGATACCTACAATATCTAGTGAAATAGGGGTTTTTAAAATTGGGAAGGTGTATTTGGTTCATATTGGTAGAGGGTTAAATAATCTGATTTTTAGATTTATTTTCCAATATATAGACAAATTAAAGGTATTGTTTAGTATGCCAAAACGCATGTGATACGTCAGAGGTTCATTTAGTGAAGCCCTCGTGAGAGGAACTAACAGAGGAATAGATTAGATTATGAAGTGAAGAGAATAACCATAAGTAACCATAAGGGTTATTTCGCCATGACGAAGAAAGAGAGATTCAATTTTCCTAAGGATTAGGAATTTAAAAAAATAACTAAGCTAAATATCTAGCTTTGTGGAATGGATTGGAACTAACTTACTTGAAAGGAATTCACAATATGTTGGTATTAGGTGATTCAATGGTTGTGATCCAACATGTGAATAAGGTTAAAGAGAATGAAGAACACAACTCAACTTCTATTCTGAGACGAATTAAGTTATTAATGGATCAATCTTAATTGATTGAACTCTTCCATGTTAAAATAATCCTTAACACTGTAGGAGGCTCTTTGGAAAACCAAAGAGATCTATTGGAACAAGGTTTGAGAAAGATTGGTAAAGGGGATTTTCATATCAAAGAAATTCCATGAAGACTAGACTAGGAATTTTTATACCTGACATTCATTGGCATTAATTTTTAAATAAGGATCCACGTATCATCAATCCTTCCTTCCATGCATCACTTTGAAATAATATTATTTCTTACAACATTGTGGCAGTCAACATCTAACATGGAGGGTTTATTTTGTGCAGCCACCTAGGCGGTGTTCATCATGTTGCGTAGGATAAAGGATAGTTGGAGAGGTGAAGTAATGATTAATAAATTCGTTCATGTGAGGGAGGTTATTTCTCATGCATTGGAGATTTTGTTTGCACGTGTGATAACTTTTTCCTTATTGAAATTTGTTTCATTCGACAACCTTTCTATTATGGCTGCCGATTTCTTAATCATTTGGCCAGTGTGGTTTGAGGAAATGGCAATGTTAGAAGCCTCAAATCATGGAAAGTGAGCCCGTTGGTATATATAGAATGTTGGAGTGAATTTGGAAGCATAGAGTTAGGGATCATAATCATAATCAATCAATTTTTTCAACAAGACCGGTTTAGTTTCAAGTTTATGGAGTATGATTATGGAATTAGAGAGGAAGAGCTCAACATCTCTTTAACTAAAATGGTGGGTTTTCTGGAATTTCTCATTGCTTTGGTCTCAAGGCATGGGGAGATAATTTTATATGAATCTCGAGCCCAATTCAAGTTGTTAAATCAGAAAATACAAATTCTGGAGGTTAAGTTAAAACATTTGTAATTTTCAAATTAAATGTTGAATTTTCACCTGGTAATTTGGCTCCAGTGGAAAAATTCAACATGAATGAGGATTTTAATGGAGTAGATGAAGTGGGAGAGCAGAGGCGGCGGTTCTCATGGGTGTCTGTAGCTCATGGGCATGATTCTGCTTATAGGCTAGCTGATGAGCACAATATGCTTTGGGTATGTGTCTAGTTAGAAGCTGATACAAATTGTTGTCTGGCTCTGGAGGGGTGAAAAGTGTCTGGATGTGAGTATGCTTGAGTGGTCGAGTTAGAACTTTCTTCTTCTTTTTTGAGTCTTTTAGTAAGTCTGTGATTGATCATTCTTGTGTAATGGCTCAGAGGGGAACATAAGTTCAATGTGGGTTGGTCCTGTAGTTTCCATGGAAGGATAAATTATTATGGTGGTCAATCATGTGATATGGTAAAGCTTTGGCTATATGCTGGTTTTTACGTATTAGAAAGGGTGGTTGATGAGATGAATGGGTTCATCTGTCCATGGCGTTTCAATGTCCTGACATGAAATCTTCTGGTCTGTATTAGTGGTCCGAAATATGTCAACTGATCTTTATGTGGTAGCTCAGATTATCTCCTTGGGAGTCATTGATCTCATCATTCTGCATGAAATATATACATCGCATATGAGGCATATATTGAAGGTGAGCAATGAAAAATAGAGGGAATATGATTCCCTCTCGTGAGCTTCCTAAGGCTGCGAAGACTCTTATATTGTCGTATCAATCAAAATGGTCCATTCTTTGCCATAACTGGATGGATTGTTCCATAATTTCTCGGCCCTGTAAGGATTTTGGATTCCATTTATTATTTTGGTGGTGGCATTGTGCTGGATGTTGTTTTTGATGTTGCTACCATGTATGAATGGTTGGTCTGAACGCTCTTCTCTGGTTTTTCCAATGTATCTGGCTTCCTACCACCTTAATTCTGGTGACATGGGCTCTTTTCCGGTGTCTGGGAATGTTTCAAATCTTTCTGGTATGGATGACCATTACTACTCCCTAGTTGTTTGATTTGATACGGATGTACATATGCCCATGTTTTCATTACTATATCTATTGGTAGACGTGGATTATGAATATTTTATGAATGGGGTGGTACTAATTTTACTCCTCCCAAGGCTCCTTTGAGCGTGGTATTTTTTTATCCAGGGTGTCATCTTAATCGGGTAGGTGATCTCTCTTTATGGAACTAGTTCCATTCTGACATTATCTCTGCAATCACCATATTTGGTACTATTTTTACTCCTCCCAAGGCTCTTTTGAACGCGGTATTTTTCTATCATGGGTGTCATCGTGATCGAGTAGGTGATCTCTCTTAATGGAACTAATTCCATTATGACATAATCTCTGCATTCACCATATTTGGCAATCAATCCATGCTTAAAGTTCTTAAATTGGTTTGGTGGGAAGTGTGTTTTATGATAGTATCTATCAGTAGGGGGGAATAATTAGGTGGGTGCTTGACATATTCCTTCATTTATCAACTTTCCTCATATGGGTGATGGCTATATTTTATAGTCTTGGATCAATCTCTAACTCATTTTTTGAGCTGGACCACTGACTTAGATTGTATTTATTGTAATATTCCTTTTAAGAAAAATCAACAATATTGACACCAAAAATGCAGTTTTCAGAAAATTACTCTAAAATAATGAGAAACAGCACTTGGATCCATTATTTTATATATTATATCCCTAAAATATAGAATGGGAGCATAAAAAAATCATTCTAGCTATGTTAAATAGATCTCCCAAGCCCAATATTGTCTAAAAACACCTAAACCCCATGGCTTCTGCAACACAGAATTTCTAAATCATAAGACAGCGCAGTTTATTGAGGGTTTCTACTATAGAAAAATGAAAATCAATAGATCAGATGATATATTACTCAAAGAGCTGAGAAAATGGAGATCTAATCTCTTTTATACAATCTTAAGATAACTCGGCAAGGTTTTCTTGAAAGCATGAGGTACAAAAAGTAGATATACAGATATATGACTAAAAATCACATTGTCTAACTGCAACTCTGCATACATATGGCTGGAAAAAACAATAAATGGCTCTGAAAGTACTCCTTGCTAGCTTTTCGGGAGAAAGATTGATCCTTTCCCTAGGAAACTAGCTCACAAATAGGGGTTTTAACCCTACCACTGCAACACCATGAAAAATAACGCAGTTTCTCCAAGGAAATGCGTTGTAGTTGTAGGTGGCTGCTTGACCCAATGTCTGATGGTGGAAATATAGCCTAGAATACTCCTCTCAGATCCCTTCACCAAGCTCTCCAAGAAAGAGTGTGGAATTCCATCATAAGAATACCTTGCACTAAACAGTGCAGCAAACCCAGCTAAACAGCTGAAGTATGCAAGAAGTCATAAGACTCAATCATAAAAAATATTTTGAATGCCTCTCATGGCTGCGATCCCTTCCATTTTATTCTTGGTGAGCCTCCTCATCTTTGGGCCCACTCATTTATGAGGTTACTTCCTTGCAAAGACTCCTCCTCCAAGACTGCGTTGTTCCCACTAGCTCCACTCTTCTTTTTTGGCAGCATTTTTTATTTTTTCAACCTGGATCTAGTCCACATGCATTTCTCCCTTTCACACCCAAGGTGTATTTATTTTTCCTACCTAAACTGATCCACATTCACATTGGAAGTGTTTTATTCCTACTAAAGAGATTTAAGGGTCTCCCTACCCCATTTATTCTTCTAGACTGAAAAAATAGAGCAACATATAATATTCCAACTAGCAATAAGATAATTGGGAATATTACAGTCCTCCCCTCCCAAAATTTTCTTGTCTTCAAGAAACAGTAAAGAAGGATGCTGCAAAATCTTCTCTCCATCCCAAGTGGTATCCTCATCAGGAAGATTCCTCCATCGAATCAGATATTCTTTGATCACCCTACTCCTTAGCTGCCTCTCCTGAGTATCCAAGAATTCCTCTGGTTGTAAAAATTGATGGCCGTCATCATCAATAGATGGGAGATCCATATTGGCAACCACATGTTGTCCAATGGCCTTCTTGAGGCATGAGACATGAAAAATGTTATGGATCTTCCTCCCCTTAGGAAGCTCCAACTCATATGCTACTTCCCCAACATGACGGATCACCATGTATGGCCCATAGAATCGCGATTTGAGCTTCTCAGCTTCCTTCTCCTTGAGTGTAGACTGTCTATAAGGTTGAATATGAAGATAGACCAAGTCATGTATCTCAAACTGTCTCTCTATCCGACCACGGTCTACATATATTTTCTGCTGATATTGTGTTGTAGCAATGTTTTCCTTGAGGGCCTGGAGTATATCCTGACTCTCTTGAATCCATTCCTTTTCTCTAGGAGCTTTTCTTTCCCCAAACATCACATCATCAAATTAAAGTGCATCATACCCATAGAGAGCTTGAAATGAGGTCATGCCAATGGACATATGAAAAGTTGTGTTGTAATAATACTCCCCCAAATGGAGCTAACACAGCCATGCTCTTTGTTGACCTGAAACATAGTTTCTCAAGTAGCCTTCCAACCACTTGTTCACTATTTTAGTCTGTCCATCGGTTTTTGGGTGATAGCTGGTACTTGGTGTCAATTCAGTACCCACTAACTGAAAAATTTCTTGCCAAAAGCCACCC
The DNA here is from genome assembly GCA_034641835.2 of Pinus albicaulis. Taxonomy (NCBI): domain Eukaryota; kingdom Viridiplantae; phylum Streptophyta; class Pinopsida; order Pinales; family Pinaceae; genus Pinus; species Pinus albicaulis. The sequence goes on along the minus strand of CM076577.1, from coordinate 1,486,203,596 downwards.
ATGAAGCAGTTATACCGATCACTGACTATGGTCTTTGGGAGACCATGGAGTCTAAACACATCCCTGAAGAAAATATCATCTACCTATGAAGTAGTATATCAATAAAAAGTAGCAAAGAAATGTGAATACTTTGTTAGTTGATCAACAACTACAAAGATTGGAATAAATCTCATCTGCACATTGATGGTATATCAGAAAAAAATGAAAAGAAAATGTGAATACTTTGTTGGTGGTCAGCAACTACAAAGATACAATCTTTACTGACTGTGGGATGCCAGTGATAAGTCCATGGAAATACTCTCCCATTTTCCATCCGGAATACGGAGTGGCTGCAATAATCCTGCAAGAAGGTTGTGCTCTCCTTTGTTTTGTTGGAAAACTACGCACTCCTTGATGTGTTGGAGTACATCCTCCTTGAGACCCTTCCATGAGAATCTCTCTCGAATATCCCGATAAGTCGGTGAATCCTTGATGCCATGCAAGTGGGGAATCATGTGATGCTTGCAAACTTCTCCTTGAGCTTAGAATCTCTAGTCAATAAGACCCGATCTCGGTAATATATGACCTCATCGATCACTCTATACCTCCCATCAGTCACTACTCCATCTAGGATGTCACATGCAAAGTTGTCTTTGGAATATTCCACCAAAAAATGAGACTTCCAATCTGCATCTATGCCCCTTAAGGATAGCATTGTTGGCCTCCTGGATAGAGCATCTACCACCACATTACTCTTCCCTTTGACATACTCTATGTCAAATTCATATGCTTGGATCTTACTTACCCATTTTTGCTGCCTCTCCTGAAGCTACTTCTGCTCAAGAAAGAATCAGAGACTATTATGATCATTCTTTACTCAGAATTTATTCCCCACGAAATATTGTCAGAACTTGGTTAAATCATGCATAATAGCCAGCATCTCTATATCATATATGGGGTATATCCTCTCATGTGGTAGCAAATTTCGACTCTCAAAAGCTATAGGGTGTCCCCCCTGCACCAATACTACACCAATGCCTTCCCCTAAAGCATCACACTCCAATACAAAGGGTTGAGTAAAATCAGGTAGGACCAATACCAGGCAGCTACTCATCACCTGCTTGAGCTTATCAAAAGATATCTGTGCTGTGGGTGTCCAACTAAAGGCTCCTTTCTTGGTTAGATCTATAAGTAGTGTTGTTAGTTGAGATAACCCTTTTACAAACTTCCTTTAATAGGTACATATGGTTACAAATCCTCGAAGTTCTGTGACACTCTTTGGTTCAGGCCAATCTCTAATAGCACGTATATTCTCTTCATGGACTCTTAACCCATCCACTCCAATGATGTGGCCCAAGTAAAGCATCTCTATGAGCCCAAACTCACATTTGGAGAGCTTAGCATAGAACTTCTGCTCCTTAAGAATGCGTAATACTGCCTCAATATGTTGTAAATGTTCCTCCCATGTGCGGCTATAAATAAGAATGTCATCAAATAAGACCAACACAAACTTCCTCAAGTGTCCATGGAAGATGTGGTTCATGCAAGATTGGAATGTTTCTGGAGCATTAGTTAGCCCAAAAGGCATTACCAAAAACTCAAAATGCCCATAGTGACACTGGAATGGAGTCTTGGGGATATCTTGATCCCTCACCCTGATTTGATGATATCCCAATCTCAAAAAATATTGGAGAAATATTTGGATCCTCTTAGTTCATCCATCAATTCATCGATCCTGGGAATTGGGTATCTATTCTTCATGGTTTTATTATTCAATTCTCTATAATCAATGCACATTCTCAATGTTCCATATTTCTTCTTCACCAAGACCACTGAAGAGGCAAAAGGACTAGTGCTAGGCCAAATATGTCCTAAGACCAAAAGCTCTTGAATGGCCTTTTCAATCTCATCTCTATAGGATTTGGGGTGCATATAGGGTGTGGTAATCACTACTTGGATTTCTTTCTCCAACTCAAGAGTATGTTCAAAACCTCGGTGAGGGGGTCTTCTAGGTGGAATATCTCCAAATAATATAGAGTATCATTCCAAAATAGATTGTACATCTAGGTGTACTGATAAGTCCTTACTCCCAGCTTCTGAAAAACACAGCTCTACTGCCCATTCTATGTCCCCTCTGCATAATTTTGCTTCCATCCTGTGGGCTAAGACAATCTGAGGTGGATAGGTGTGTATGCCCTTGATTTTATGATTTTTACCATTCCCCTTTTTTGTCCATTCCATCTCTAAGGTTTCCCAATCAGTGGTAACCTTCCCTAAGGTGATTAACCACTGGACACCCAATATGACATTGGTGTCTGGAATATCAACCACAAAGAATCGGTCTGTCAATGTGTAGGTTCCCATGGTGATGGTTAATGTTGGGACAAATTTGGCACACTGCATGGTTCTAGCTCCTGGAACCAAAACTGAGAACCCCTCAAAGTCTTCTATGTGAATTCCTTTCCTTTATACCAGCTGTGTATCAATAAAGTTATGAGTAGCTCCATTGTCTACCAAAACTGATACTCTTTGTCCCATAATAGTGCCCCTAAATCTCAATGTTAGATACTTGGGAACTCCTCTTAATGCTGCAAGATCCCCTCCCATTGGAGTAAAATATTTTACTGCATCTTCTATGGGAGTTACATTTTTGGTCTTCTCCTCCTCATCAGAAAATATCTCAATGCAATGTGCTTTCCCTACAACACATAGGTGGTTTGGCACCCACGGATCTTGACAGGTTAAACAAATTTTTTTCTTCCTTAGATCCTTCCAATCATTTTCAAGAGGTGTCCTCCCCTGAATCTCCTTTGGGCATGAAGAATTCTTTTGCTAAAATGGTGCTTTGGTCCTGGGCAAGGCATGTTGTAAATCCCTAGCCTTCTCCATAGCTTCTTGGAGTGTAGTGGGTCTAGTGGATTTCACCAACCCATGCAATGTTTCAGCCATCCCAACAATAAACATGCATATTCTCTGGTTCATGGTGAGGTCAGATACCATCATTGAAAGCTCCAGAAACTCAGAAATATAAGTTTCTAGATCTCCCATTTGTTTGAGCTTGGTTAGCTTAACAAAGTGAGCCTCCGGATCCTTAGGATCAAATCTCTCTACCAACCTCCTAGTGAAATATGAATATGAAGTAATATGAGAATTCCCAAGCGTAGATAACCCATGGAGCCACCATGCATGAGCCTCACTCTCTAGGTGCAACGCTGCTATTTTGATAGCCTCCATTTCGCAAACTCTGTTGAGTTGGAAATAAGTATCCAACTTTTCTACCCAAGCCTTGGCTGTGCACTTGGGTGATCCATCATAAGAGCGAAAAAGGAATATTACCAAGCTACGTTGTAGATCTAAGTTCTGCATAAACCCTCCCTTTTTATGGTGATGGAAAGATCTCCGACCATCCTCGATCCGACAGAACTCCTGAAAGCTCAAATGTTCTTTGAATCTTCGAGATTGAGATTCATATTCCACAAAATAATCACCAATGGTTTCTTCCCTCAAGGGCCTTCCTTCCTCACCTTCCAAATATAGGAATGTGGGCATAGTGGAGAATTTTGAAGAAGGTTGTGCTATTGTTTGTTCCAAAAAATGTGATGTGCCGGAGCTTTCTCCATGGTGAAACCCTCTAGGGGATTCCTTCTGCCTCATCTCTTTGACATCTTTGGAAATATCCTGCACAGTCTAAAGAAGGTCCTTCAGAATCTCCCTCTCCTCCATGGTTGTAGATATATTTTCCCCACAAGCTGAGCCAAGATCAGAGCTCTGATGCCACTGTAATATTCCTTTTCAGGAAAATCAGCAATATTGAGACCAAAAACGCAGTTTTCAGAAAATTACGCTAAAATAATGAGAAACAGCACTTGGATCCATTATTTTATGTATTATCACCCTCAAATATAGAAAGGGAGCATAAAAAAAATCATTCTAGCTATGTTAAACAGATCTTCCAAGCCCAATATAGTCTAAAAACACCCAAACCCCATGGCTTCTGCAACACAGAATTTATGAAACATAAGACAATGTAGTTTCTTGAGGGTTTCTATTACAGCAAAATGGAAATCAATAGATCATATGATATATTACTCAAAAAGCTGAGAAAATGGAGATCTAGTCTCTTTTATACAATCTTAAGATAACCCGGCAAGGGTTTCTTGAAAGGATGAGGTACAAAAAGTAGATCTACAGATATATGACTGAAAATCACACTGTCTGACAGTAGCTATGCATACATATGGCTGGAAAATAAAATAAATGGCTGAAACTACTCCTTGCTAGCTTTCCGGGAAAAATATTGATCCTTTCCCTAGGAAACTAGCTCACAAATAGAGGTTTTAACCCTACCACTGCAACACCATGAAAAATAACACAGTTTCTCCAAGGGACTACACTATAGTTGTAGGTGGCTGCTTGACCCAATGCCTGATGGTGGAAATATAGCCCAGAATACGCCTCTTAGATCCTTTCACCAATCTCTCCAAGACAGAGTGTGGAATTCCCGCATGAGAATACCTTGCACTAAACAGTGCAGCAAACCTAGCTAAATAGTTGAAGTATGCAAGAAGTCATAAGACTCAATCATAAAAAATATTATGAATACCTATCATGGCTTCCATCCCTTCCCTTTTATTCTTGGTGAGTCTCCTCATCTTTGGCCTCACTCATTTATGAGGTTACTTCCTTGCAAAGACTCCTCCTCCACGACTGTGATGTTCCCACTAGCTCCACTCTTCTTTTTTGGCAGCGCTATTGATCTGGTCAACCTGGATCTAGTCCACATGCATTTCTCCCTTTCACACCCAAGGTGACTTTATTTTTCCTACCTAAACTGATCCACATTCACATTGGAAGTGTTTTATTCCTACTAAAGAGATTTAAGGGTCTCCCTACCCCATTTATTCTTCTAGACTGAAAAAAATACAGCAACATATAATATTCCAACTAGCAATAAGATAATTGGGAATATTACATTTATCCTTTAAAATTGTGGGGATAGGGTTACTTTGGGTCTTCTTGTATAATGGAGGAAGCATTTGATATACTATATTTCGACACATCTGTTCACGAGGCACTCATTGCTGCCACATTGGTAGCAGAGAAGGAATGCGTGGCAGTGAAGGAATGCATGCAGATGCAGGATCTGGATGAACACATAATTTCATAGTCTTTTGATCGGGCTCAAAATATTGTTTCTGAAAGGACTGAGAAACATTGTTCTAGTTTTCAGGATGATGTGCACCCAAAGTCTACCCGGGGTCACACTAGAAGCCATGGTTGTTCCAAGGAATCATGCTACAAAGCAGAAGCGGTGGTTAAGCAAGTAATTTTGTAATATGATGACTTATGGGTTCGAGTAGCTGGCCTTCAAAAAGGGCTCTCATTGTGTGGTGTCTCTTTTCTGATACGGGGGAAGTTGATATGGTCAAATGGGTTAAGATCTTATGGAGCCTATTGCTGGGTTACATTCCAAAAGTCAGTAAGATGATGGGTAATTGGTCTAGTGTACACTTCATGCATGAGGATGAATCTAAAAAAATCCTTGGCCGCACTTGGGTAAGAGGGCAAAGTTTTATGCATCTCTTGCCTTGGTTCCTTGGTTTTAACCTGGTTATTGAGGCCCCATAGAGCAACCTGGTATGTTAAAATTGTTGGGTTTACCACTTGAATTATGGACTCTCAAAGCTCTAAGTGCCATTGGGAATTCTATTGGGCGTACGAAGCACATTGACCCTTGAATTCTCGATGCAAATGATAAATGTATTTCCTGGATACTTGTGGAAGTTTCCTTTGCTGGGGTGTTGTCAAGTGATGTCGATTTGGTATGTGAGTAGCGTAAACATCGGCGGTGGATTATTGGGGGGTGCCTTTTCGATGCTTAATTTTTCATCATGCCGGGCACCTGCACAGTAGATGTCCTTTAAGGCATAAAAATATGGAGCAGTGCGGGTGGTAGCAGTAGAGGAAAGGCATCTATTGATTCTCATGGTACAAACCTTTCGAGTAAGTCAATTCCTCCCTCATTTGATAGTGAAAGGTTTTCTTTTTCTAATAATATTTATGACCAAAATATCTCGTCATACTTTCATGTTGTTTCAAACAAAGTTGTGGAGCCTCATACTGATGCCAATATCACTCCTCCATTGACTAAACCTTTATCTCCACTTCTTGATGGCCCTTTTAATGAAAAATGTCATATGTCATGTTGATATTCATGTTGATCCACCTTATATATCGAGTATGAATGAACCGTTAGTCGTCTCTCCCTCAATGCCCCCACTTGAATGGGCATCTATGCACTCCTCTCATGATCCTGAGCATGTGGACATCCCGAAATCCCCAAAAAACACTATTGGAAGTGACATAGAAACCCTATTAGGAAATATGAAGCTTGATCTAGCATTATTAACTGTATTTGATAAAGCTCCTCCAGACCCACAACCTTCCATTTCTCCAGCATCGTCCTCTAACATCACAGTGAGGAAAAAATCCAAGTTAGGATCTAGACATTTTATGGGTCACCTTAAGACGAAATATTTATTTCAAGGGGATCTGCATGATTTTCGGGATGTTCCTATTTCCTCCATTGATGATTTTTGGGCCCTTAGAGCAAGCAGCCTTGAATGTGTGCCCAAATGAACTCGATCATATCCCTTGACATAAGGTGGATGGGCGACCCCTGAAATCAATTATGCCTCTCTGATTTGTTTTCAGAAATTCAACCCTGTGTGGCTTTATTTCAAGAAACCCTTTGTGCTCATTTTCATGCCATCAGTATTCCATTAAGCATCAGGCCAGGCTGGCATGCTACTGGAGTGGATGTCATTGGTAGGGCAGGCGGCATGCTGGCAATATGGAATCCATTGTTGTTAAATTTGAAGGCATATAAATTTTTTGGCGGAATATTGTTATATGGTTCCCTTAGAGGGTTATATGAACATATTTATCCTATTAATCTATATGTGCCATGTTATAATCGGGCTTGTTTTTGGGACCGTATGAAATCTTTCGGGATTTTAAATACAAGTAATATTATTGTCATTGGTGATTTTAACTCAACTATGTCTGCTAATGAATCTTGGGGGCTGAAATCACGTATGGACATGCTCGCTGAAAAAATTGGGCGAATCTTCTATGATTTTGGTATGATGGATGTTCGGCCCTCCCCACTGGTTCCAACCTGGACAAATAGACGCCAGGAAAATGATTTCATTGGAAAACGTTTAGATCAAGCTATGATTAAGGAGTTTCTTCTATAACTCTTGGGCAATATGAGGTCTCAGGTGATATCCTCATAATTATCGGATCATATGACTGTGGTTTTATCCTGATGTAGAGAGCCGAAGAGAGTCGGGTTTCCTTTTAAGTTCAATCATGTTTGGTTGGATGATCCCCAGTTTAAAAAAATTGTAGCTTATTTCTGGAGAAAGGATGATTCAAATGGAGGTTTATTGGGATGGGAAAAATTCACTAATAAGCTCAGGCGGTTAAAATCCATTGTGAAGTAGTGGGAAAGGAAAAAAAAGGAGGCATTATGGCGGAAGTTGAATGATATTGAAGAAAACGTTTCACCAATATATAATGATATGATGCTCATCCCCCCGGATCTGAATGTATACAACATCCTTGATGGTCTTGAAAAGCGCAAATTTGAAATCCTGAAGATTCAAGAGATGACATGGAAGCTCAAAAGCAGAATCCACTAGCTAAAGGAGGGAGACTTAAATACTAGATTCTTTCATCAATGTGCTAATGGTCGTAAGAACAAAAATTCAATTTGGCATATTGAGACAGGGAATGGATCTAAGTATACAAATGAAGAAATCTAGCAAGAGGCTTATAAACACTTTTTCGTAATTATATAAGGTAGATAAGGATATTGACCATCAATGCCCAACTTGGGTCCTTGATCATATGCCTCTCGTGTTTGATCATGCTGCAAATAAAAATTTTGGAGAAAGAAGTTTCAAAAGGGGAGATAGAAGACGTATTAAAATCCTTTTCCCATGATAAAAGCTCGGGCCCGGATGGCTGGCCAGTAGAATTTTTCATTCATTTTTATGAAAACATGGCGAATGAGATGCTTTCAGTTGTCGAACAGGTTCAAATTTTGGGATTTTTCCTGGAGCATATTAACTCCACATTCCTGACCCTTATTCCTAAATCATCTGCTCCAAAAACCTTCGTTGATTTTAGGCCAATTGCATTGTGCAATGTGGTATACAATATTTCATCTAAAATTATAGCAAATAGGATCTGTGGGGTTTTGTCATCAAGCATATCTGAAGAACAATATGGGTTCTTAAAGGGAATATCAATACATGATGTTGTGGCCATTCCGCAAGAAGTGATGCACTCGATTCATGTGAACAAAAGGGACGTGCTTATAATGAAGATTGATATTCATAAGGCATATGACATTGTTTATTGGTCTTTTATTAGGCTAATTATTCTCAAGGTGGGCCTATCAATGCCTAATATTAGATGGATAATCGCTTGTATATCTTCAGTAAGATATGTTGTCTTAATCAATGGTCTTCTGTCAAATTTCTTCATTGTCAAGAGGGGTCTCAGACAGGGTTATGCGTTGTCCCCTCTCATCTTCATCCTTATTATAGATGGCTTCAACAATTTATTGAAGATGGTAAAACATGCCAGGTATTTTTAAGGGCTATCTTTCTCCCCCACGATTTGCATTACTTACTCTTTATTTGTTGATGATTTACTTGTATTTGGCATGCTTCTTAGGGATCAGTGGTTTTATCTTCATTATATGTTTATCCGATTTGGAGCTGCTACTGGCCTTAGCATCAATAAAGAAAAATCCTTTTTAATATATGAATTTGGATATATGGGGGTAAAACCGCAAAGGTGGGTTACACATTTGTGAGAAACGAGGGTGGAAAATTCATTTTCCCAATAGTTCGGCCGAACTTTAGTAAATTTTGACGAAACTGTTTGAAAGTTTGGCCGAATTTTCAGAATTAGTTCGACCTAACTAATTCTGTCATTTACATTGATGGCATATTGACGACGTGGGAAAACCGCCAACCAAAGTGTGGTAGGACTAATATTTCGGCCGAACTTTGGCTTATAAATATACCGACCCGCAAACCTTAAGAGGTTTTGGGCTTGTTACTATGTTTGTTGTTTGCTATTGTGAGGTCTGTTGTTGTTTCTCTATTTTCTAATCTGAGGTTTGTTGTTATTGCTTGCATCTATTCTTGTTACTTTGTTTTATGTTTTCTATTATGAGGTGAGATAGTTGTTATTGTTGCTCGCATCTGTGCGAAAACTGCGAGGTGAGAAACCTGTTGCTTTATGTCATCCGTTTATTTTTTTGTGTATTTGTTTTGTTGGTTTTAATTTTAATTCTATTTTTTTGTTCGCATGTTTTAATTCTGCTTTGTTTTTTTGTCTGCTCTTTCTGCGACGTCTTCGGCAATCTCCTGGATCTTGTCGTCGGCATCTCCAAATTTCCAAGGACTCCTATGACCTCTATTTTTAGCTGCCTACAAATGCCACTGCTTCTTATGAATGCTATTTGTCTAATCTATTAATTATGTAATAAACACTGCCACACCTTCATATTATGTAACCCAAATTCTATGTTAGAGTAATACTCTCATAAAACAATTATGCGTTAGATTAATACTCTCATTATGGATGGGCTAGAATGAACAACATTATGGACGAATTGAATTTCATCGAATAATTCGCCATTTGAATAGTATTGACAAAATGTTTTCCTTTGATTCATCCTAATTTGGTAGCTATGGTCTAAAATGCTTAAAAAAAAAAAAAATATGTGGAATTTCAAATTCCAGGCCTGAGCCCTTGCATTCTGAAAAATTTTGACAAACGTGAAAACTTTTGACGAACCTTCTCAAAACATTCTCTGTCATCATGATTCTTCTGCACTGGTCAATTTTAATCATTTCCTGACAACTAGTGCAGACTAATTAAAAGCGTTGACTCCCAACCAAATCACAGTGAACCATGAATGAAGAAATGAGGAGGAACTGCATGAAGGAAAATTGGGAATCGGGTGTGAGTGGGAACCGCATGCTGCCCTTTTTTTAGCTGAAATTTTTGTCCCTATGATGACGTGGGATAAATGTTTCTGTTACATTTTCCAAATTTTTGAATCTATATCAAAGGGTTGTGACCCATTCTAAATTTATTTGAAGAGCCTAGAAATATAAATATAAATCTATTTAAACTTTGACTCCGATATGAACCTTATCGCCCACATTGATTTAAAAGTGACATTCATCAAATTTCTGAAAATTATAAACCTTATTGACAAAATTGATCCAAAAACGAAAAGTATAAAATTTATTGACATAATTGGTTCAAAAACGAAAAGTATAAACCTTATTGACATAATTTATTAAAAAACGACATTGAAATCCTGATCTCTTTTTATCCATTAGGCATCGAGACTCGCACGATTTATCCCTCACATGGGGCCATTGATAAAATCTGTTATGATCAACTCTTATCATGACAGTCGACGAGTGATGCGATTTCTAAGTGGTGTATGGTCTTTTTTTATATATATGGCAGATTCTAGGATATTTTTAGAATGTGATGTGAGTTTAATTGTTTAACCATTTAGTTCGAATTTTGAAATTAAATTAAATTTTGAAATTTGAACATAAAAACAACATGCCTAACATAACTCTATTTTTTTGTTCACACGTTTTAATTTTTCTCTGTTGTTTTATTTGCTCTCTCTGTGACGTCTTCCGAATTCATTTGTGCCATTAATTTATTTTGAGAAAATTACAGCTCTGAATCAATATACAACAGACTTCATCTAGGCGTCCAACATTTCATTTACATCTTCTTATTGTTAAATTATTGTTCTATAACATCAAAAATGGTCAAGTGCTTCCATTTTCCATAGCATTTAGAACTTTAGCTATGTTGTACATCATCCTTGTCCTCCTTGTTATCTCCTCTACCTTTCGTAGGTGAAATCCAAGTGTTGCATTAATCATGATCCATAGTCGATTTTGTTACTATCAAGAAGATATGGAACACCTGCTAGAAAATATCTGGTTACAATAACATTTCCTTTGAATTCATTTGTGCCATTAATTTATTTTGAGAAAATTAAAGCTCTGAATCAATATACAACAGACTTCATCTAGGCGTCCAAAATTTCATTTACAAGCTCAAACTACATCTTCTTATTGTTAAATCCTTGTTCTATAACATCAGCAATGGTTGTGCTTCCATTTTCCATAGCATTAGAACTTTAGCTATGTGGTACATCATCCTTTTCCTCCTTGTTATCCCCTCTACTTTTCGTATGCGAAATCCAAGTGTTTCATTAATCATGACCCATAGTCGATTCTGTTATTATCAAGTGGATATATCACACCTGCTAGAAAATATCTAGTTACAACAACATGTCCTTTGAATTCATTTGTGCCATTAGTTTATTTTGAGAAAATTACAGCTCTAAATAAATATACAACAGACTTCATCTAGGCGTCCAACATTTCATTTACAATATCAAACTACATCTTCTTATTGTTAAATCCTTGTTCTATAACATCAACAATGGTTGTGCTTCCATTTTCCATACCATTTAGAAATTTAGCTATGTGGTACATTTATTTCATAGGACATAAAGGATTTTCTTTTGTAACTTTATTTTTCCTCATCCGCTCTTTGAAAGTTTGACTTGCTTGGTTCCCATATTTCACTACTATATAGTATAACTAGCATGATATGTTTCAAGGATATCAATTTGATCATTTTCTAGTAACATATATGTGTTGATCAACACTTGTTTTGTAGAATTAATACCACCTTTAATCCTCCTGGGAGCCTCTCCAAACATTTCTCCCACCCGAACTTTTGGCTGAAATAAAATCCCAACTATTTGAAAATTTGAATGATCTCTAATGGTTCATGCTTGAATTTAATAATGTATTTTGTTTAACATCTTTTAGGGAAGAAAGTAACCACTTTCATCTTTCTTTAATTGAATTCTACACCCACTTCAGTCACTTCAGTGTATAATTTTTTTCAACATTTGTTCTTTTAGGATTTTTAATGATCTCACTATGTCCATTATATTTTTAGCCTCAATCAGCAATCCATATTTACTTTTGTAAAATTCAAAGGGAACTACAGCTACTACCCATGCATCTACTTCAATAAAACTCATAATTTCAATCGAATACTTTATATACACCTTTGGTGCAAAGGGAAGAATAAGTTGTTCATAATTAACCTTCCAACTGAGTCCACAGCATTATACTGCCAAGATTTAACTAATGACTCTTGCATAGAAAAATACCCACATATATATCTAAAATACAGTCAACATTGTAGTGATATTCAATATTTAACTAATGACTCTTTCAAGGAAGAAATTTTCTTGCCGCTTAGGGATTCAAGAAATTTTTACCAAACCTCCATACATCTAGAGTGGATATTATGCATACTAGGGCTGGATAAGATTTGTCCAGATGTATATATCCTGACAACTTTATTTAATTTTATTTACCAATTTTGTGATACTACGAAAAGGACATCAGATTAGTAATGGTGATTTAAGTTACAGAAGTATTGGTAAGGTTGATCAAGCATGATACGTATATTTAGAGTAGAGTTGTATGTGTCACTTTTGACATAACTTCATCAACCACTACCACTAGTTGTTTATAATTTTATGCATTTGGAGGCATGATGTTAATAGGAATGATTGATAGAAATGGATTATTATATTAATGAAGAACCTTGGCTTCTTACCATAATGCTACTATAGGTTTATGTTGATGCTAGAACTATGTTTTATTAATGTACTTAAATTTACACCTTCCATGATGCTTCGAATCTTGTAAAATGTTAAAAGTGGAGTGTTTTATGATGTAATGGATATTAATAATCTAGATTTTGTACAGTGATATGATGATAGTGTAGGCCCGATGTTCAAGTTGTAAAATTCTTGTACATATCAAGGATGAATGATACTATAAAAGAGAAAAATGACATTATTATAAATTATTAGACAATATGTTAGGTGCTAAATCATACTTCTTATTAAGGACATAACTAATGATTGTTGAAAATTCTTTTTAAATGTTCTTAGCCTATTTATAGATGTCAAAGTAAAGGTTTCTATATGTGATTTCTCCCATAAACTTTAAGGCAACCTAAACTTTAAGGCAAACCATGTACATGTCATTTCTCCCACAAACGCATCAAGGTGTGACTTTTGACATAACTTCATCAACCACTACCACTAGTTGTTTTAATGAGTGCATAAAATCATTTTGAAAACCATGTACATGTCATTTCTCCCACAAACTCATCAAGGTGTGAATTTTTACACAACTTCATCAACCACTACCACTAGTTGTTTTAGTAAGTGCAAACCACTACCACTTTTAGGCAAAAACCATGTACATGTGTCATTTCTCCCATACACATGTGTCATTTATCCCATTAAATTTTAGGCAAACTTTAAGGCATGCCATTTCTATGTCATTTCTCTATCATTTCTCCCATAAAATATAAGGCAATTTCATTTCTCCCATAAACTATATGGCAATGTCATTTCTCCCATAAACTATAAGGCACAATTTAAGGCAAACCATATACATGTCATTTCTCCCTTGAACTCTAGGTAAGGTGAACTTTAAGTTATGCCATTTCTAGATGTGATTTCTACCATAAAATTTAAGGAAAACCATGCACATGTCATTTCTACCACAAACTCAAGGCTTTCTCCCGTTAATTCAAGGAAAAATTTAAGGCTTAAAACCCGGAACCTAAGAGGTAATTTGAACGTCCGCCAGTTGAGTACGTTTTGTTGAGTGTTAACTTCTACAAGTTCTAAAGGTAGAGTCTGTAAAGGGTCAAGCAGCCTTTAGATCTCATCCTTTTTCAAAGGTGAAATATCCAGTAAATTCCCCTATAATCAATCTCTGGAATAGATTTTAATAGAAGTTCTTCATTTTAATATCCATTTCTATACATGTCATTTCTCCCATAAACTTTAAGGCACTTGCCAGTGTTTTTGGAACCATGTACATGTCATTTCTATGTGATTTCTCCCATAACATTTAAGGAAAACCATGTTCATGTGTCATTTCTCCCACAAACTCAAGGCTTTCTCCCATAAACTCAAGGCAAAATTTAAGGAAAATGAATAAGATTTAAGGCAAACCATGTACATGTGTCATTTGTCCCATACATGTGCCATTCCTGCCGTAAACTTTGAGGAAAAATTTAAACCAAACCATGCACATGTCATTTCTCCTATAAATGTGTCATTCCTGCCATAAACTTTAAAGAAAACTTTAAACCATGCACATGTCATTTCTCCCACAAACTCAAGGAAAAATTTAAGGAAAACCATGTACATGCCATTTCTCTCTTAAACTCTAGGCAAGGAAAAATTTAAGGCATGTCATTTCTTGATGTGACTTCTCCCATAAACTTTAAGGAAAACCATGTACATGTGTCATTTCATACATTTTTCATTCCTGCCATGCACTTTAAGGAAAAATTTAAAGCAAACCATGCACATGTCATTTCTCCCACAAACTCAAGGAAAAATTTAAGGCAAACCATGTACATGTCATTTCTCTCTTAAACTCTAGGCAAGAAAAACTTTAAGGCATGTCATTTCTAGATGTGATTTCTCCCATAAACTTTAAGGAAAGCCATGCACATGTCATTTCTCCCCCAAACTCAAGGCTTTCTCCCATTAATTATTCAAGGGAAACTTTAAGTCCTAAAACCGAACCTAAAGTGGCTGAATTTCCATAGGATTTTAGTCTGTCTGTTGAGTGTTGACTTCTACAAGTTCTGAAGGTAGAGTCTGTAAAGGGCTAGGTAACCTCTGATCTCATCATTTCTCAAAGGTGACATATCTAGTAAATGCCCCTACAGTCAATATCTGGAATAGATCTAAATAAAATTTCTTCATTGTAATATCCATTTTTGTACATGCCATTTCTACCATAAAATTTCAGGCATTTTCAATTTTTTTTGGAACCATGTACCTGTCATTTCTCCCATAAACTTTATGGCGAACTTTAAGGATAACCATGTACATACATGTCATTTCTCCAATTTCTCCCATAAACTCAAGGCAAACTTTAAGGATATAACCATGTACATGTCATTTCTATGTCATTTCTCCCATAAACTTTAAGGAAAACTTTAAGGATAACCATGTACATACATGTCATTTCTCCCATTTCTCCCATAAGCTCAAGGAAAACTTTAAGGATAACCATGTACATGTCATTTCTATGTCATTTATCCCATAAATGTTAAATCAAACTTTAAGGATAACCATATACATAAATGTCATTTCTCCCATTTCTCCCATAAACTCAAGACAAACTTTAAGGATGTCATTTCTCCCCTAAACTCAAGGCAAACTTTAAGGATAGCCATGTACATGTCATTTCTTTGATAAACTTTAAGGCATAATTTTCCAGTGTTTTTGGAACCATGTACATGTCATTTCTCCCTTAAACTCTAGGCAAGACAGTCTTTAAGGCATGCCATTTCTAGATGTGATTTCTCCCATAAAATTTAAGGCAAACTTTAAGGAAAACCATGCACATGTCATTTCTTCCATGCATTTGCAATAAATGTAATTTAATATATTTTATTGAATATGTTTTTTTTAGGGATAAAAAACCCCACTAAATATGGTTGAAAAATGGACATTATGCATAAATGTTTCTTGTTATCCCAATCCAGAAAAAGAAGTGATTACATAGTGCTTTCCAATATTTTGACTAGCGAAGCCCTCCAAAGGAAAATGAATATACCGGGAAGAACAACAAACAATGAGGCATATTATATTTCATTGATAGAAGGCTTGGGAACAACTAGGGAGTATGGATCAAATGAAATTGTGGTTTTCACCAATTATGAACTTGTGTGCAACCAAATGAAAGGCGTGTACCAAGTTAAGAAGGAGAGGCTAAAACAACTGCATGGAAAAGCAAACAATATTGTTAACCAATTTCAATTTTTTAGTATAAGACATTGTGAAAATGTTAATAAGATGTCTGGTGATCTATTATGTGGGGAAATTCCAATTCAATATTCATTTATCAAAGATGAATTAATAGATGAATTAGTATTATACAAGGCAATGTCAATTCAAGATTCATCTCTAAAAAATGAATTAGTGTTGAGACGCTCTTCTTCAAAAGTTCAAGATTCATCTCTCAAAGATGAATTAGTGTTGAGATGCTCTCCTTCCATTAGGGGAATGTTGAGGTCTAAAATGGGCCTCCTATGAAAAATGTACAACAAAAATAAACTTTATAAGAACCAATAAGATTCAAGATGATGATGTCAACCATGAGGGATGATTCACCATTTTTGGAGTAAAAAGGTAAAAATAATAAAATAATAAAACTACTTTTTCAACTCGTATTTTCAACTTATCTCTCTCATTTTTTACTCAAATTGTGAGTGGGATTATTCATTAGATGCAAAATTTAATTCCTCATCCAAGGAGTACCCATGTTGCATACTTTTGATGGACCCTGCTACATGAAAAATGAGAAATACATTAAACGTGTTTACAATCACATTTTTCATGTATTTCTCATTCTTCATGTAGCAGTTTCTATCAAAAGTATGCAACATGGGTACTTCTTAGATGGAAAATAAAATTATGCATCCAACGAGTGTTTCCGCTCGAAATTTGAGTGAACCCATAGGGAGATAAGTTGAAAATATGAGTTGAAAAAATTGTTTTTCCTTTTTTCCCTCTAAAATTTGATGATGCAATCAAATCTTATTTTATTATTTTCACTATTATTTTATAATTTCCTTAGGAATTCCATTTTAGACCTCAAAATTCTCCTAATGAAAATTTATTGATGGACATTGTAAGATATCTTTGATATGTGTGTGTTTTTACTTATAAATGCGTCTTTTTTAATGACCATGTGTTTTTTTCAATTATATACCAAGTGTGCTCCCACCATGTAATGTTCAACTTGGTGAACTTCACATTTGCAATTGGGTGAACTTCACATTTTTATAAAATTAAAATGTGATGACTTCAACAAATTTTTGTTTAAATGGAGTTTCACGCGTCTTTTTTAATGACCATGTGTTTTTTTCAATTATATACCAAGTGTGCTCCCACCATGTAAAGCACAGCATGGTGAACTTAACATTTTAAATAAATAAATAAGAGTTTCACACATCAATTAGTGCTTTGAAAGTCGTGTTTTAAATCATTTATGTACACTGAATTACATTAATTTTTTGAAATTTCTTTTGAATTTATTTTAAATAGTAATTTAAAAATTATTGTAAATGTCCACTATAGATATATCCATATATATCATGGAGGATGAAAGGCGAAGATCAATAGAATCCCATATCTCTATGAGAGAGAGGGGTCATGGATCGAGGAATGTTCATGGTATTTAAATATAATCATATCTCCATACATACGTGTGTACATATGGAATTGATTTTTTATCAATTTTGTGAGTTAAATTATTTGTTAATAAGTTTCATTTTTTATTTTTTAGAAAGTAGGAGGACAAGGGTGTCTACTCCATCAATGGAGCATGGCCATGGTTCATGAAATCGTGGTATAGTTCACGAAATTTAATCAATGAATATGTATGAATGTATTTTTGAATTGATTATAAATTCATAATTTTTTATGAAGCTTCCTTCTCGTCTCGTGAGGTCGGTGGTGGCACACATTCCCTTGGAGGGCCATCAATAGGTGGTGGTGAATTGTGTGAAGGTGGGGATATGCATTCCCCCATAGGCCAATAAATGGATGGTCATGTTGGTTCTCAACCAATCAGTGGTCGTTCTGGTTCGCAACAGTCTTAGGATGGGCAAGATGCTAGCCAACCATATCGAGGTGGCCATGAATCTGAATATTATTTTCATTCAATTTGTACAATTTGTTTACATGTTTAATTAATATAAAAAATTGTATATATTGATGCAGAGGGTGAAAATGCTGCTCCAAAATTTGCTCAAAAAAGACGTAGGACAGAACGCATCATTCAAGAAGAAGGTTGTACACCAACCACAACTTATCCATCTGATATTTCTGATATACCTTGGGAATCAAGCATGCAGCAATGCACCTTACAAAGGTGTCAAAATATTCATTCAAAATTGAAGAGAGATCTTGTGTCTTTGACTCTCCCTGCTGAGAGTCGACAAAGCTTGGAAATAGTTACTCACTCTTTAAGCGAACTAGTAGATGTGTACTTAAATCTTGGTCCAGCCACTAATACTTTTGTAGAAGTGATGAGAAAAATAAAGGAAACAATGATGCGTCCCGATACATGGGAGGTTGTTAAACAAAAAGTTACAACTGAAATAATCAAGTCTATGTTTGATTTCAAAGAAGGGCTGCAAAGAAAAATGTTAAAGGTGCAATATTTCAAGCACCCTAATATAGTTGGCTATTTGTATGATAGGAACCTTGATACCTATGGCAAACTCCTATGGAACGATGAGGTTCCGCTTTATTTTTTTTAAATTATTTTATGTGAAATTCTTTTTGGGAATGAAACCCAATTATAATGACCTTCCCTCTAAATTTTTTGGTCCTGGGAAAGGTTGATTGTGTGACTATAGGGGCACTAGGCGTGATGCTGAGTTTCCTTTCCCTGAGCCACCATTGATTAGTCGACCTCTTCGTGTCGAAACTTTGCGTTCAGAGATGGATTCCACTTTTCAAATTAGTCGAGAAGCAAGGGATTCCATCATTGACAATGTTAAAAGTGAACAAGGTGGAGTTGATGTTTGTTTGAAACGACAAAGAGCACATGAAAATGCACGCACTAATTTTGTTTATTATACAGATGTAGAGATAGACAACATGAATGTTGAAGATCTTAGAACATATGCAAAGAATTGTTGCAATGGTTGGCAGGACCTAATTATTCATGAGAAAGAGGGCATGGGATCGGTATGTGTTAATGGTTAGGGTGATTATTTTAACACATGTACAATTTGTAATAAATACATATATACATACATTTATTTATATACATTAATCTAACAAAAATGTATCATTATATGTTAACAACATTTGCAGTTGTCACGCTTGATGAACGAAGATGATATTAATATCATGGTCGGAGCCTCTGGTTCACACTATCAAGATGGTTCTCACCATCAATCACACAATCAAGATGGTTCTCACCATCAAGATATGTTGGAAAATGTTAGTGTTTTTTAAGTCAACATGATGATGTACAATTATTTTTTATTTATTATTATGTATATCAAAACATGATGACATATTTTTAAAATAAATAATTGTTCACACATGTACATGTATATATAATTCAATGTTAACAAATTCTGATTTCGTCTGATGTTTTTGGGATGGAGGTACCTTCTTCTTCCTTGGGAGCTGTGCCAAATCCACCATCACAAGTATGAACAATTTTTCACTTTTAAATATGTTTTTAAGTTATATATTCCAACTCAAAAGTTCCATTAAAAATGAGATCTCTAGATCTTGAGTTATTTTAAATTTTTTGAATTTTAGATTTCTGGAGATTTTCTTTCAGAGCCACCCTTAGGAGATGTGTTAGATCCACCATCACAAGTATTCAAATTTTCACTTAAATATATGTTTAAGTTATAAATTGAAGTTCAAAAGTTTTATTATAAATTAAGATCTAGATCTTGAGTTATTTTATACTTTCAAAATTTTTGAATTTTAGGTTCCTGGAGATGATTTCTTTTCTCCACGGACTCTAGCAATGGAGTGTATGATGGAGATAGGAACATCTACACCATTTGAACCATTTGAATAAGTTGTCTAACTTTTTTTAATATTATTGAAAATTAGTTTTTATATGCATTTTCATTTGAAAAATTTTAATATATATATATATATATCTATATATATATATATATATATATATATATACTTGTACATGTATATTGTACATTTTACTATGGAAGATGTTCCCGTGGAGGAAGTTTTAATGGAAGAGCAAAAAAACACAATGGAGAGGGAACCTCATGAGGTATTGCATGATTTTTTTTTACATTTTGTTTTTTTACATGAAGTTCTATATTCTCATTCAATTTTAAAACATTAGATTTTAATGTTTGTACACATTGTGTACAAGTTCCCTGTTCTTCACATAATAGCTTGAGGATCGTGACTTTCTTGAGAGAGACACTAGATCCATCTATATTTGATGGATGATGCACGTGTGCAACATTATATTTGATAGATCTAGTCTTAAATTTACTTTTTTATATATAGTCTTATCTAGATGCAGTTATTATATTTACTTTTCTATATAACTTGATACTTGTAACACTATACATTGAACTATATATATATATATACTTTTATTGTTCATGTGAGATACAAATTTTAGACATATTTTACTATTTGGATATATAGTTTTAAACTACAGTTACTCTTGTCAAGAATGATTTTAAATTTTGGATAGTTACATTTGGCATGTGATCACATGTTGTGATTTATATAATGTTTTGTTTTTAAAACTCAAATTCTCATTTTATTTTTTAAACCATGTACATACATGTGTATATTTTGGATCTAGTTGAACTACATTTGGCATGTAATCACATGTTGTGATATAATGTTTTGTTTTTAAAATTCAAGTTGTCATTTTATTTGTTAAATATAAAATGAATCTCTAGATGGAAATTTCAAATTACATTTTCACAGTGTCTATATTATGGATGGTTGAACTACATTTGGCACGTGATTGTGATATAATGCTTTGTTTTTAAAATTCAAGTTGTCATTTTATAAACTTATTAAAAATATAAAATGAATCTCTCTAGATGGAAATATCGAATTACAAACCATATTTTGGATAGTTGAACTACATTTGGCATGTGATCACATGTTGTGATATAATTTTTTGTTTTTAAGACTCAAGTTTTGGATGGTTGAACTACATTTGGCATGAACTATATTTGGCATGTGACGTAATGTTGTGATATAATGTTTTGTTTTTAAAACTCAAGTTTTGGATGGTTGAACTACATTTGGTATGTGATTGTGATATAATGTTTTGTTTTTATTGGATGGTTGAACTACATTTGGCATGTGATTGTGATATAATGTTTTGTTTTTATTGGATAGTTGAACTACATTTGGCATGTGAAGTAATGTTGTGATATAACATTTTGTTTTTAAAACTCAAGTTTTGGATGTGTTATCACAAAATCAGGGCTGATGGGCTGCTCATCAAGTAAAACTTGTGTAACTGTTTCAGACCAATCTTTTGGCTGAGGCTTAGCCTCCTAAACCTGAGAGGGCTCTCTTAAGGGTTTAAGATTTTTTATTAATGGATAGATGGCTAACTCTAATGTAAAAAGATGGAATAATATAACTGGTTGTATCATAGATTAGCAAACATTCATTGGGCCATGGAGTCAATATATGTTGTGTAACCAGCTCCAAAAATAGAAGAAAAGAGAGATCAACGCCTTAGAAATAAGCCACTTCGAGGGGGAAACCTTCCTCATCAAGTTCTGGAAATATTGTTTGAACTGGAAGATTTTCACCTATAACTTTATTTAAGCATGAAACATGGAAAACTAGATGCACTCGTGAAGAAGTGGGAAGCTCTAATTTGTATGCCATAGTACCAATCTTTTGCAACACCTTGTAAGGACCATAGTACTTTGGCGATAATTTATTATCCTTCTTAGCTTGCTTGAGGGACATTTGTTTATATGGTTGCAGCTGTAAAAATACCCAATCTCCTACGTCAAAACTTCTCTCGCTGCGATGTTGATTTGCTTGTTGTTTCATTCGATTTTGTGCCAAATTCAGGTTATCCTTTAAGAGTTGGAGAACTTCTTGCTGATGCTCAATGTGATCTTCCACTGCTTGAACCTTCGAATTTTCCCTTAAAGATGATGTGATAGATGGTGGATGATATCCATAAAGTGCCATAAATGGGGTCATTTTTGCTGCAGTATGGAAGGAAGTGTTATACCACCATTCAGCAAGAGGTAACCACTTGACCCATTGTGTTTGTTTATCGGATACAAAACAACGAAGATATCCTTCCAAACATTTATTTACTATCTCAGTTTGACCATCAGATTGAGGATGATAAGATGAGCTATGAGCTAATTGTGTACCCAAACAAGAAAATAACTCCGTCCAAAAATTTCCAGTAAAAATGGGATCTCTGTCGCTCACAATAACCCTTGGGCTTCCATGTAGCTTTTGAATTCTGTCCATAAATGTAGTAGCAAGTGTACTTGCTTTAAATGGATGAGATAATGCACAAAAGTGTGCATACTTGGTAAGTCTATCAACTACCACCATGATGACACTCTTTCCTTCGGACTTAGATAAACCTGTGATAAAATCCATTGAAATCTCCTCCCAACGTTGACTTGGAATGGATAAAGGTTGTAGAAGTCTCGGGGTCTTAATTGTCTCCACTTTATTCTGTTGGCAAACCAAACATTCCGCCACAAACTT
Source organism: Pinus albicaulis (assembly GCA_034641835.2). Lineage (NCBI taxonomy): Eukaryota > Viridiplantae > Streptophyta > Pinopsida > Pinales > Pinaceae > Pinus > Pinus albicaulis. The sequence goes on along the minus strand of CM076577.1, from coordinate 1,486,181,116 downwards.
TTGAATATCAGATTTAAGGCCATCCCAAAAAAAATCTTTCTTCACCCTGTGGTAAGTTTTTAAAAATCCTGAGTGTCCTCCTAAAGGAGAAGTGTACAATTCTAGAAGAATATTTTTTTTAGTTGGGAATTCTTACAAAGATATAAGCGATCTTTGTACCATAAGGAATCATTTTTCCAACTAAATGTATCAGATGTACTAGGATCTTGCTGCAACTTTTGAATGAGTGTCCATACATCTTTGTCCTTCTTCCATTCATCTCTTGCTTCGGTTATCCAATGTGGTTGGATAATAGAAATGGCACAAAGAAATGCTTCCACCTCTTCATTCTTTCTTGAGAGTGCATCTGCAACAACATTAAACTTTCCTTTTTTGTAGATTATTTCAAAGTCATAACCCAACATCTTTGTGACCCATTTTTGCTACTCTTTTGAAGATAGTCTTTGTTCCAAAAAGTGTTTAATACTATCATGATCAGTTTTTACCTTGAAGTGTCTTCCCATTAGGTAAGTTCGCCATTTCTTTAGTGCATGCAGTATTGCTAACATTTCCTTCTCATAAATAGGTTTTTGTAAATACTTTCCTTTGATTCGACGACTTTCAAAAGCAATGGGTCTTCCTTCCTGCATTAAAACTGCACCAATTCCATTTCCTGAGGCATCACATTCCACAATAAAGGTTTTTGTGAAGTCTGGCGTAGCTAAGACCGGTGCTAGGCACATTGCCTCTTTAAGATGTTCAAAGGCCCTAGTTGCTTCAAGAGTCCATGAAAATGCATCTTTCTTCAATAATGTTGTTAGAGGTGCTGCTATTCTCCCATAATTCTTAACAAACTTGCGATAATACCCTATTAACCTGAGAAATCCTCGCAACTTCTTTATGGTCATGGGGACTTTCCATTCCTTAATGACTTTAATTTTGTTAGGGTCTAACTTAACACCCTCGTGAGATATAATATGACCCAGATATTCCACCTCTTGTACTCCAAAGAAACATTTGAATGTTTTTGGATATAATTGTTTCTCCTGTAATAGTTTAAGCACCCTGTCAACATGTTCAACATGATCCTTCCAAGACTTGCTATAGATTAGTATATCATCAAAAAATACTAGCACAAATTTTCTAAGGAAGGGTTTGAAAATGGAATTCATCAACCCTTGAAATGTAGAAGGTGCATTGGTAAGGCCAAAAGGCGTGACCAAAAATTCATAATGACCCTCATGAGTTCGAAATGCTGTTTTTGGAATATCTTCAGTCTTCATTCTAATTTGATGATATCCTGAACGAAGATCCAACTTGGTAAAATAAATTGCTCCATATAATTCATCCAATAATTCATCAATCACAGGAATGGGAAATTTATCTTTAATGGTGAGCTTATTGAGCTCCCTATAATCCAGACACATTCGCCATGATCCATACTTCTTGTGTACCAATACTACAGGAGCAGAGAAAGAACTTTGACTAGGTTGAATTATACGCGCCTCTAACATTTCTGCAATCATACGTTCAATTTCGCTCTTTTGGAAGTAAGGATATCTATAAGGCCTGATGTTTGGAGGAACACTTCCTGGAATCAAATGAATAGCATGATCATGATCACGAATAGGTGGGAGTCTTTTGGGAGTTTCAAACACCTTGGAATGATTGTCCAAGACTTGTTGGAGATCTGCAGAAATAGATGATTTTGATGTCGGAACTTCTAGTGAGCATAATTGTGCAATTACGCCTCGTTGTTCTTTCCTTAGAAGCTTTGTCATGACATTAGAGCTTATTATCCTTCCCGGCTTCCCTTCAATACCCAGTAATTCGACTTCCTTTCCTTTTGAAAAAAAATTCAAGAAAAGTTCTTGAAAATTAAAAGCTACCGTCCCCAAAGATTGTAACCATTGTACTCCTAGTACAACATCAGCACCTCCCATAGGAATGGCAAGCATTGGACTAGTGAATACATATTCCCCCATGGTTAGCTTGATATTATGGCATTTTCCAGAGCAATTTATAGTTCCTCCATTTGCAACCATCACTTGACATTCTGGTGCTGGGTATAGGAAACAATTTAATTCCTTGGCTACCTTGCAATGAATAAAATTATGGGTGCTACCTGAATCAATCAACACTATTACCTTTTTCTTCTTGATATGTCCTTCTATCTTGAGATTTTGAGGAGTGGTAATTCCTGCCAATGCATTACATGATATGGTCGGACTCATTTCTTCCTCTTCTAGGGCTGGTTCCTGGTGTATATCCTCTTCTTGTTCATTTTCTTCTTCCTCTCCACAATCTATGTAAAATAATTTCTTCTCAGCACACTTATGACCTTTAGTGTATTTGCTATCACAACTGTAGCAAAGCCCTTTTGCTCTTTTTTCTTCCAATTGTTGTGGTGTCAACCTTGTAGGTTGTGGAAATCTAGGCGTAGCCATACTTCCTTCTTTATAGAATTGAGTGGTAGGCTTCCTTGTCGCCATAATTTTACATTCAACTTTTCTTGCCAACCTGAATGCCTTCTCCAATGAATCAGGTTCCAAAACACGGACTTCATGTTGGATGTTATCCTTTAGAGTACCTATGAAGAGATCAATCCTGTGTTCCTCTGGAATATCAGTTACCCTTATATTCAATTTTTGGAAGTCCTCAATGTGCTGCCCCACTAAACCCTTTGTTTGAGATTTATCAATTGGCTAAAGAAGGTGTTGCTCTTTGTATCCTCATAATGTGCTATCATTTCCTCCGTAAAAATTGACCAAGTGACAATATTTTTACGGGAGCAAAGCCATTGATACCATACAAATGTATTTTGTTCTAAATGTAAAGTTGCAATGCGTACCTTTTGTGTGTTTTGCACATTATGGAGATCAAAATATTGCTCCATGTGTAGTATCCATGTTACAGGATCCTTTCCATCAAACTTCCTCATATCCATTTTTGGAATATGGTGGTTCTTCCCTCCAACAGTAGGGTTTATGAAATCACGATTAAAATTTATTTTGTTCTCATCATGAGCTTCCTCTACTATATTTTCACCATTAGGAAACATTTATTGTATCAACCTTGCCAAGCCTTTGATGTCTACTTTTAGATCCTTCTTCATGTTTTCCATGTTGTCTTTCATTTTTTCATCGATCTTAGCTTCCATGTCATCCATCTTAGCTTCCATGCCCACTTCCATGCCATCCATCTTAGCTTCCAAACCATTCATATTAGCTTCCACGCCTTTCTTCAAACCATCCATTTTAGTTTCCATGCCTTTCTTCAAAACTTCCATTTCATTTTTTGTTGTTCTTTGCGAGAGCGAAATTTGTTGCACTTGCTCTTGTAATTTTGATATGTCATGTTGACATTCTTCGTCTTCATGAGTCATAGTAGAGCCTTCTAAAGGCTTAATGGGTGTTGAATTCTTTTTTGGGGCCATTATTTAGAACCCAATACTGCTATCTATTCTACAATATTCCCTTGGAATCAATTCAAATTGATTCTTCAAACAAGAATTATGAAATTTGGAAAAAAAATACACACCTTTTTCTTTCTTTTGAGGAGCTCGATATTGAAATTGGATTATCTCTGTGATTGTGGCTCTTCAATATTTGAAATTAAGCACTGAAGTAGCCCTCTAAATTCTCTTTTGAATGCCACAGGTCTGACTTGATTTGGATTCCCCAAGACAAAGTTATGTCCAATCTCCCACAATGACCTAATTATGGACTGGTTCAGTAGAGCAAACTTGTATGACTTGCCACGTGTCACTGTTTCATCCTTCGCCTCTAAAATTGATAGCCCACAAATGACAGTTCGTGTACTTGTGACTAATTTTTACGGCACTCCAATCCGATGTTCAGAGAGAGAGTTATTGAACTTTTCCCACGATCACCTCTTTGAGATGAAATTCAAGAGCCTGAAAAAGCACTACCTTCCACAGATCATATCTCCAAAAATATTGTGAACCAAGCTCTGAAATTTTTTGAAAAGTTTCCTCAGGAGTTCAGGTTCGCACCCTAAAAATTTTAGTTTCTGAACCTTCGTATAAAAAATGTTATAGCACAAATGCCACGATGACCTGTTTAGGAGCCTGAAAAAAGACCTAACTTCCAAAGCTCATATCTCCAAAACTATTGCGAACCAAGCTCTGAAATTTTTAGCCAATATTCCTTAGGATTTCGGCTTCGCACCCTTAAACTTTCATCTTCTGAAACTTCGTAGAAAAAATTTATAACGAAAATTCCACGATGACCTGTTTGGAGCAGCAAAACCCTAGAATCCAAAGCTCTGATACCAAATGTTGTGTAACCAGCTCCAAAAATAGAAGAAAAGAGAGATCAACGCCTTAGAAATAAGCCATGGAAACCTCCAATACATTACATAAATGAACAATTCATAAGATGATGCAATTTACAAAACCTCCTTTCTATATATAGGAGTCCATGGGGCCATAATGTAATCCTAGTGGGCCACAATGTAATCCTAGCCAACCTAACAATAATAATTTAAGGGCACAATAATAACAAAATGGGGTTTACAAGGGTACAATAATAACAATAAGGGGGTTACACTAACAACAATAAGGGACTATACTAGTAATATAGGGACCTAAAAAGATAACTTCAGCAAAAACATCACAGTCTATCTAGCATGGAAGTCAAGGCATTTGGAGTTCAAGTCAGTGAGTAAAATAGTAGAACAGTGAAACACACAGTCAGTTTGTATATGAAGGAAATTAGAGAATTATGAATGAATTCTAAGTATCATATACAAACACCACTGCAAATAGAGATATTGAAGAATGTCATTAGAACAATAATGAACAATAACTCCTCACGAATCTTGAGTTGTCAAAACAGAACTCTGTATTAAGCGGAAAAAAACCAGTGACATACAATAACATAGTCTTTGCTAATAAAAATGTCCAACCTGGTGGATTTCGACCTTATGCTCTTTATAGAACATTTACAAGATATGATCCCTTCTTCTCCACTAGATACATTGAACTAAAAGAGTTTGACACCTTTCCTAATCTGAGACATGCTATTTATTACAAATTGACAGCTATAATGCTTATGAAAATTCCTAATTCTAATAGGACTTAAACTCTTAAATATCCTTCTAACAAACTTATCTAATCTTTATTACATCTTTTTCCACCTACAATCCCATGAAGTCGAATTTGAATACTGACCTTTCACTTGAAGTGACCTTGCTGTTAATGATAATGTTCCCCTAAAAAATAGGAAACATGTTTTCCTGTATTTTAGCCTCTTTAATTTCTTTATCTATTTTGAGTACTTTTATCATTAATAGATCAGGTATAAATGTGTCATGTTGCCAAAAATTCACCACATATCTTTAATCCTCCAACTGTGCAGAAACTATAATTCGAATGGTACAAAAAAGAAAAAGGATAAACTTGCGCTACAAAAGCAGCTCAGTTTCATAGCGCTTTTCATAGCGCAGTGTTTAGCTCCTTTTTTCAATCAAATTTTGACCTGCTTTCTTCAAGTAAACCTTCATATGCTATTTGTACACTTCCACCAGCCATTTCAAGTCAAAATTCACCAAACTTCCCCCAAAATTTGATATTAAAATGTGCTAGAAGACTGCTTCAGCAGTTTCGTAGCGCATTTCAATGGATTTGCACTATCTGCACTACGAAACTGTTGTGTAAGCAGTTTTGTCAAAACTGTCCTCAAAATTTGTACCTTGGAGATGTTTAAACTTTAAAGGTGTTGGTATTATTTAAAAAAAACAGCAATATGAAAACATAATCTTCATCAAATTTTGCTTTCATCTTGATTAGATATTGACTTATGGATTTATCACTTTTTTTTACTGACCAATTACTCTGTTTCACTGCCCTTTTAACTTTTCTTGAGACTTTGTCAACTATATCTCCAGATCTTCAACTTGTCTTCTTAACCTTCTGTTTCTAGCTCTCAAATTAGTGTTTATGACTCTTACAAACTTTGCTTCCTTGATGGCTGGGACTGTCCATGTGAAGAACTATTCCTCGTTGCTTGGTATTTCTGATTTTGAAACTTTTTCACCTTCCCAAACAGCTTGCATCATTTTAAACTTTGTTTTCTCAATGACATGTTTTCTAGCTCTTTTCTTCAACTTGGCAATTTCATGATTTGTTGATCTTAACCTCTCTTCCATACTTTTATACTTGGTCATTTCCTCCTTTGTTGTAGATACTCTGTTTTCTGCATGTTTTGTTACAGGTGAGGAAAGATCAACTATCTCCTTGTGAACAATAGCTGCTTCATTTGTTTCCTTAACTTCTGCATTAAGTTCTTTTAGCCTTTTATAATTTCTAGTTACAGGCCTCCTAGCTTGGAAAACAAATGTTGCATCTTCATCCTTAAACTCTAGCTTCTTTGATGATATCATCCCTTTCTATTTGCTTTCTTTAATCCCTATGAAATCAGCTTGCACTATAGGAGATTCTTGTATGTCGATTGCATGTAATATATTATCTAAGTTTCCTTTCAAACCTGGGCTGTCACTTGATCCTGAAACCACTGTCTTTCCTTTTGATGTTGTACTTTGACTCCTTGTGATTCTCTAGACTATTTTCTTACCAGTTGTTTATTTCTTTTTATCTTCCTTGGTACTCTGTAACCCTTGTTTTGCAGGTGGAGGGGTTTCTGCAACAATCACTGGTGTCCTTTCTACTTTACCTTTCACTTGTTTTCTTGGCTTTAATTTGACAAACCTCCTGGTCCTTACAGCTACAGGTTGACTGGATTCTGCTAGTGAGGATGGATTTTCCTTTGCCTTAGGGTTTTTAGCTGGAGTTTGAGCTTCCATTTCAAATCCACTTATAAATAGAAAAGAGGACCAATCCCTAATAATCTTCTAGAGCTCATTCAAAACCAACAATTTAATTAAGCCATGGTGAAACAGAGATGTTTCACATTCATCGGATTTCATTTGGACCTTATCAGCCATTTTAGCAATGCTTCTATATAGGAAAAATGGTAAATCCACTGATATCATATGTGTGAAGTGTAATAGGAGTTTGAAATGATAGGTGTAAACTTTGTGGTACCTGCCTTCACACATGAAATATCTCTGGATGTTGAGCAGTAGTTTGGCATAACTATCCTTAATACAGTTTCTGGGAACTGCATTATTCAAGTCCATCTCTGCATATTCTAGCTTCAAAAACATCTTGCATGCCTCCATATCGAACCTAAAACCTTTAAACCCTGTTTCCTGTCCTCTAGGTATTTCATTCACTAGAGAAATGGTTTCACATGTCACTGACAAATTTAACATCTCAACCTTTGTATTTGTACCACTGAAATGTAATGCAAATTCTATTGATACCTGAGTATGTCCACCATACATCTTTTCATAGAACTTTAAACAACCTGCTTTACTGAAAGCATCCATGATTGTTTGGTCTTCAGCTAAAATTCTTGTGCTTTTAGGTTCAGACCTCAAAAAATGTCATGATCTATGGTTCTTTTTCTCCTCAACCATACTTGTTTCAGAAAAACCCTGTTGGCTTCCTTTAGAATTTGATAATCATCCTCTCTTGCAAACAACCTCTCTTGATTTGATTTGGCAGCCTTGCTTGTAAAAGGATTAGCCTCGCTTGATAATGTATGTCTTAGGTAAACATGACTCGGGGTAGAGTCAAATGTTGACTAGGGTAAATAGTAGTGGTTTTGAGGCACGTGGTATTGTGCACCCATGGTTTTAGCCCATGGTATTGCATATAATGGAGCCTATAAAAGGCTGGGAATACTTCATTGTAATAGAGGCCTCGAGGTGAGCGGTGAAGGCTCACTTGGCCAGATTGGCCAAGGTTTTTTTGGCCAATGGTTAATGAAATTTCATTGGTTGGGTTTTTTCCCGGAGTTTGGGGTTTTCCCGGATAAACATCTGTGTTTATGTTTATGATTTGTTGTTGGGTTCTTTATGTTTATTTCTCTCAGTAAAATTGTTTATTATTCATGTTGTAATTTCTAACAACTGGTATCAGAGATATGAAGATCTGAAATCTGGAATAAGCTGCCAAATTTAGTGATTTTGTTATATCTATAGTTCACTGCTACTGCATGAAATTTTCTCGTGGACAGATATACGTAAAAGGACAAATCTATGTGTAAAGGCATTAGATCTATATCAAGATCTGAATGGATCTGCGTGTGAATAAGATGGATCAACACAGATATGATTAGATCTAGCGTTGTCGGAAAAATGATGGATGCATTGGTGATAACACATGGATGGTAAACAGCACGTCCCGTCGTCGAGATGATCTCAGTTTGGATCTGTTCGGCCAGTCAGGCCCACCTCCAGGGTTTTACTGCTATTGGGGGCCGGTTCGTAGCTATTATTTACAGGTTTTGAAACGGAGTTTCTGCGCCGTTGTATTAAATAAAGAGGTTTTGTGTGTCTTAAATTTCCGGGTCTTTAATTATGTAAATTTCCAAAGATCTGGAGGCGGAATTAAGGGTTAAGGTTTTGGTGTAAAAATGACTGAGACAGAGACAACGTACACTGTAGCTTCTGAAAAATGAAGCAGTTAGTGATGATGTTGAACATCTTATCCCCTTCGTGGAAACGGCTATCGGAATTGTTGAGATTGCAACAAGATGATGAGCTTAGTGGAAAGAAGTCGCCTTCACTAAGTGGGCCCGCAGGCTATTTTTGGCGCAAAGTCTATTTTTAGACTATGTCTATTTTTAGACATGTGGATCATATTCTATGAGTTGCAGGATGCTATTTGTGGATGGTTGGTCAAGTTGGAAAAATATATGGACTTCTATTTTTAGACATATTGGGCAGAATCTATTTTTAGATTTCCAGTCTAAAAATAGATATGTCTATTATTATTAGCTCTTAATAATATTTGAACTCTAAACATTATCTTATTCTCTTGGAGCACTTCAGTTAAGTGCACAGATGTGGCACAGGAGCTGACAGAAGGAATTACGCTATTCCTAAGGGTTATGTGGAGCTATTGCATGGATACTTCAGTTAGAACTCATGTGACGGAGTTTGGTGGAGTTGATTGAGGAAGTTAATGGAGTTGTGTTCAGTTTAACTAATCTAAACATAGTTGAGCTATTTGTATCTAGTTTAACTGATTGATACAATTAGTGAGAGTGGTGTGAATTAATTATTAATTAATTCACTAATTATAAACTCATTAATCAACTAAAGAATGCATCAGTTAACTTTAGTGCATGGACAATTTCAGTGGAGACCAGTGCAGAAATAGGTGAAAGAGTAGGTTAACTATCAGTTGTGACTATACAGTTTCTATTTGCAACACACAGATAGGTGGAGAAGCCCATGAGGATTGCGCAGTACAAGCCAAGTGGTTTATCTATTTAATGAAGCCATCCCATAGCATTGAAAATGCAATAGAGGATGGCTATCAAGTGGCAAAAGATTGGAGCATGTGTTTTGCTAGATCTAGCTTGATAGTGTGTAGCAAGTGGAGGTAGTGCTGAGAGCTTGTGAGGAGCTTTGTACTATGCTTGTTACATGATCTCCATGACATATAATATACAGATAGTTGGGGGTTTTCAGCTTTAAGCTTTCCCATGAAATACTGTGTTAATATGTGTGATTGTTTATGGTTTTAATGTGTGCATGCAATTGATTTTATTTCCGCATGTAATGATCAATGGTAGAAGAGATTCTGTATTGTGCATGAAGGTAAAATAGTGTGTGATCAGGAGAATCTTGGTGAATAATATATCAGTTATTCAACTTTTCTACAGGAATCAATGTTGGAACCTTCCAGTGCCGTGTGTCCATGTGGAAGGATTCAAAGATCGAGGTTCTACAAAACCCCAGAGGACTTAAAATGATGCCCTCTTATGTTCTCTTCATGGGTGATAGCCCTTCGAGTGGAATAAGTGCAGAAACACCCAACGACGAGAAGGAATTTCTTTCAGGAAATGCGATTTTGAATGTGAAAAGACTAATTGGCAGGATGGACACTGATCCTGTGGTTCACAAGAGCAAGAAATTACCATTTATGATGCAAACTTTGGATACTGGTGTGTGCCCCTTCATTGCAGCATTAAAAAATGAGGTGTGGCGGTCGACCACTTTGGAAGAAGTACTCGCGATTTTGCTAGTAGAGTTACGGGCCATGGCCGAGGTTCAGCTAAAACGTGTTGCGTGCACCGTTGTATTAACAATGCCTATTTCATTTAGCTGGTTTCAGCAAACTCGTGTTGAAAGGGCTTGTGCTATGGCTGGGGGTTGCATGTTCTTCATTTAATGCCAGAACCCACAGCAGTAGCCCTGCTTTATGCTTAGCAGCAACAGATGGCCTCTTAGGCTAATATGGGAAGTGGAACTGAGAAGCTCGCATTGATTGTTAATATGAGTGGTGGATGATGCGGCGATGATTACAGCCAATAGGTGTGCATGATTGTGTAGAATTCGCAATAGTTGTGTATTGTGTGATGAAGTCGTGGTGCTGGAGAGAACCACTGCACGAAGGTAGAGCATGTGGAATTTTTTGGTAGAGGCCGAAAGGATCTAGAAATTTTCAAAGCACTTAGCCATATGAAGCTATGGACATTGGATAGGAAAGGCGTTAGCATGTTTGATGATTGGTGCATGTTTGATGATTGGTGAAGATCATAGCACTGAAAAGATGCATAGTAGAGGTCGTGGAAAGGCTCGTGAAAAATCAATTTCTTTTATTGCAATTGATGGGCAGATTATGTACAACTATGATGTCCTCCTTGGAGAGGACATCATGAATAAATGTAGATTACTTAATTGATGAACCATGTATCTGAAGAGAACTCCTAGAGGACTGGTGGTTACAAAGGCTGGTGACCCATGTAATCCAGTAGATGGGTTCTTTTTATACGGACATTGATTTCATATTTACAAAGACAGTAACAATGAAACAAAAAAAAATATTATTATAATGGAGCTAATTTATTACATGTAAATGGGCATACTGCTGTAAGACCTGGTATGGCATGCGTACCCCTAGGTAATCACTAGTAAAGTCTAGGTTAGACCTAGGTGATAGGGGGGAAGTCAAGTTTACAATTACCCTGGGTAAAAATTTAAGGGGGGAAGGGCTATAGTGAGCGGGGTTGTCTCACTTAGCAGTTTTGGCTGGATTTAGTCAATAATCCCCAAGTCAAGTTTAAGGGGGGAATTGTTAGGTAAACATGACTTGAGGTAGAGTCAAATGTTGACTAGGGTAAATAGTAGTGGTTTTGGGGCACATGGTATTGTGCACCCATGGTTTTAGCCCATGGTATTGCATGTAATGGAGCCTATAAAAGGCTGGGAATACTTCATTGTAATAGAGGCCTGGAGGTGAGCGGTGAAGGCTCACTTGGACGGATTGGCCAAGGTTTTTTTGGCCAATGGTTAATGAAATTTCATTGGTTGGGTTTTTTCCCGGAGTTTGGGGTTTTCCCGGATAAACATCTGTGTTTATGTTTATGATTTTTTGCTGGGTTCTTTATGTTTATTTCTCTGAGTAAAATTGTTTATTATTCCTGCTATAATTTCTAACAGTATGAAATATCCTTGATATAGGACAACCATAAGCTTGAGCTCGAAACAAGGATGTTTCACAGTTTAGTATGAGCAAATGAAAACTGGAATGACTAAAACAGACAAGACCTTTCGAATTCGAAATTTCTTTTCTCAATATGAAACCCCTGCCATAGTAATGATGGATATGGATGGTTGAGAATTTTGAATATGACCCTTAACTGACACACCATGATGTTATCCTATCATAAATTAATGAATTTCTGACAATTTCTGGGCTTTGACATGACCTTTTAAGAATCCACGCTTTTCATAGCGCACATAGTGCATTTTTCGCATTTTGCGCTACGAAAGTAGCAGCGCTTTCGTAGCACAAAACTCAATTTTTGAACTGACCATGCTACGAAATTGCGGTTTTGTGGCTAATTGCAGGGGTTTCATCTGAAATTTGATGACATGATTTTTAAGTGAATGATGAGACTTTTCGACCATAGGATGAGACCTAAAGACCTTATTTGAAATTGAAAACTGACTTTTTAAGACTTCTAAACCTATAACCTACTCTTTATCAAGACTAAAGTAATTCAAGACCTATTTGACACTATGACTAAAACAAGGTAAACTTACAGAGTTTAGAAAAAAATTTAAGGGTGATAATAGGATGGTTGAACTACATTTGGCATGTGATTGTGATATAATGTTTTGTTTTTATTGGATAGTTGAACTACATTTGGCATGTGAAGTAACGTTGTGATATAATGTTTTTTTTTTTTTCAAACTCAAGTTTTGGATGGTTGAACTACATTTGACATGTGATTGTGATATAATGTTTTATTTTTATTGGAATGTTGAACTACATTTGGAATGTGAAGTAATGTTGTGATATAATGTTTTGTTTTTAAAACTCAAGTTTTGGATGGTTGAACTACATTTGGCATGTGATTGTGATATAATGTTTTGTTTTTAAAATTCAAGTTGTCATTTTACAAACAAAAAAATGTCCACATGAATATATGTACATAAAAATTATTTGAGTACATGTTTGAATATATGTTAAAACGATTGAAGTACAATAAATATCGATGTATATATGTCTAAAAACAATCATAAGATTCTAGGTCTTCTTAGATGTGTCAAACAATCATAAAATTTTAAAATTGCATTCTAGAACATATATATCAAGTACGTGAAACATTTTTCATCAATGCACATAGAAAAGCTACTTTCAGTTGATAGTAAACTGGAAATTTTCAAAGCACGTACCACACATTTTGCATTCAAGAATGAATATTATAATTTACTTCTAATAGACACACACGTCTAAAACAAAAACGTGCAACTTCAAATTTGCATTATATCAACTATGCTAGATACACAGATATGTACATTTTGCAATAATGACATTATGACAAATTGTACCAGAGAATGTATGAAATGGTTTAGACCAGATAATCTAGACATGTGTATGTCTACACGTGTATAAATTACTCGTGTGCATGTACCAAAACAATGTACATGTGTAAACACTTATATAGATAACATAAAAAGGCAGTTCAATTTTTAGTTGAGTTTTGGAAGTTCTAAAACATGAATACATAGAGAAGAAATTGTTGGGTAGTTCATTCAAAAAAATTCCAATGGAATGACATCTTCAATGATTCGTTCATGATCGGCTTTTGATATTTTCTATTTCTTATTTTTTTTTTCTTTGATTGAACTTCTATCAACTTTATGCGTGCTGCACACACCAAGTGACTATATTGACAACTTATGATATCAGGTTCATAGTCTTGAAAGTAAACAAAATCCCCACTTTGATTAGTTTGTCTGAAAAAATAAATTTTTAGTATAATAGACCCTCTATCATATGGAAACCCGTGATCATTATAGTTTTCTAATAATTTCATCTTTTTCTCAGTGCAACGCATCAAATAATACTTCACATTTTCATCGTTGATAGTAGGTGCAATTACAACAAAAACATCTCCTGCGCAGTAAAACGAACTTATGTATTTAAATTTAGATCATAATTAACATGAAAAATTAACTTTAAAATTAACATACATGTACTTGATTGTATTATATATTTCTCGATCACTATCATTTGAAATAAATTGAAATGTTACCTTCTCTAACAAGATCAGAAACTCGATAACCATCAGATGATATTGTAGTCTCCTCTGATTTCATTTCTTCAAACCTTGCAATGGACATTTTCCCCTTTGTATTTAGCTCTGTATGTTGCCAGTCTTTTACATACATTTTGTTTTCACAAACATCATTGAATTATGTGTTGTCTATGCAAACATGACAAAAACAAGAATATTTTCTTTTATCCACTGCAAACACATTTGTGGACAACTTTGTTTTAATTGAATGCAATTTTCAAGTCCCTTTTATTGTTTCAACGTCATTTCCAATCAATCTATCTACATCTTCGACCCCAATATGCCAAAAAAACTTATATGGAAAATTCAAAGAAGAATATAAATATGATATCAAAATACCATCAAAGATAATCATTGTGATAAATGCACATTGTTTAAAATTATAAATCCAATAAAAACTAAATTGAATGTACCTTCGCACTTCCCTTGATCATTTAGTGTCATGGCTTAGTGCAGCAATGCACCATTGAACAACTTCTTTAGTGTCCACAAGTCGGTTTGTAGAGGGTTCCATTTGATATCTTCAAAGTGCTCGTTTCATGCATGCCCTTGCATCGTCATGCTCTCCTTTTCCATGACCAGTCTCAAAGAAATTCCAACAATGTTTAATGTGGGTTTTCATATGAAGACGACACAACCAAAAGAATGATCGTGAATATTTGAATTGACATGCGCATCCATCTAACCGTATCCAATTTTCATTGAATTTTATTCCACGACTTTTCAAGGAGTCATAAATATTTCCAAAACAGTGTTGTACAAAATATGTATCACGTGTGCGATCGTCACTGAAATAAAAGTTATATTCTTTAATAACATGTCGATTTTCACTAGTGATTTCTATATGATCAACATTTTGTTCAACATGTCTATATAGAATATGGACGAGCATGGAGAATTGGCCAGAATGATAGTATTCACTCTGAATTTCTCTTTTTGGAACAAATGTGTAGTTTTCTGCAAAATCAATTACTGGAAAAATGGTCCCTGGTGGAAAAAATTCACAATATTTTTTGAATTGCAAGCCCTGCCATTGAGCTCTATGGGAATGCTTGGTGTATTTATAAATTTTTGCCTCAAACTTTCTCAAAAAATCTATCACAAAAATTTCTTCTTCTTGTAAATCAATTCTTTTAGCACTTGAACCTTGAATCTATGTATGAATATATTCATATCTCTTCCTCACTTTAATGTTGGAAAATGATTGATCATTTATATCAGTAAGATATTTGTTTTGAAATTTATTCAAATTTCCACAATCATCGTATTTTTTTACCACCAACACATTTCTTTGGGTAAAATAATTCATGGCTTTCTCTTCCACATAGAATTTGAGATATGAAATCATGGATAGTGGAGGGAGGAGGTGAATCTTTCCAAAAAAATTGACCAAAATTAAGGAATGTGTCATAATCTAACTGAAATTCCACATGATAACGCCAACAACAAGTGTCACGTACGGTGATATGTTTTACATACTGTTATCACTCCAATAATTCTCAAAATTTGTGAGATTTTTTTTATTTTAGTTTAAAGAATATTAGAGGTAACCACAAACCTACTTTTAAGCCTTAGGATCTAGCCTTCCTAATGCTCAGAGAGGGCTCTCTCTATATGATTTATCTTTGTTGATTGTATTTGATTTTAGGCTAGTTATGTAGGGTAAATTGGTTTTGGATTTTTATTTGATTTGGTGGTGAAATAACTTACTCATATGGATAGATTTAGGTCTGTTTTCCATTGGGCTAATGGAGTCAATGTGTCAAGCAGTCAGATCAAGATCAAGTTCTAAAGGGAAATATTTATAGGGCAAGATAGTTGAGTTACTTCAGATCTTCAAGGTTGATGGTGAAAATGGTTTCAATCGGGGTAAGAGAGCAATTAAGGGTTCTCAAATCTGGATAACGAGTGAAAAGGCAGGGGTCAATCAAAACTAGGGAGAAATTAAGGATTCCTTAGTCTAGATATTAGTAGAAAACATCTAAATGATAAATAGTTCAAGACAGAGTGCTTTTAACATATTCTGAAATAACAATTCCTGATTTATCATTTAGATTTAGAACAAATTCAAGTATTGATGAAAAAACATAAGAAATTCACAAGGAAACAAGTGAAAATACTTCACTGTAGTGGCCCAACACATGAATCCTATAATATGATGCTTTATTGCTTTAATCCACTCTACTGACTTGAAATTGGTACAATCACCCTTAGGTTCAGAATAGTACAACTATAAAAATGTTCAGCAATTCATCCACACTCAATACTTCTAAATGAGAATTATTTATACAAAAACTCTTTACACAATATCCTAAAACAAATTTAGGAATTATTCATGGAAAATAAATATCTTCATGCAAGAAGATAGTGATATCTTTCTAACTAATGCTAGTTGTCACTTTTTTATTGAAATTACTTGTTTATTGTCTTGATTTTGTTACTGCTTTCTCTCTTTGTTGTTCAACGAAGGCTACAGCTGGACAATGAGATGTCTTTCACGCTGGCAGATTTATCTCTGCATTGTAATTTTGTATTTACTTTAAACTTTGACCTTGAACTGATACTCTTTAACCTGATACTCTTTCACTGGTACTCTGTAACTGTAAATGTAAAAACAGCAAGCTCTGTTTTACTTTTTTGTGCTTACTGCAATCTGATTTCATAGTAAATCAGTTAATTTTTCCCAAAGTTCAGCCTCTAGTAGTTTTATCTCCATCATCCTTCTAAAAATCTCATCATCTTCAGTATACTTTGAGAATGTGGGATTTTTGGCAAATATGTGTTTCACCTCATGCTGTAGGTAAAACAAATTCTCCAAATTCTTATAGATTACCTTCCCTATTGGAATACCATGTGAGGTAGGCAGATTAACCTGATATTTTGCAACTTCTCTCATTTTCTTGTCATAGTCATCTCGCTTCATTAGTTTGCCATGAATAACTAATGGATTTGGAAGACCTTTTTTCCTTAAGACATCAAATTTTATCATAAACCTGGTAATAGCAATCTCCATGTTTTGGCATTTCTCCTCTAACTGTATCATCAAATTATTTTTAGAAGTTACCTTCCTAACTTCTAGGATGGTTTCTATTTTATCATTAATACCAATTTCTTCTAAGTCTTGCATGTTCTTAGAATTTAAAAACTTGATGATTTCAAGAGCTTCTTCAAGTTTCTTACCAAGCTCTTCTTTGATCTTCTGGATTGCTTCTTTTGTTGATTTGACTAAATCTTTCTACTCATATTTAACCTAGATTGATGGAAAAATATCATTGACTGCTTCAATGATATTGGCCCATAGATGTTGTCTAATTTGAGCCATGGGTTCTTTCAATGCTAGATCTTTTTCTAACTTCTTCAACTGATCATTTAATCTGTTTGCTCTTTTTTCTTCATTCTTATGCATTATCTTGGAAATTTTATTTTCATCTTCAAGACTTTTAAGATGTTCTTTAACTCTGTTTATCTCATTAGTCTAAATATTCATGTTTTACATAGCTTTTACCAACTTGCTTGCTTCATCTGAATGTTATGTTGTTGTTGTTGAAGACCCTGTTGCTGAAGTGGTTGATGAAGTGACAGGTAATGTTGTAGCCATGGGAACTGTGGGTGCCAGTGATTCAGCTAGTGTAGAAGGTACAGCAATAGTAACTACAGGAATCGTTGTGACTGGAATTTCTTCTTCTTTATCCTTTTTCTCTTGGACCAACTTGTCCATTTCATTCTCCATTTCCTTTATCTGAGCTATCAACTACAAAATGAGATTCATCACCTCATATTTATGATTTGTATCCTGTAAGACTTCCTTGGCTTGAGGATGTTCTGTAGGGGGCAGCTTTAGTTTCTTCTTTAATGCAGAAATGTCTTCATTTTTCTTCTTGATTAGTTCTTCTGCAACTTTA
This sequence comes from Pinus albicaulis, assembly GCA_034641835.2. Lineage (NCBI taxonomy): Eukaryota > Viridiplantae > Streptophyta > Pinopsida > Pinales > Pinaceae > Pinus > Pinus albicaulis. The sequence goes on along the minus strand of CM076577.1, from coordinate 1,486,163,547 downwards.
ACATTTTTAGGATCATTTCCTACTTCAATTACTAGTTCTTCCAAATATTTAATTCTAGTATCTTTTGCCTGTGAAGTAGCTTTTTCCAATTTGAGCTAATCTCTTATATTTGCAAGAGTATTTTGCAGCTTCTGTACACTCATGGCCTTGGTGGTCATTATAGAATAGATCATCTCCCCTAAACGCTTATGAAACTCAATTTGGTCCAGTGGATGAATACCTTGGGCCAACACTTCAACATCTGTCTTTTTGTAATCAGAGGATGACTGAGGAGTTTGAACTATAGGTTGAATAAATTTCATATACGTCTTTTTATTCTTATATTCAAAGGCTGAAAGTAGCCTATTCTGTATGCCAGGAGTTTGTTTCAAATATTGAGAATATATTTCAGTTTTAATTTCTTCATTTCTGGCTTTGATTTCTTTGTATCTTTCTTCGATATCCATATCCTTTTCTGTTGGTTTTTTAGATGAGGAAAATTCCATACTTTGTTGCTTCTAAATTAGCTGAGTCTTTGAAGTATTAGGTTGTTGTTCTTCTTCAATTATTGTAGGAGGTGCATTGTCTTTTGCTGCTATTTTTGTATCAATCACCTCTATTATTTCCACTTCTTTATTAGCAGGATTTAACTTTGGCTTTTTACTATATCTCAAATTAAAATTGGTCTATGTTGTAGTTTCTGCAGTATAGGATCCTTCTTCTCTGATTCTTTTTGCATTTCTATCTTCTTGGGCTGGAGTTTGCCAATTTTGACTGGTATCACTTTTCTTCTCTGCCTCTACCAAGGTATTCTCCAACCATTCAGATTGATTGGAGAATTTATCTATCTCTGGTTTCTTTTCATGTACATATGGAGTGATTTTTCACTTAATTCTTATTTTACTTATCACTCCAAGGAGATCATAATACCACAGGAAACTTTTGTTGAATTTAAACTCATGTAAGTATTTTTCAACCTTAGAGCCTGCATATTTGTTGTTACAGATAAAAGGGCCAACCTGATTTTTCAATTTGAACTGGGTTTTCTTCTTTGCTGCCAAGAAATTAATTGCATCTGAATTAACAATCTGCCTTATGTATTCAAGGGAAAATAACCTCATAGGGAGGTATTTAGGCAGTTTATATGGAACCAAACTTGATCCATATACTCTTATTTTAGTGTGGTTTTGGTAAAAGTACCAATCACCTGTCCTATTATGTTCTGAAAACTGGAGGACCTTCTTAATATCTTCACTAATTCTGGGTTGCATGCTACTATTTAGCAAATTGGCCATAGGATAAATGAAAGAGTCAATAAAATATGTATAGGTGAACTCATTAGAGTCTTTCCTTATCAAGGAAGTCCAGAAGATGGCTGATTGAGGATTTCCTTCCACATCAAGCTTCTGAAGGTTTATATTAAATTTCTCAAATTGAAAGTATAAGAACACTTGGAATAGGAATGAGGAATACTTGAAAACACCTTTAGAAGGAATTTTTACCAACCGCTCATGAATACTGTCAGCAAGGTAATGGGGAAAATTAAAAATGGTAGAAAAAGGTTGACCAGGTGTAAAAGTAGACAAAAATCCTAATACTACAACATCAACATGTTCATCTGTAAAATAACCAAGAATGAAAGACAACATGGAGATGATGTCTTGTCGTTTCAAAGAATTTTGCAGAAGGGTATGGAGGATTTATCTTGGGAATTTTTACAGAAGATGGCATGAAAGTTTGAAATATCTGGAACCTCTTGGGGAAGTCTAGATTCAGGTATAGCTGAGTGAGGGCCTGAATGGATAAAGGGATTTCATCAAGCCTGGGTTGTATCTGCAGCATATGATTAATTGACTCAGCAATAATTGTAAATAGGATTTATTTTTCAGGGCTTATTATAGCTCTCTAATCAAGGAAATAACAATATTGAGAGAGTCTAATCACTTATGGGCACTGAAAGGTCTGAGGAACAACATATTTTGGTATATTAGACTCACAAATGAAAAATTCATTAGCATGATCTATGGATTTTTCTTGGATCCAACAGTGGAGCTCAAGAAGGTTAAATTTTGTGACTGTATCAGTAATTTTGAATTCTGTGTTAGCTAATGGAATGTGCTCTATATCTACAACAGGGGGTTGTAGAGAATTGATAGGTACCATATTTTTGGAAGCCATTGCTTTGCTTGATTTATCAATTTTATTACTCTTTGACTTTAGAAACACTGCTTTAGGCCTGTATGAACACCTCTGGAAGTTTTAACATTTTGCAGAAGGATTTGGATAGAACAGGGGCTTATCTTTTGTCTGCAAAGGTATAAACTTGCTCAATTAACTTAAATTGTGATCTTTGTAACAAAAGGCAATCTCAAGACCTTAGAGTTTCTACAAAATATGTCTAGGGTCTCTATGAAATGACTAGAAGGTAAAGAGGTTTTCTTCAAGTGTACATAGGCTTAAACTTCTTCAGTTTATTCAATCTCTGTAATTTTAAACAGTTTTGAACCTCAAAATCTGTGAAAAGAAAGCTTAGGGTATGTAGAAAAGGATTTTTGGAAGTAACAAGGCTTTATTGGTTTGCTTAAGGCTCCTAAATGATTCAATTAGCTATATTACTTATTTAGATAAAGGAATATGGTCTTTTATTTTGAAAAATACCTGGAAAAATGAAGATTTTCTATGCAGGAGGGATTCTGAGGTGGAAGAAATATTTATGAAGCTCTTGTTGGTCTTTATAAGCTTCAATTCAGTTTTGAAATGTTCTTGTAGCAGTAGAGGTCTTTAATTCAAGTGAAAAATCTTGAAATATGGTCGACAACATGACCGGGTTGTGTAAAAATTGGTCAGAAGTGGTTCTTCGGTGTAAAATGTAACGGAAAGGATAAAAGAGTGCAAATGGGTGGTTATATACATTTATTAAACAAACAATGAATGCATTAATGGGCGATCGTTTCAAACGGTTAGGTGGTTTGGGCACGGGGGGAAAACCACTCAGTGGTTTTCGCAAGCTCCAGAGGTGGTTGGTTGTATTATTTTGAATGGTGCGATCAAATATAAAGATGCCATGTAAAGGGGAGGGACAGCCCGAAAAATGCGCTTTTCATAAGGTCTGGGGTGCGTTAACAGTTGGGCAATGAAATGCGCGATAGGGTTTAATCGTGGTCAAATCTGGTGGATGAAGATTGGACGGCTAGGATTATGTGATAGAGTTGTAGGGTTGTCAAAGGCGTGGGGCCCGGAGTTTAGACTATGCGATTGGTTAATATGTGATATGGTCGTGGTCTATAATATAACCAATGGGATGTAAAGCAAGTGGGACCAGTATATATAAGTGGGGTTTAATATATTAAACTATGGGATGCGGTATTATATAACATGTGGGGAATTAAAACATAGGTTAAAATAAAAATAAGGTTTGGGATGTATATATAAAGGAATTATATTATTACAGGGTAAAGTTTAATACAGGGATTTAATACATTAGGTTGATGTTAATTAAATGAAATGTAATTGCGAGATGTAAAATATATTAAGTATAGTGTAAAACTTATGTCGGGAGTGAATTTCTTCACTATAGGACCCGAAATATCATTTAAGCATTTATACTTAGGATAAAATTATTTTTTGGATTTTTTGGGTATTTTTGAATAAAAGGAGAATTAGTTAAAGGGTTTCACTTTTGTTAAGTAAGATGTGTTTTTAACTTATAAAAAGGGGCTTTTTGCAAGGGGGGGGAAAGTGAAATAAGGGGAAAGAATAAAAATGGAGGGGATGGGGTATTTTTACAAGGGGATGATTTTTGAAGGGGAATTAGTAAATGAAATAATCAATTATTTGCTATCTGCTATCCATGCTTGTGAAAACTACTTCTGCCTACCCATCTACTACCTTAACATTTTTTCTTTATTTACATGGGTGCATTTGAGTTTGCAAACCCTTATTCATTTTTATATTAAAACAACAAACTAACTAATTCTATCCTTATTTCTTCCAAGGGTTCAGATTAAACTGTTGAGCTCTTTATTATTCTCTACCTAACTAATGATATGCCAAGATTAGACTGTTTGGTTAGATCATTATTCTCTATCTAACAGCATGACATTTAAAGCATGAGAGGTCAAGATTAAGCCATTTGACCTTCATGGATTGTGGCATTTTAACAAGTTGCACACAATTTTTATATTGCAGTGAAAGTAAATAGAAATGGCATTTGGATTTGCATCACTTTCATATTTTATTTTTATCTCTTTTTGTTTGGGGTCCATTTTCATATTCTTTTTTATATTTTTTATTTCAAGTCCTTTTATTTTTCTTTTAGGAATTTTACCCTCTTTACACTTTTTTTATTTTTCTAATATGGGAAAACAATTTGCAGAAAGCAAAGTATGTATGTATTACGAGACTAATCAAAGTCAAATAAAAAATTATGAATCCTATTATTATAGGACCCTAACACATACCAAGGTTTTTGTTGCACAAACTCACTGATTGAGACATCAATTTCATGATTCTCTTCTTTGAACTTGTTGAAAAAATCTATCTGAGTGGTGTCCAAGAAATGTTTTGGATGATCTTCGCATTGATTTTTTGTTATTCTTCTTCGGATCACATCCGTTGCTTTTGGTGAAACATGTGAATTTTTCATCCAATATTCATATATTATTTTTTTAACATTTTCTCCAAGTCTATCTTTGTATGGTTGCCTACAAATAGTTGTCCAACAAACAAGTTCATCATTTACATCTATTTGCAACCAAAATTTCCGATGTTTGTGCAAATTTTTTTGTGAGGTTCCTAATGCGCGTGCCATAGATTTTACCAAGCGATTCTCTTTACTACTTGATGAAACCATTTCCATATGTATTTCTCTACATGCATCTGAAACATTTTTATGTCTATATCTTCTAATTGAATTTATAGCACTATTTATATTTTGTATCACATTTTCCTTCATTTTTTTTCTCTTTTGTTGATTTTCCAATACCCAATAAAGTCACAGCTTCTTTTAATTTCCTTAATGTTAAGAGACCTTTCAACAATTGGGCTTGAACTTCCATAATTTCCTCTATGAAGAACGAATAAAAAATGTGATTAACACGATATCGTATAACATAGTCAGATTTTTTATCTCCATATGTGTGAGTGTCAACAATTTCTAACATCTCATCATCGATATTGATTTCATCTATACATATTCGAATTAATAGTACATGTAATAAGTTTACATATTCAATAAATAATTAAATTAATAAATATGTATAATTTCAATAATATGTGCATGTGTTCAACATATATATATATATATATACCAGGTGATTCAATTTCTTTACTTGAATTTATTTAAACATTTTTACCATCTTCAATCATTGGTTCAATATCACTTTCACTTTCTCTTTCAAAAATTTGTATCTCATCATCAATGTTTTGAGGAATATCTCTCTATGTTTACATTGCAAAATATTTTTCAAATTAGTTCATCAAATAAAAACTAAGCTTAAGAATTTACACTAGGAAAATTTTAAATATCAAATTTATAATATTTACATTTATATGTCTGCTTCAACTTCTAGTTGAGGTTGATTTTCCCTTTGAATATTTGATCGTTCTTCTCTTTTTTTTTTAAATATTCTCTCCCCTGTTCTCTACGTTCCTCAGGGTCTCTTGTTCGATCATATTTTCTCTTGCAATTCCTTCGATTTTCCATGATAATTGAGTATGAAGTTCAAAACAATTCTTTCAAAAATTTAGACAAAAACTCAATTAAAAAAAACATCACAAAAGATTTAATTTAAAAAAAAAAACTCATTTTAAAAATTTTGCACAAAAGACATACTTCAATCCAAAACACTTACTTTAAAAAATCCAAGAAAAAAATGTCTTCTAAAAATGAAATGAAGCTCAAAATATTTCCTTCCAAGTCCTGCAAAAAAATTTCATTTAAAAAGCTAGACAGAAAGTCATTTTAAAAAATCATTATAAAAGATTTACTTCAACCCAAAACATGTACTCTAAAAAAATGTCACTTCAAAAAATAACTCCAAAAAATGTCCATTGAAAATTAAGCCCTCAAAAAATACCTCCAAAAAATGTCCATTGAAAATTAAGCCCAACTTCTTAAAAAATGTCACTTTAAAATATACTTCCAAAAAATTTCCTTTGAAAATTAAGTCCAAAAACCTCTAAAAGAATTCTCTAAAAACAAATATCTCCAAACAATGTCCTTTAAAAATTAAGCCCAAAAAGCCTCTAAAAAAATATCACTTTAAAAAATACCTCCAAAAAATGTCCTTTGAATATTAAGCCTAAAAAGAGTCCTTTCGAAATTAAGCCCAAAAAATGTCCTTTGAATATTAAGCCTAAAAAGAGTCCTTTCAAAATTGAGCCCAAAAAAAGTCCAAAAAATGTCATTTGAAAATTAAACCCAACAACCTCTAAAACCAAAATACCTCCAAAAAAATGTCCTTTAAAAATTAAGCCCAAAACCTCTAAAAACAAAATACCTTCAAAAAAATGCCCTTTGAAAATTAAGCCCAAAAAGCATCCAAAAAATGTATCACATACCTCCAAAAAATGTCCTTTAAATGCTAAGCCAAAATGAGTCCTTTGAAAATTAAGCCCAAAAAAATCCTTTGCAAAATCAGACCAATTGAAGAAATGTGCGAAATTATGTGAAAATAATGAATCCGTTTATGCTTATTTATATTGCCGCGAAATGTTTTTTTTTTAGGGGCTTCGTTTAATTTTCCGCAGATGTAAAGTCAATTAAAATTTTGGTCGAACTTTTGTAAAAACTTCAGTTGAACTTTTGTGTCGTTAGACTTGACGGGCCGTCGGGACAAAAAGAAAATTGGCCAAAAATTTTTTTTAAGTTTGACCAAACTAACTCGTCTGCAATTACACAGAGCCGAGCTCTGAACACATTTCTTCAACTTTGGACTGATTAAACTCCATCAAACTTTATGAATTAACTTTCGAAACCAAGACAAGCATTTGCAGAATTCAATCTACTTTCAGGAAATATAACTTTTATGGAATTTCATAAATATTTACTAATTTTAATTAATTTTGTAATAAAATGGGTGCAAACAATTTTTGAAGGTCATTATGATTCAGTGAAATCAATATTATGTATCTTCCAATATACACTGTAAAAAAAAATTAAAAAAATTATGGTGCATTAAATTGGTTTATCGTCTGTAATGGGTAGTTTTTAGATTTTTAGTTTATAACTTATATGTTGAGAAATTTTGTGTGAGCCGAAACATATTCAAAATATGCATTTTTTTCATATTGAATCAGTTCAAAAAATTCTAGTAATTATGATATGTATTAGTTGGTTTCATAAATATAACGAAAACGAAGTAGACTCTGTCTAGATTGTTGTAACACATTTTGTTTCTAAAAAACACAAATTTTTCAAAGAATACACCAACACATTTGAACATGACTTTTTATGAATCCTTTGATTTTTAAAGAACACACACTCAAAGAAACGCTAAGTTGACATATCAAATGTGTATAAAAAAATTCCAGAAAATAAGTAATTTAGAAAGCTAATAATATTTCTGACAACTTTTATTTTTATTGCAAAATGAAATTCTAAACAGAAAAAAAAAATTTGCTTGCAGAAAGTTGAAGAACAGAAAAAATAAATAAATAAATTATATTTTTTTCTCAAAAAAGGGCAAAAAGTGTAACCCAACTTCACATTTTCTCCCATGGATGAAATCAATTATATAATAGAGTTTATGGGGGTTAAAAATAATTATTTAATGATTGGATTCACTTATCTAGGCTTTCGATTGAAACCATGTGCTTATAGGGTCATGGATTGGACATGGCTAGTTGACAAATTCAAGAACAAAATTATGAAGTGGACAAATAAGTGGCTATCACTTGGGGGCAGATACATTATGGTTCAAGCTGTATTATCATAGTTTGTAGTTTATTGGACACATCTTTATTATCTCCCTGAATATATGGTTGAATAAATTAACTCTATAATATCGCATTTTATATGGTATGGTTCTCAAAATGTTAGAAAATTGCCTCTTTGTAGATTGGACTGTATCACTATTCTGAAGAAGTATGGAGGCTGGGGACTCTTAAACCTCTACATTTTTACAAACGCTCTTCTCATCAAGTCTCTATGGTGGACCTTAAAGGGAAACGGGGTATGGTCTCATATTATTGGTTGCAAATACTTTGTGGGAGATCTGATTCTCTCTTTATACCATGGTTGTACACTATTTGCAAAGTTGGCATCTCAAATATGGAGGAGTTTCATTAAAATCATGCCTTTCTTGGCTCAGAGGTTAGTGTGGCACTTTGGAAATGGCCAAAAAATTAATTTTGGTTTTGACAGGATTTTGGGAATGGAAGCGAGATTCCGCATTGCACCTTGGTTAATTCATAGTCTGGGTCATCGTGGAATTTGTTCTTTATCACAACTTATTGTGTGCTGGAACCTTGGCTCACTGATTTGGAAATCGGCGGATATGTTGGGACTACATGGGAGGGATGCAATTGATTGGCAAAAAGTGGTACATGCGCTACAGGCTGTGGGCATGAATTTTCGTGGGGGCGAAGATCAACTGATCTGGGATGGATATATGTTGGGCAATGGATTACAAGTAAAGGATATATATCTCAACAACATTCTTCAACAACTTCTGGAATGCTCTCCTTCACCCTTCCATCAAGCATGGCACTGGAATATCCCTTCCAAGATTTTATTATTTGTTTGGCTGCTTTGGAAAGGGAAAATATTGACATGGGACTGTCTCAAAAAACATGGTTCAAGGGGCCTGGGAGGTGTCCTTTCTATCTTTCTCATGAGGAATCTGCATCACACTTTTTCTTTTTCTGCTCTTTTACTCTCAGTATATGGTCATTGTTTACATGTTATCATATGGATCCTGCTTGGAGACCAGTCGACTATATTAATACCATTCTGGTATGGGAGGCTACCAATGGAAAATTTAAAACATTGCCACTTTATCTATTCTGGGAGATACGGTGTGCGCGAAATCGCCTTATATTTGACGGCATGCCTGCTAACATTTCACTGATTCATGGATCTATTATGAAGAGGTTGGGTGGTCGACCATCTCCTTAGGTGATCCCGGTGGACTTATCTATGCGCAATCGGCCTCATCCAATTGTTATCTCGGCGATATATTTTGATGGGGCACAACAAGATGGAGTATGTGGATGCGAGGCTTGGATTAAGCTCCTAGAGGAGGAAAGGTATCTTATTTGCTGGAATGGAGGGCATGGTTCGAATAACAAGGTTGAGCTTATGGCCCTTTGGAGTGGGCTCATGGTTGCATATAATCTAAATCTGCCCAATGTTCATGTGTATGGAGACTCAAAAATTATTATTGATGGCATTACCAGTGTTTCTACCCTACGTATTGATGGTCTGCAAGGGTGGATTGACCGGGTGAAATATTTATTGTCGAATTTTTAGGACTCATCTTTGCATCATGTATATAGAGAGAATAACTGACATGCAGATACTTTGTCCAAGAAAGGCCTTAATCTATCTTTCGGAAATATATAGATTTCACATTAGAAGGACTCACAGTTGATTAGGACTTTTGATTTTCCTCTACCTTCGTATTTTTTGGGATCCTCTGCAAGTGAGCATGCTGATCAAGCGAACCGACAAACTTCCTTTTTTTTCTATCTTGGTTTTGGTCCATTTCTGGACATATCCTTGTTTCTGTTGATGATCCTTTTAGCTTCTTTTGGATGACTGATTTTGCATTTTTTCTTACCCAGATTACAGGATGAAGCACCCTTCTTCTCTCGATTCCTAACATGGCAAGGGTGCTAGCTTTGGGGTTGATATATTTCTGATTGATCCATCTAGACTGGTTTATGATATTATTAGGAAGAAAATGATTGTACATTTTCTTTTCTAAGGCTTTACGCTGAAAATGTATCACTTTTTTTGGATGTTATGCTATGTGCATTCCTCACGCGGGACACATACACAGAATGATTATGTAATATGCCTCATGTGGATATGATTAGGTTAAAATATGGTAGCCAAACAATGATTGTATTGAATATGTACTGTTTTTATAATATAAACAACGTTTTTTCGTTTTTGGAAAAAAAAATGGAGTAGATGAAGTTATCCTAGAGCAACAACGAATTTCAACATATTTTGAGGAAGGTAGCTTTGTCTGTATCGATGGCTAGGACTCCCCATCTTCTCAGCTCGAGGGAGAAGGAAATGAAACCCATGTTGTTTATGTTATAGAGGTTATGTAGTAATCTAATCATTTGTTAGTCTCTTTTTGATATGTTTTGCAAATATATGGTGTTTGCTTATGTTATATAGGTTATGTAGTAATTTAATAATTTGTTAGTCTCTTTTTGATATGTTTCGCAAATATGTAGTGTTTGTATGTGTGTTTTGGATTTTTTTAATATGTTTTACAAATATGTGATGTTTTTCTGTGTTTTGGAAAGTATATAGAGAAAATCTATAAGAAATATTAAAACCTATTAAAACATAAGAATAAGTTAATTTAAGAGAGAAAAGTAAAAAAGAAAAAAAATTATATTTTTATTATAAAATATTAATATTTCGTTATAATAAAATATTAATATTTGGTTATAATAAAATATTAAATATTAATGTATGAGTGATATAAATAGATATAAATGAATACTCACTGTAAAGATTTTGTAACTTTTTTTGTTTCCCCGAAAAAACACTGGTTTATAATATATACTAGTTCATATTGAAATCTGAAACACATTCCAAGAGTCCCTTTGTAAGCTTTGAGAATCTTACATTTTCATATAATACCTTCGAATCCTAAGTCAAATACAAAAAAAAATCTATCTTACCGATGATAACCCAAAAAATAGCTGGAAAGACCTATCGGAAATGACAGACAAGAGCATCGATTTATGATAGAAGTCCGCGGAGACAGTCCCAACGTATCTCAACCTAACCAACCCGGGAGACAAGCAGGAAGCCCCCAAAAGACCAGGGACGTTGCCACCCCGTTCACGTCGCCTCCAATGTGCATGGAAATCTATCATTTAATCCTTCAATTCAATTGGTCGCAGATGTAAGGATGGATTAAGGATGGATTGCCGTAGAGGAGAAGGCATAACATTATTTATTTAATTTAGTTGAATTTTTCTCGCATGTGCTTCTGTTGTATTCCGAGGTTTGTATGGATAATTTAGGTTTTGTACCGATAATAATTTTCTATTGTTTGATTATAATACTCTTCTATTGTTTGATTATAATAACAGTGGGAAAAATTGGAGAATTGGTTTATTTCCTTTGGGTTTTCATTAAAGTGCGTTATATTTGTTCCTGAATATCGGAATGGAGCTTCATTGGGTTGTGGAGATTCATTCCTTGTGCATTAAATTTCGTTGTCAGATTGATAACAACTCGTTGGGAAATGTAGCATGGGTATGCCAAAATTTATTAATAAATATTTGGAGTTGCAGAAATGGAGCAGTTCGGTTTTAAGCATTGCAGAAATGGAGAAATCGGATAGGTGCCTGATCCACCCCAACCTAACTTTGCTATGACTCACTGGAGAAATTCTTTTTTGTGTTAGTTTTATTGGATAATAGTAAAAGGTAAAAAGTGGATAAATATAAATGTTGACTATGAAATTAAATTTATTATAAAAATAAATTATAATTTTATTTTAAAATATTATTATTGTTAATTATTTTTAAGAATTTTTTGGAATGATAGAATTTGAAAGATCAAAATTTTTTTTTTGATTGTCTGACTCTTACTCACATTTGCTCTCAATTTCTTATTATGTGGCACACTTCCAATTTTCTTGACTTATTAAGCCAGTCCACCTATAGCAATCTTGGTGCACTTATTTCCCTTCTCTTTAACTATAGAAATAAGATTTTGAAGAATCAAACTTAGATTATTTCTCTTCTTTTAAAGTCCAATAGACTTGGTAACTATCATTGTCATCATCATCATTTTTATTTTACTAAATAGATTTTAATTTGGTTTTCACTGATTCATTAAATTGTTGTGAAATCAAAATTATATATATATATATATATATATATATATATATATATATATATATATATATATATATATAGTTAAACTATTATAGACTAATATCATGATTTATCAATATCACATTCTTAAAAAAAATTATAAAGTCAAAATATTTTATTTTAATTTAATTTTATAATATCTTTTAAATTAAATTAAAAAACAAAAAACATAACTATTTGTAAAATAAATTCCATTAGCTTTTTTAGAATAACTACTATTAACAATATTTGTTAAATTTTTCATAAAAAAATAAATCTCAATCCTCCACTTATTAATTATTAATAAACCTTACAGCATTATTAAAAAGCACACAAATAACTATATTCTTATAATATAATTTATTTTAAAAAATAGTAATAATTAATTAAAATCAAAATTGATTCTTTCATTTTATTAATAAACCTTACAATATTATTAAAAAACACACAAATAACAAATAACTATACCTTACAATATTATTAAAAAACACACAAATAACAAATAACTATATTGACTAAATTTATTTGGATGTGATTTTTACGGAAATTTTTTTTTCACATTTTATAGATCACAAAAATAGTATTCCTAAAACTATATTCTCATAATATAATTTATTTAAAAAAAAAAAAATTAAAATTAAAATTGATTCTTTGATTGTGAATAGCCATCATTGTACATGACCAAAAAAAACTCTATTTTCCTATTGGATTTTGGATTCTTTCCATTTGTAATTTCGATGGCATAAATAATTATTGACACTTGATCGCATTATAGAATGTTATTTTCAACTTTACCTTGATTTATTACTTTGACTTATTTGTTGCTATGACTGTGTTCATTTTTTAAATGTTTTTTTAATTAAAAGTATGTAGGGGATAGTTTTTTTTTTTAAGAAATTACTCATATACGAAGAAAGGATGAGTTGATTCCACTACAAATGGCTCGTAATAGTACAAGCCATCTTGAGAGACCCTCATCGTTACTCAAGGTCCCTTTTACCATCATGGTCATATAATTGATTTAAAACTCGAAAAATCATTCTATATGATTTTAGTTATAGAATTCATAAAAAATTGTTGATGAAAACACAATTTTATTATCGTAGTTTATTTTGTAATATATTATATGAATAATAATAATTATAAGTGAGAGTTTTTGATGGAGTGATTTCGATAAGGAATGAAGTGTGGGTGGGGCATTTATTCCTCTATCGATGTGGTAGGTGTACCAATAAAACGTGTCAAAGATGTTTTGGTGACGAGTGGGAGTTGATGGTTCTTGAATATTTTAGTGGTATATTTGGTAATTGGGTTCTCCTAGGACGTTGGTGATCCTGCATGGTAATGCGAGGTAAGAAGTTGGTGGGAAACATTTCTTCAAGAGTGTAGGGAGGCTCTCTATCTTTGTCATCCCTAACCCTCCAAACCGCGAGAACAACGAAAGTAGTTTCTTCAGGCCCTAAAGAATGTGTCTCTATCACGATGATTGTTCAATGCATAAATATTTGGGACCTAGGCTCGTGAAGGCCTGAACGAAAATTGGGCTGGATTTTTGCTATTATGCGAGTAAGACAACCTTTGGGCCTAGATTCCATGAAAAATTCACTTGAGGTCTCTTCAACTTCCAACCCACTAGAAAAATTCTCATGCCTAGCTCCAATTTTATCTCAAGTTTTTCCCTTTTTCTGGTCTTCTAGTATTTTGGTCGGAGCAGCAGTATGATTCCTAGCATTTGAGGTTGAGTCTAAAGTTAGTGGTGGCATTCATCTTCTAGTTATTTTTTTTTTCTCAACAGAAGTACAATTCTGGTGCTCAATTTGGTCGTCGCTCTCGGGGTCTCTCCTCCTTTCACTGGGTCTGGGAGTTATCTTATGCTCAAAGGCAAGTGGAGTAGGTTGGCCCTATGAATGTTGTGCGCGTCTCGTGTGGGTGGAAGTTTTTATATCCCAACAAGTTTGCTGGAGTGGGGTCGACTCTTCACTAGTCGATACCTATGTGATTTACTAGTTGTTAATGTTGATATAACCTGGGATTTTCAAGGAATTTGGTACTCAAAGTGTAGGGTGTTGGGTTGCCAGTGTATGATAGTTACCCCGAGGCCCGTGCAACATGAATGTGGACACATTCAAAGGGATTTAGGGCCATGGGGCCAAGGAATAGTCCATTGTGTGAAAAAATAGGATTTTGGGGAAGAGGCGGGCCAACATCCAACCCATTCTTCAAGACAAGTGGACCTGCCCCCTTTGTGCAATTCTTTGGAAACTAAGATTCAATAGGTCACCACAATATCTCCTTGAGACCGACATGAATACTAAAATGAAATTATTGATTTTATTGACAACCTTCAACACAGTCAATGACACATGATGGATCGACTAGTATCACTACATCACAACCAAAAAATGATTCAAGAGAGATTGGACCATCTCGAAGGCAGGATGGAACATATGGAAGGACACATTCATGAAGCCTTTCGTCCCCCGCTGCCAGTAGGAAATGGATCAAATGTTATATCTTCGGGTAACTTTGTTGGTCAAGTCTGAATGTCAGATGTATTTTGGTTCTTGGGATCTTCTAGTTTTTCTGGACTATCTATATGTAGTCCCTTAGTTTACATTTGTTGTTTTCAATGTGTTTTCACTATTACCTTATGGCCAACAAGTCCAGTAAGTGAGGCCATAATACTTTTGCATCCAAGTTTCTCACGATATGTCTTTGATACAAATTAATCGAAAATTTCAACTAAAAATTTATATTAAAAATGTAATTAATTTTTTTTATTTGTTAATAATAATAAAATTAAATAATATATTAGAATAAAATATTAAATAATAATGAAATTATAGTAGTTAATTTCATATCTAATTATTGAGAAAAGTGAGATTTCAATAGTGTTCTTATATGGTGTATAAAGAATCGTAAAAAATTTGTAATAACTATGAGTGGTTGGTGCCTAAACCTTAAAATTTTTGTGAAATTCATTAGTGAAAATGATACCACCAACATTTTTTACATAATCCAAAAACATTCTAATCACCCGCACAAATTTGGTCATTTCATCCCCCAATGAAATGACAAAAATGAGAACATGATAAAGATGATAATGAAGAAAAAGATGATGGTGCTCTTGGTTACAAAATGGAGAGTCTAAAAAAATATAACAAATTATTACTAAGTTAAATTAATATTTATAGGCTCAAGATTTCAAAATCATGATAAAACCATAAAAATGAAATGATATGAACAAATTTGATCACAAATAAGAATGCACAAAATTAAACATGGATCAAATGACATTAATAATATAAGTACAATTACAGCAATAATGCACTATAACTACAATTAAATTATTATTACAGGGATAAAGACAACAACCTTTACTCAAATATTAGAATAAGGACAACCACCTTTACTCCAATCTTAAACCACATATTGATACAACTTGGACCACATATTGATATAGTTGTCTTATCAAATAGGAAAACTTAGCCTACATATGTTTTAAGCTTATCACGTGTCAACTTAACGGGATTATTCTTTTAGCTCGACTTAATAAAGTCTTAAAGTTTTGTGTCTACTTTCATTTGTTTCGAGTGTCTCTATTCTAATTTTGCAATGAGTATAACAATAAACTCTTTATGCATTAAGGTATTAATATTTTCTTTACCAATAATTAACATTATTTTCTTATATTAATTTTTATATATTATATGTAGATTAGATGTGTTTATCCATTTAACTTAAATATGTTCCGTCAATAGATCATAGTGTAAAAACATTAATATACTTGATTAATAAATAATTAATATATTTAATAATATTAAATATAAATAAAATAATATTATAATGACATTTAACGTTGAAAATAAAATGAATAAAAAGATGGTTATAATTTGTTTATTTTCGAAACTGTAACAGTGTCAGAATGTTCTCATCTCAAGATACTTACATTATCTTAAAAATTATATAGGAAAGAGAAAACATATGTGGGAAGCTCTATATATTTCATTAAAGCTGGTTTCAATGATCTTGAATAAGTGAGTGAAGGTGATACTAATGTATTTTTTTTTTGTTATTTTGAATAAGTGAGTGAAGGTGATACTAATGTTTTTTTTGTTTTGTAAGTTTAAAAATTATATTGTTCTATTAAAAATAAAATATATTACATCATAATATATCAATTTTTTTTAATCACATAACATAATATTATATATATATTTTTTGGATTTAATCTCGAGGATTATATATTGGTTTGTCTTTTTGTATTTACTCTATGAATGTTTATCCAAACTGAGGGATTGTCTGTGACAACCACTTCCTTTCTTTGAGATGTTTCCATCATCAAGTGCTCTGACATATTCGTTGCCTTCTTGTCACTATCTCAATTGTCTAATTCGTGGATACATTTTTTCCGACTCTTTACAGAGGCCAAAATTATTGTTGAATTTTGTGATGTACTAATTGACGGGTGTCCTTCCTCCCTTAATGGATAAGATGGCATATCATGAGTCTGAGTGGGCTCTGTAGGAGTAGTGTTAGCATCAAGAGTCTTTTGATTCTAAGGATTACCCAACCCGTGAGCCACAATGGACTTAAAACCAATGGGTCTTTTTGGATCTTGCCATCCACAATTTTTGTTTTTGGCTTTAGGGTGCGAAGACGTTCCTTGTGAATGTCAGAAAACATTTTGTAGGTGATCGAATTTCTAGCAACATCTGCATTGAAAAGTCATATTTTCATAATCCACTAGTTGAGAATAGACCCTATTTCCCCAATTTAGGAGGATTTTATGTGGTAATCCTTTACTAAGGTTCACTTCAACACATATGTGAATAAATGTGTGAATTCATTTCATAAACTTTTCCATGTTAATCTTGATGAAACAAACTAACAAAATTTCCAAGTCTTCTAAGATAGTTGGATGTATCAAATGGATGGGAAAATTGGGAAACCTCACCCACACTAAAGTTGATATATTTGACATAGATATAAGATTGAAATTTGGAAACCAAAGTTGAAGGAAGAGACTAGATTGGCCCAAAACCTTATGTCGGTCCTCTAACTTCTTAAAAATAACAATAAAAAATCCTTTTAAGAAGAAATGTACCACAACGTCTCGAGACCAATTATGGTGAAACCTTTCCTCAAGAGCTGAAAATGAAGGCCAAAAACCATTGAAACAACAATCACTTTGTGTTCATAATTTGAAGCTATGAAACAACATGCAATATGTTTTACCTCAAGAGAAGGAGTTTCAACTAACTGCTCCACCACCAATGTAGATCTAGAGAGATCCTTAGGATTTGGTGAAGGAGGCCTTGGTTTTAGAATATCTTTAGGTGATTTTGGTGGGGCTAAGATGGATGCATATCCCTCTCTGGCTCCACCTTGGATTCTTGCTACAGTGTAAATCATGGCATTCTTGGTAATGTTGTATTCACTGAGGGTCTTCTAATCCCAAAGTCGTCGCCCTTCATGAATGCACTGAAATCATTCATGAGGAATGTGCATCCTTTTCGGTAACCTTTTCACAAGAAAGAAAACAAGATATGAGTTTCAAACCTGCCAATAAAAGGATTTCCCTAAGATTGGTTTCACCAGGATGGAGAAACTCTCTAGCTCTGAGCTCCACATTGCCCCAAACATTGCATTTCCAAACCTTTCAACACCGACCATTCTTGAAACCCTAGAATAATGACTTAATAAAATTTAACTATAATTTAAAGGTTCTATGATACTCATGTGTTTTTTTTAATATAATGGATTGAAATTTATATTATTTATATTTATATTTTTGTGAATATATTTTTAATTTTATTTTTTATAATGATAATGAATTTTATTTTCATTTAATTCTTTTGGATTCATTACATTGAGTAATTTGGGTTGTTATTTGGAATTAAAAATTGTGGTTCATCATCAAGATAAGAAATATAATCAAATTCACATGAATAAATAAGGTAGATGTTGTAGCTCCTAGAGACAGCCTTGAGTTGCAAAAGACCAGTGCCTAGGACATCTTAAAATCAGGGGTCAAATGTGGAAAATTGTATAAATGCCTCTGACAAAATATGGAATAAGAGAACAACGGTTTTGGTTGTTCATGGATGGAGAAGACCTTGGAGTCGATTCATGTGAATTTCCTATACTGTGAGAGGGCTCAAGAGGTTGTGAGGATTGATGGCTTTTAAATGGGCCAAGTATAAAACAATCAGTAGAAGTTTTAAAATATGCAGAGGCGTTGAGGAAGAGCGGAGAAGGAACCCACAAGAGACAAGCTTAAGAGATTTGAGAATCGGTCCCCCATGACCTCAGAGGAAGCAGATATGATTGAGATATTGGCAAAAAAAAAGGTTCATGGAGAGCAAATTAAGGGAGTGCAGCAAGCTTAATACATGAGCGTTAAAACCTAAGCATTATGCAAACATGAATTCATGAATAAAATTGCAGACTACCAGCAGCTATATTTCACGGACCTTCAAAGGAGCATAGCATGACAAATGATTATACATAAAAGGAGATTACTGATAACAGGGGAAAAAATATATATACTACTCACTGTTCCATTCGGAATCCAAATAACAATGATGTATCATATTAAGTTCAAACAGCTCTCCCAAATATGTTTCTCAGATCACAAGGAGCACAATCATACAAAGCTACAACAAAATTCTTCTAAAATTCGAGAACCCTTCTTTCATCTTAGAATTCCATACATATATAGTTCTCTCTGAGGGTCATATGGTACTAATAATTTATGATCTACCCATATCTATGAAGTCAAAACACCCTAACTAACTTGCAGAGTGTACATTAAGCAATTAATTTTTGTACTAAGAAAATTTAAACAAGAATGGGGTGAAATTGATATTTCACCAGCAAAATCATCAAAATTAAAGTGGAAACAGAAAGGACATTGGCACCCATTGAGGTCAATAATTGGATATTTTAAGACGGTATGGGGAGGAGTGGTCGTAGATGGATATGCTGACTATCATTTTACGATTCCATCTATTGCTAGCACACCTCCACTCCCTTAGTATGTTGATTTCCAGTTAGTCCCTTATGAAGAGGCCTATCATACTGAGTGCACCTGGTTCTTTTAGAGGATATCTCCTGAGTAGACTGCATAAACCACAACTACATGTTCCGCCACAAAAACCCATGTAGTGTTTTTGAATTGAAAAACAAGAACGAGATTTCGGAGGAGGTCTCAAGTGGTAAGCGGTATCAGAGAGGGGGGGGTGCAAAATGACGAGAGGACGACACATGGAGGAGTGAATGGTAATGGATACAGCCCATTTTATACACCCCCCCCGCCCCCCCCCATAGTTAAATTTCGAAATCTACAGGGGGTTCGAAATGAAACAAGGACTGTCAGATGAGGAGGGAGTGATTGGAGATAGAGGAAAGTTGGAGGGCGATGAGGAGATTATTATGGTGGGGCCAAACCACATCGCAATTGCAAAAATTTACCATGAATCTGTGGAGGTAAACTCTAAAATTTGCATTGTGAAAAGCATGGGGAGAAGGTAAGTAACGTGGAGGGAAGGTGGGACCTGACCGCATCGCAAGTTAAACAGAATAGGTTGCGGACACTTCAAAAGTAAATTAAAAAAAATGTGATGTGATATATCGCAAATATGAAATCATAGGTTTTAAGTTTTAGTTGTGATGTGAAAGGTTATAATATGCGACATGCAATGGAGGGTGGGGAGAAAAGGGTGATGTGGAGGAAGGTGGGACCCGACCATTTCCCACAGATCGCAACTCTTAACACTAAACAACAGAGGTAAAGTTTAAAGGATGCGATGTGTGAAGCACGGGGAGGAGGTAAGAAATGTGTCAGGGGAAAGTGGGGCTGACTGCATCACACATCACAGATCTTAGCTTCTTTTTATAAGCGACTGAGAAGTGGGGGGCGAAGCTGTTGTGGTGGGGCCAAACACCACATCACAAATTAAAAGAAATACATTGCAAGCACCTAAACAATATGTTATAATGTTTGTGAAGTGCGATGGATGGCGGGGGAGAAAGGGGTGAAGTGTCAAGGGTACTG
Organism: Pinus albicaulis; assembly: GCA_034641835.2. Lineage (NCBI taxonomy): Eukaryota > Viridiplantae > Streptophyta > Pinopsida > Pinales > Pinaceae > Pinus > Pinus albicaulis. The sequence goes on along the minus strand of CM076577.1, from coordinate 1,486,143,452 downwards.
GAACACTTTAATCGCAATCGAGGAGATAGGAAAAGAGGAGGAGAAACAATGATATAGTGGTGAAGAAGGTAAAGTAGAGAAATGAAGCAGTAAGGTGGAAAAGGTAGGGTTTTAGTGATTTTCAAGGGAAATGGAATGAAAGGAAGTGTGGCAGATGGTTGGGTCCCACATCCATCGCACATCACACTCCAGAATTAACTTTTATCCTTTGCGCCTATCTTGCAACACTTGCACTCTATGACTGTGATTTTAATCTCCGTCGTTGACCGATGCTCGGATCAACGGTCCTCATTGCTCCACTTGTTGTGGTTTTCCGACCTTATCTCTTTGGTTGCGCCTGGTCATATCTTATTTGTTCGTGGAATACTTGCCCCGCGTTCATGACTAGACATGCTTTAGCATTCACAATTCGACCTGAACACATGCACGGATTGACCCAACCTCGTTTAGGACCCATCCCTTTTTTTTTCTATCTTAACTATTTCTCTGTTACCTTTGTCTTTATTAATGGTGACTGTTTCTCTGCCTCTGCCAGTGATTTCCTTATAAGGACCACTTCTCCATGTTATGTGTGGTCACAAGCAAACATTGGCTCCATCTAGGGACAACGTGTTTTTCTAAGTGCGTTGAGAACCTGCAGACCTGAATTTTTACGCCTTATTGGGCTCATGGAGTTGCAAATGAATATTATAAGCCTGAATTGAAACTACCATTGAGCTGTGCACTGCCAACTATATAAAATAGAAGTCACTGTCGTACATTGAAAATCTTAAATGCTGAAATCTGAACTATGATGAAACACATTTGAAATGAAAATTGCAAAGCGATCTGAAACTAAACTGGAAATATGTTTATAGTACTGAGATTATTGACACTCCTACCTACACCTACTCTGATAAAAAATTATCCCATCAAATAATAATCAGACTTCCAACGTAACCAGTCAAGCAAATGAGTGCTAAAATGAAATTGGCATCGCATTCCTGTAGGTAGAGAAATGGGTTCAAAACGTGGCAACTTATCTCTTCCACTAAATTTCATAGCTCCATTTATGAACCTAGCCAATTCCTCCTTCATTGATGGTTGCAATATACTACCCAAAGGATCATGGTAAACATCCAACATGGGTTTTTCTGGAGGATTTGTAACAAGAAAACAAACCTCATTCCAAACTGTTGCTTTTCTTATGTGTTGCCAATTTTTGTCTTCAAACAGCAAGGATGACTCTTGTTTCTTCTCCTTTTCCATTATAATCAACTTCTTTGTGTGCTCTTAATATTTTCCTTTGTCATACGAAGGCTTGCAAGGGAGTTGCAAACTATCGACCATCTCAGGTAAAGGATTTTGGCTAATAAAAATATAATGTGTTTCCATAACATCCCATGAAGAACTTAATGATGCATAACTTTTATGATATTATTCAAATTTTGCACACTCAGAAAGAACATTTGAGTGGTCTTCACTCAGAAAACCTAATTGGTCTTTAATCTCTGAAGGAAACGTTGCTTTCTGAGGATGTTCTTGTGGATATAGACAATTAAACTCTACTACCCCTGCTCCTAGATCACCAGACTACTATTGATTTTTAGTGTTTTCCTCTGGGGAATACTCCAACTCTTCTCCTTCTTCATGGAGGGTAAGCTCACCTCCCTCTTCTTTAGCATAGGCTGGAAGTTTATTCTCTACATTCAGTCCAAAAACCACCATGGGTTTTTCTTCTTAGAGATTGAAGGGTGTGGGCCCATTTGTTGTAATGGATTCTTCAAACTTCTCTTTAGGAGGGTCGGGAAGTTTCAAGGTCATAGTTGTGGATCTCTCCTTTTGGGGAGGATCAAAGCCCTGTTTCGAGGAGGTGGGCGCAGAGGCTTTAGGATGGGTAGACTTTTCTAAAGGATTTTTACCCTTACTAGAAGAATAAGAAGGGGTCTTCTCTCTTGATGTTGACTCTTCGTCTTGTTCCTGCACTTGGGTTCTCTTCTTGGAGGACCTAAGATCATACTTCTTGTGGAGTTGAGCTTGCATGAAATCCACAAACTATCGAGAGTAATTTTCAATATCTCGATCCTCTAGGGGAACTTCCTTCTCTTTTGGCTCTTCTTGCAGGGTGATTTCACCTTCTTAGTCCTCTAAGTAAGAGATGAATTTATCTTCTTGATTGTCTGTGACTTTCTCAACTTGTCCCTCCATTTTTGTTGGGTATGTGTTATATTCTTTCCATGGCTAAGCACGCGCAATGAGGGGGTCACAGGGCAGCGCCCCGGCGAATCGGGTCTGTGCAGGCTACTCTACGTAAAATTTTGGTCCTTAATTTCCGGCGGGTAGTCTCAGAACCATGGTTTTGTGCATGGTTTTGCACATGGCATTGGGGTACGATGGTTTTCGACCCCGGTGGACTATTTGTAGATCCGGTCAAGGGAACTAGCCTTATGAGGTTCTCTAATCCAGTATTGGTGGATTGGGTTTTATGTGCGTTTCGCATGTATATATATGTGTGTTGTAACACTAAAAGGAATATAATGAAAACGAAGCTAGTCGTCCCGATTTGGGATCCGTGGAAAATCTCTCCGTTTTTATTTGTTTTATGGTGTATGCTCTCGCTTATTGTTTGTTTTGTTTAGTTTTCTCTCGTTTTCTCGTTATAAGATTCGTGTGTAGATAATTTCTGTTCAGGGTTAAAACCTACATTTGGTATCGGAGCTGTTTCGGCTTCAAGGGGACGCCTTTGCTGCTGAGGTTTTTTTTCTTGGGCCTAAGGTAGACCCTGTTCAGTGGGAGATCTACAGGATCGATTCTTGCTGTGAAAGAAGATGGTGAGCGGCGAGAAGATAGAGATCGAGAAATTTAATGGTTAGAGTTTTGAGTTGTGGAAGCTCAAGATGGAGGATCTGCTGGTGGATAAAGATCAGTGGATCGCGGTAGATCCAGGTACTAAACCAACGGCAATGTCAGATGAAGACTGGAAGAAACTAGATCGGAAGGCTAAGAGCACAATACGGTTGTGTGTGTCAGATTCAGCATTGTTGAATGTATCTGGGGAAGCTACGGCGAAGAATTTGTGGGAAAAACTTGGGACTTTGTACCAATCTAAGTCTCTGGTGAATAAGTTGTTCCTGCGGAAAAAGCTGTATAACCTGAGGATGAAGGATGGAGACTCAGTGACAGAGCATCTGAACGCCTTCAATACCGTGGTAAGTCAGCTGTCGTCTGTTGATATTAAAATCTCAGATGAAGATAAGTGCATCAGTTTGTTGTGCTCTCTACCAGACTCATGGGACAGTCTGGTTATTGCAATAGGTAGCAATACAACTACCTTGAACTTTGATGACATTGTCTCAGCCTTGCTGTCGGAGGAAATGAGACGGAGAAATATGGAGGGTCAGAATGGAGATGCCTTATCTGTACAAGGAAGGTCCCAGAACAGAAATAAGAACAAGGTTTCGAGTGGGAGATCTAAATCTAGAGGGAGATCTAAATCTCCTGGAAATTTTGTAAAGGTGTGCTGGAAATGCGGAAAGGAAGGACACTACAAAAAGGAATGTAGATCTAAAGCTCCTGAGAAAGGAAAGGGATCTGATGAAGCTCCTTCTGCAGAGGCAAAAACCACCTTGGATGAAGGTGGAGATGTGTATTTGGCTTCTTCTTCAAATACTCATGTAGATCATGAGTCATGGTTGATTGACTCAGGTGCATCCTTTCACTTCACTCCCCATAGGGAGTGGTTCTGCGAGTATGAGAAATATGATGGTGGTGATGTCTTCCTAGGGGATGATAGGAGGGCTAGAATCATCGGACGTGGAAAGGTCAAGCTAAAGCTGCAAGGTGGAAGGATTAGAACACTTCCTGGTGTTCTGCATATTCCTACATTGGCCAGAAATCTGATTTCTGTAAGCAAGATGGATGATGCAGGTGTAAAAACAGTGTTCGAGAAAGATGCCTGCAAGATGGTTCGGGGAGCACTGGTATTAATGCGGGGAGTTCGGGCTGGAACTCTGTACAAGCTACAAGGTAGCACTGTTATTGATGGGTGTAACAGTTCTGTGGTTCCTGAAAGTGGGACGGAAAGTCTAGCTGTCTCTGGAGAAAAGACCATGCTATGGCATCAAAGGCTTGGACATATTGGAGAGAAGGGCCTTCGGATACTGCATAGAGATGGTATGGTAGAAGGCATGTCTAATTGTTCTCTGGATTTCGATTTCTATGAACATTGTGTATATGGGAAGCAGAATCGGGTGAGTTTTCCTTCTGGTGCTAAGAGGGCAAACAAGATATTAGAAATTGTGCATAGTGATGTGTTTGGACCTATGTCAGTTCCATCACCGGGAAAGTCTATGTACTATGTTTCATTCATAGATGACTTCTCAAGGAATACATGGATATATTTCTTGAGGAAGAAATCTGAAGTCTTTGACAAATTTAAAGAATTTAAGGCTCTGGTGGAAAACCAGACAGAGAAGAAGATAAAGGCGCCGAGGACAGATAATGGTGGGGAGTTTTGCAAGCAGGAATTTGAAGAGTTCTGTAAGAAGTGTGGTATAGTGTGGCAGAAGACTACTCCATACACACCTCAGCAAAATGGAGTTGCAGAAAGAATGAACAGAACATTGATGGAAAAGGCAAGAAGCATGCTCAGTGGTACCAGGTTAGGACAAGAATTTTGGGCAGAGGCAGTGGAGACTGCATGTTACTTAGTTAACAGATCACCTTCATCAGCGTTGGAGGATAAGACCCCACATGAGGTATGGACTGGTAAGAAACCCTCTCTTTCACATCTAAGGGTATTGGGATGTGATGCATATGTACATGTTCCAAAGGAGAAAAGGACCAAGTTGGATAATAAATCTGAAAGGTGCATCTTTATTGGGTATAAGGATGGTTTAAAGGGTTACAAGCTTTTGAACCCAGAAACAAGGAAGGTTGTGTACAGCCGAGATGTGGTGTTTAGAGAAGTGAAAGATGTTGTTAAACATGAAGTCCTACCAAAGGAACCTGAGAAGATAGAGTTTGAGCTAAAGGAGGATGAATCAGACTTTACAACAGAAGAAGACTCAGAAGATGAAGAGCCACAAACTCCAGCTTTGAGAAGATCAGTTCGGGAAAGAAGGCAACCAGAAAGGTATAGTCCATCTGCTTTCTGTTTAGGTTTTGCCTTAACTATAACTGATGATGAACCCAGAACTGTCAGGGAGGCAGCAGATTCAGAGGATGGAAAACTATGGAAGGAGGCCATGGTTGTTGAAATGGCATCCTTGCACTGGGATTTGGTGGAGTTGCCGGCTGGAAGGAAGCCCGTTGGGAGCAAATGGGTGTTTAAAAAGAAGATGAATGTAGAAGGCAAGGTGGAGAAATAAAATCTCGGTTGGTAGCGAAAGGTTATTCCCAGGTGCCGGGAATTTATTTTGGTGATATTTTTTCTCCTGTTGCCAAGGTTACTTCTATTAGATTACTTTTATCTGTTGCTGCTGCATTTGATTTTGAGATAGAACAGATGGATGTGAAGACAACTTTTCTTCACGGGGATCTAGAAGAGGAGATCTACATGAAGCAACCTGAAGGCTTTATGGTGAAGGGTAAGAAAGAACTGGTATGCAGGTTGAAGAAGTCTCTGTATGGGTTAAAGCAGTCACCAAGGATGTGGTATCAGAAATTTGATACCTATATACGGGGACTTGGCTTCACCAGAAGCAAGGAAGATCATTGTGTTTATTTTAAATTAATTGGTGATCGCGTTATATATCTGGTCTTGTATGTGGATGATATTTTGTTGATTGGAAATGACAAAGAAATTATCCAAGATTTGAAGACCCAACTGTTCTCCAAATTCGACATGAAGGATCTGGGTGCTGCAAACTATATTTTGGGCATGGAAATTAAGAGAGATCGGGCAAAGAGGAAGCTCTGGTTAAACCATAGGAAGTATGTTGAGACTATATTGCAGAGGTTCAATATGCAGGATAGTAAACCGGTGAATTTTCCTATTCCTGTAGGTGTAAATATGTCTGTTGAATAGTGTCCCAAGACACAAGAAGAAGAGGAGGATATGTCCCGTGTTCCATATGCAAGTGCAGTGGGTAGCCTGATGTATGCAATGGTCTGTACTAGACCAGACATTGCACATGCAGTGGGAGTATTGAGCAGGTTTATGTCAAACCCAGGGAAGGAGCATTGGACGGTAGTGAAGCGGGTTTTCAGATATTTACGTGGCACTAGTGATTATGGCTTGTGCTACCAGGGAAGACCAGGATTGGAAAGAATGTTGGACATTCGTGGTTTGTTGATGCAGACTGGGCTGGAGATCTGGACCAAAGAAGATCTACAAGTGGGTATGTGTTTAGCCTATTTGGAGGCGCAGTCAGTTGGATGAGTAAAAGACAGTCTGTAGTGGATCTTTCAACTACAGAGGCAGAATACATAGCAGCCACTCATGCAAGCAAGGAAGCAGTTTGGTTGCAGAGATTGTGTTCAAGTATGGGGTTGGTACAGCAAGCTATAAGGATAGAGTGTGATAGCCAAAGTGCAATTTTCTTGGCTAAGAACCCTGCTTACCATTCAAAGACAAAGCACATTGATGTTCAATATCACTTTGTTAGAGATATGGTTGAGGCTAAAAGGGTGTTGCTGGTAAAGGTGGACACTTTGAAGAATGTTGCAGATGCATTGACAAAGTATGTGAGCACTTAGAAGTTCTCTTGGTGTAGAGAAACAATGGGTGTTGAAGAATTGGGCCAATGACTAAGCCCTCCTGTGGCCCCCCGTGGAAAGAAAACAACAAGTGGGAGAATGTTGGGTATGTGTTATATTCTTTCCATGACTAAGCACGCGCGGGGGGGTAAGAGGGGGGGCTATAGCCCCCCCTGTCGGGGTCTGGGGCAGCGCCCCGGTGAAAATTTTTGGTCCTTAATTTCCGGCGGGTAGTCCGTGTCCATGGTTTTGTGCATGGTTTTGCACATGGTATTGGGGTACAATGGTTTTTGGCCCCTGGTATTTTTGTAGATCCGGTAAAGGGAACTACGGTTATGTTCTAATCCAGGTTTTATGGATTGGGGTTTATGTATGCTTCGACATGTATATATATGTGTGTTGTAACACTAAAAGGAATATAATGAAAAATCAAGCTGGTCGTCCCGATTTGGGATCCAGGGGAAAATCTCTGTGTTTATCTGTTTTATGTTTTATGCTCTCGCTATTGTTTATTTTCTATTATAAGATTCGTGTGTAGATCATTTCTGTTCAGGGTTAAAACCTACAATTTCCCCTTCCAGGTATAGAGGTGGTTGGATGTGATCTTGCTGCTCTTTTCTTTCTCACTGCAACAATTGTAGAGGGGGCTTCCGGTACTGGGGATTAAACCCATGATTTGGAATTGTTTGATTAGGATGAGGAGAGGAATTCTTGGCCTCCAATTCAAGCTTCTCCAGCTTATTTGAGAGGTTCTTGATCAGCTTATTCATCTCTTCGATTATATACTTCTGTGATTCCCTTTCTTGATTAGAGGTGAAACCTCCCCCTTACCCCTTCTTCTGGATTCATGCTCTGTCTTGCCTTTGAATTTACCAGTAGAAGAAAAGTTTGCTTCTACCTCTAGTGCATCAATTTGAATCTGATCCAGCGATTTAGACTTTCTTCCTCTTAGGGTGAACCCAAACTCTGGTTCAAAATCTCCTATGAAAACCACCTTAGCAACTGCTTGGGGAGGCTTTATTTCAGTGAGAAGATTATTATAAAGCTTATTGAACCTCTTTATAAATTTGGTTACATCCTCATTGTGTCTCTTCTTGAGAGCATTGAACTCTGTGAGGACATATCCATGATCCCTCTTTTCTCTCCATTTTCATGTGAAGGAATTCTCCATTTCATCCCAAGTGGTGATCATGTGATCAGCAAGATATTTTAACCATTTTCAAGCCTCTCCATCCAAGGATTGGACGAAAAGCCTCAACACCACATCTAGGTGTTCTACATTTACGTTCTTAGCAAAGGCGCGAAAGTTTTCAATATGTCTCTACATAGAAGTATTATCTTCCCTTGTGAACTGAGGTAGGAGCTTTAGATAATCTTGAGGCATGTCATTCAATACTTGAGGTAAAGCTAATGGAGCATATTTATTGAGGAGGAAGCAGGTACAGCCATGAGAGGCGGTGGAGCTAAATTTTGGGGATGAATTGGTTGTGGTATAACAGGTGTGTGTTGAATAGAGGTTGTTATATTGGTCTGTAAAAAGCTATGGAGTACTGCAACTTGTTTAATTTATTTGGCCTCAGGAGTAGGGTGCAAGGGAGGCAAAGAAATATCAGTGGATTTAGCTTTGTTGTTTATGATTGAACGAGATAAAGCAAAGGCTAATGGAGAATACTGAAGTACGTGAGATGTGGTGCCAGGACCATAGATGTCAACTTTATGAGATGAGGAAGGCAAAGCTTCTAGAGTAAATGAGGAAAGGTCAGCCTGGCTCGGTTGCTTCTCCTTCCAGACTCTCCTAAATATAATCTTTTCAGGATTAGACACAGAAGGGGTTTTCTTCTAGAAAGTATTTGATCAATTATGAGGCCTTTTGTAAGCCAGGATTATAACTGACTTACACTTTAATAATAGTGGATTCGCCAAGGTGAGGGTTATGCAACTCTCAACCCTTCGTGCTCACCTAATTGAACGGTGAAGATAATGTCGTATCCCAGAGAAAAGGTTTTCTAATTCGTCTCCCCAGCAACAACACCAAAAAGATGTTGTAGCTCCTAGAGAAAGCCTTAAGTTGCAAAAGACCAGTGCCTAAGGCATATTAAAATCAGGGATCAAATGTGGACAATCTTATAAATTCCTCTGACAAAATATGGAATAAGAGAACAATGGTTTTTGGTGGTTCATGGATGGATAAGACCTTGGAGTCGATTCATGTGAATTTCATATATTGTGAGAGGGCTCAAGAGGCTATGAGTCTTGATGGTTTTTAAATGGGCCAAGTATAAAATAATGAGCAAAAGTTTTAAAATATGCAGAGGTGTTGAGGAAGAGCGGAGAAGGAACCCACAAGAGACAGGCTTAAGAGATTTAAGAATATTTTCCTCGTGACCTCATAGGAAGTAGATATGAATAGGATATTGGAAACAAAAAAATTTCATGGAGCGTGAATTAAGGGAGTGCAGCAAGATTAATACATGAGTGCTAACACCTGAGTGTTATGAAAACACGAATTCATGAATAAAATTGCAGACTACCAGCAGCTATATTTCACGAACCTTCAAAGCAGCATAGCATGAAATATGATTATACATAAAAAGGAGATTACTAATAATAGAGGAAAACAGATACATACTACTCATTGCTCCATCCGGAATCCAAATAACAGCGTTGTATCATATTAAGTTCTAACAGCTCTCCCAAATATGTTTCTCAGAGCACAGGGAGCACAATCATACAAAACTAAAGCAAAATTCTTCTAAAATTCCAGAATGCTTATTTCATCTTAGAATTCCCTACATATAGAGCTCTCTCTGAGGGTCATATGGTACTAATAATTTATGATCGACCCACATCTATGAAATCAAAACATCCTACCTAACTTGCAGAGCATACATTGAGAAATTACTTTCTGTATTGAGAGAATTAAAATAGGAATGGGGTGAAATTGATATTTCACCAGCAAAATAATCAAAATTAAACCAGAAACAGAAAGGACATGGTCACCCATTGAGGCCAATAATGGGAGCCTTTAAGATGGTATGGAAAGGAGCAGTCGTAGGTGGACAAGCTGACTTTCATTTTACGATTCCATCTATTGCCAGCACACCTCCACTCCCTCAATATGGTGACTTCCACTTAGTCCCTTATGAAGAGGGTCATACTGAGCGCACCTAGTTCTTTTAGAGGATATCTCCTGAGAAAACCACATAAATCACAACCGCATGTTCCGCCTCAAAATCCCATGCGGTGTTTTTGAATTGCAAAATGGGAACCAAATTTTAGAGGGGGTATCAAGTGGTAAGAGGTGTTAAAGGGGGCGTGCAAAATGATGAGAGGAAAAAACGTAGAGGAGTAGGCAGTAATGGATACTGCCCATTTCAGACCCCTGCCCCCCCATGGTTAAAGTTTGAAAGCTGCGGGGGGTGCGAAATGAAATAAGGATCGTCATATGAGGAGGGAGTGATTGGAGATGGAGGGAAGGTGGAGGGTGGTGAGGAGAGCATTATAGTGGGGCCAAACCACATCGCAATCGCAAATATTTACCATGAAGTTGTGGAGGTAAACTCTGAAATGTGTGTTGTGCGAAGTGTGGGGAGAAGGTAAGTGACGTGGAGGGAAGGTGGGGCCTGACCGCATCGCAAGTTAAACAGAATAGGTTGCGGGAACTTCAAAGTTAAATTAAAAAAAATCCGATGTGATATATCACAAATCGGAAATCACAGGTTTTAAGTTTTAGTTGCGATGTGAAAGGTTATAATATGCGATATGCGATGGAGGGTGGGGAGAAAAGGGTGAAGTGGAGGAAGGTGGGACCTGACTGCTGCCCAAAGATCGCAACTCTTAACACTAAAAAATGGAGGTAAAATTTAAAGGATGCGATGTGCGAAGTGCGGGGAGGAGGTAAGCAATGTGTCAGGGGAAAGTAGGGCCGACTACATCGCACATCGCAGATCTTAGCTTCTTGTTATAAGCGGTTGAGAAGTGGGGGGTGGAGCTGTTGTGGTGGGCCCAAACACTGCATCGCAAATTAAAAGAAATACATTGCGGGTGCCTAAACAGTAAGTTGTAATGTTTGCGAACTGCGATCAATGGCGGGGGAGAAAGGGGTGACGTGTTGGGGGGACTGGCCCACTTTAATCACAATCGGGGAGATTGGAAAAGAGGAGAAGAAACAATGAGATAGCGGTGAAAAAGGTAAAGTAGAGAAATGAAGCGGTAAGGCGAAAAAGGTAGGGTTTTAGTGATTTTCAATGGAAATGGAATGAAAGGAAGTGTGGTAGGTGGTTGGGTCCCACCTCCATCACACATCACACTCTGGCATTTTAACTTTTACCCTTTGTGCCTATCTTGCAACACTTGCACTCTGTGACTGCGATTTTAATCTTCGTCGTTGACCGATGCTCAGATCAATGGTCCTCAATGTTCCCATTGTTGTGGTTTGTCGACCTTGTATCTTCGATTGCACCTAGTCATTTCTTATTTGTTCGTGGAATACTTTCCCTGCGTTCACGACTAGACCTACTTTAGAGTTCATGACTGGACCTAAACGCGTGCACAGATTGACCCAACCTTGTTCAAGACTCTGCCCTTTCTATTTTTCTATCTTAATTGTTTCTCTATTGCCTTTGTATTTTCTAATGGTGACTGCTTCTATGCCTCTACCCTGTGATTTCCTTATAGGGACCACTTATCCATGTTAAATGTGGTCACAGGCCAACAGTAGAGATGCAAAACAAAAATATAAACATGTCAAAAATCAAAATTGAAAGCTAAAAAAATCAAGATCAAGTAACAACATCAAAAGAGACCTCAAATCAAGTATATTTAATTAATAAATAAAAGATTTACTAAAACATATAATTATAAAGTAGAATTAATATTAAATTCAAAAAATTAGAACAATAACCCATACCAAATCAAGTTGAACAAGGGCTACATAGTAGCTAGTACCTGTCTCTTTGCTTAAATATAGCTTAATTAAACTAAAACATAATAAAGAGAGATATTTCATCACAAAAAGAAAACAACTAACAAAATAATGTATTGATGAATGTCATCACAAAAAAAAAAAAATGTGATTAATTAATATTTTTTATATTAACATATATACACTTTAACATATTTGTTTTGAGTTGTCTTTAATACGACTTTTTGGAAAGTTTTTCGATTTATTTTTCCGATCTAATCTCTAAAATCCAGCAGACATTCATTGAAATCACAAGTTTGATGGGTAAATTCTGCACAAAGTGCCCTAGGGGTTTTTTAACATGATAAATCCATATATGCAATAAAAAACCCAGTTTAAATAACACAAATTAGGATTTCACATCAAAATTTTCAGCCGATTTCGGCCATAAAATCCATCGGAAACTCGAAAAAGTCACATTAAAGATAATTGCTATTTTTTTTAATATATATACTTTTTTTAATTAAATTTATTAAGATATGTTTTTAATATAATAATAATAAGTCATTTTAAATTGGAAATATGGAGAAAAAACTATAATTCATGAAAATGGAAATAATAGAAAAAGAGAAAAAATAAAAATAAAAATAAAAAAAGTTAAATAAAAAGGAAATAAAACCAAAAAATGAAAAATTAGTAACTAATAGAAATGGAACTTACTATACATCCCATAATGATGATGATGATGATTAACATCCACTAAGACCAATGCAGCCTATCAGACCTCAAGAAAAGAAAAAGAAAATAATCTAAGTGTCATTCTTCAAAATCTTGTTTCTATATTCAAAGAGAAGGGAAAGAAGCACTCCAATATTGTTATAGATGGATTGGCTTAATCCATAAAGAAGATTGGAAGCAAGGAAGATGTTAGGGAATTGAGTGGGGGTGTGAGTAAGAGCCGAGCAATCTAAAAGGAAGTGATTTTCATATTCCACCTACTTAGTATCACAAATCTCACAGATTCTATCGTTCCAAGGAGTCTTGAGAATAGACCACTACCCATTCTCACTTCGAAGCTCATGAGAGTTAGTTCTGATCCTAGCGATGTTCATTTTTTTCTTAGTGTTGGTCAACAAAGAGAGATGATTCTGGTTATCAAGGGTGGGGTTGATCACCTCTTTATAGTATCTTAGCTTCATTTTACCCTCCAGCTCCTTATCCTCCCACAAATTTTCCTTAAACTCTGAGGTAATATTATTTTTGATACTATCATTTCTTTCCATACTGAACTCCTCCTTAATTCCCCAATGGTTGAAGCAAGATTTGGAATCCTTATGCCACCCATGCTTTAGGCGAAGGTGGAGGTTTTGACTAAAGTTAAAAGAAATTTTAGGGAGACTTTTGGATTCCAGGTTGTAAAGCTTCTCATTATACATAAAATATATAAAAATAGTCATACTTTCGATGAGGGATATACAAGCTTCGATCAAGAGGATAGGATAGGGAGTCTTTCCCTTGATATTTAGGTTTTAGGTTATGAATTTATTTTGAATCATCTCAATCTTCCTCCATGACTCTCTGGAGATACTATAACCCCAAACTTCACATCTGTATAAGACAACAGGGGTGACAAGAGTTTCAAAGAGGAACCTATTTTTACTCCAAATGCAAAGATCGACTGACTTATAATTGTTTTCAAGCGCATAATAAGCATTCTAGCCTCCAATAATCCTTCTATCGATGTTATAATTCCAATTGAGCTAATGAGGAAATTCAATACCCAAATATTTATAAGAAGTAACCTATTCTAAGCACTGGTTATTATAAACAAAACTACCATGAGTGATATTTTTGGATTTAATGATCATGACTTTAGTCTTGTCAGTATTAACTTTCATACCCATCTTGGATTAGTAGACATTAAGAGTCTTAAGTTGCTTGTCTAGGTCATCATGGATTTTTGCAAGAAGAACGATATCATATAAAGGAGAAGAGTAATGATTACACCAGCAAGCTCGATGCCATTACATCTCGTAGTTTCCAAACATTCCTCTAGCTTATCTATGTATATTCCAAAAAGGGTAGGTGATAGGGGGCACCCTATCTTAACTCCAATATTTCATTTAATGTCTTTATACCACCCCTCATTGGTATTAAGCTTGGTGGGGATAGTCTCGTAGAGATGGATCATAACAATCCTTAGCTCAGGAGGAACCATAATCTCTGCAAGTATTTCCAAAAGCTTATGACAAGGAACAGTGTCGAAATATTTTCTAAAATACAAAACATAATAGAAGAGATCGACTTTACTATTGTGACATTCCTTCGCAATGATTCTACGAGTGACAAGATGTCGATAGTCGAGTGATGTCTATTAAAACCAACTTTTCCTTTAGCTATTTTTCCCTGGATTTTAAGCCAAAGGCTAGGCTTCTTTTCCAAAATAATCCCATAAATCTTGGCCATGATGTGGCTAATCATAATGGTCTTGTAGTTAGAATTAACGCTCTTGTCCCCATTTTTAAATATAAGCACAATAAGGATTTGCATCCAAAACTGAGGGAAGTCGTGCTTTATATCAAAATTGAGAAGCTTGTGGAGATGAGGAATGAGGATAGATCTACCGATTTTAATGATCTCATCTTGGTATCCTTCAATATCTTTGTCTTTCCCATGAGCGAGTTTATTAATTCCAGACTCAACCTCTTCCAGAGATAATACATCCTCCTTAACAGGTGTGTTTAAGGTGGGCCAATAATTAATGGGAGAGTCATACAACTTCTTAAGATAGTTGTACCAATTTTCTAATGGGATAGAATGATTATCTTTGGTTTTACGAACAAACACATTCCGCCAAAATTTTCTAGGCGCAACTTTAGAAAGGTGGAGAAGATGACCCTATATTTTAATAATGTATGACCTCTTCTTCCTCTTGATGATATCTTTGTATATATTGATATTCTGGAGCTTAATGATTTCATTAGGAGCATCTCTCATCACTTTCCTGGAAATCTTACAATCTTTGTCATACCATTGATTAGAAGTTATATTAATATTCTTAAACAAAGTCTCATGAGGCAACTTTTTTTTCCATAGGAAAAATCAAAACTTGCATTGATAAGTATGAAAATTACATGTTGTATATGATGTTCTGCATATTCTGATATGTTAGCTTGTGGCTGCATAAAATTCATAAAAATTACATCTCTAACATGTTCAAAATAAAGATGATAGCACTGAATAAATTCTTCTAGATATAGTTGTTGAATATGTACAAAGAAAAAAATAAATGCATAGATAAATAAACTATCATATATGATAGCCAATAACAGAGTGTTGTGTATCATCTGAAAAATGATGGCACTGCCACCCTTTGTCTTGGTATGTCTTCATATGGCCTATGGAAGAAATGGTAGAATTGATGATCATTGTGTGCCTGGATCTCCCAATGGTCCCTTAGTATGTGTGCTTCCTCCTTGGATAATGTATTGGAAATTTGGTTCCTCTCCCTGTAAATATGTTGACATGAGATATGGTCAAAATGATCTTTGAGTTGATATACCTCATCCAATATTTTTTGTAGTGTGTGCATGTGACATGAAGAATGTTGATTGAACCAATCGATGATTATTTTTGAGTCCCCAAATATCTTTATTATATTGCAGTGTTTAGTGAAGGAAAATTGTAGGAGGGCTCTGAGGAAATATAGTTCAGCATAATTGTTTTTTCCCCTTCCTAGTCCTATTTTTACTTTGAAGTATTTTTGTTCAGTAAGGTGAAGGATTACTCCCCCCCCATAGCCAAAATGTTGTGCTGAGCCATAAAAATAGGCCCACAGAAAATATTTGTCAATGACCTTGGGAATGATGGTTCGGGTAGAGGGAGGAGGAGGTTCATCCATGATCAAGTGGTAAATAGTGGAGATGTGTGCAGTAGTCACTAGAAAATTTGGCAGAAATTCCGACGGCCAATTCGTCGTTATTCCGACACATAGTCGTCACAAGAGTGACAGTTCGAGGGCAGACAAAACGTGGTTTGTCATGTCGTCGCAATTCCGACGCACTTAAAAAGTGTCGCACTATCGACACTTCTTCCGTCGCTTCCGAACAAGCATCGCTCTTCCGACGTCTCACGAACCGTCGTGCTTCCGACGTTTCTAAACTGTCGCACTTCCGACGAAATGTGGTCGGACGTTTTGAACGTCGCTCTTCCGACTTTTGTAAATGGTCGCAATTCCGACACAATGTGGTCCGACGTTTTTGACGTTGCTCTTCTGATGTTTGTAAGCTGTCGCAATTCCGACGAAATGTGGTCCGGCGTTTTGAACGTTTCTCTTCCTACGTTTGTAAGCTATCGCAATTCCAACGAAATGTGGTCCGATGTTTTGAACGTCGCTCTTCCGATGTTTTTATACTATCTCTCTTCCGACGTTTCTGAGTTGTCGCAATTCCGACGCTTACAAGGCGTCGGTATACCAACAGCAGGTTCAATTTTAAAAAAAAAATGAAACTTTAAAAGAGGAAAAACGTTGTTTTGAATATATTATATGAAGTAAAATATTCCATGAAGTCATTACATTTTCACATCTGAAGATTGGAACCCAAATATCCATCCAGAAAAGTGGAAGTCCCACCCCAGACAGTGATAGAAAAATACCCCATGTCACATACAGGGACTTGATATAAAACCCAATAACGGTCCACATGGAGATTATCGATAATCTGAGAAAGCATCCAAATATGCCCGAGGCATCTATAAGAAAGTGAAATAGCAGTATGTAGAATATTAAAGCAACAGATAGAGTACCGACGTCCATTGTTCCAAATACAAATTAAAGTACCCAAAATCCTTGAATAGAGAAAAACGCTAATCATGTGAGGAGTGTGATATGTCAAAAATATAAAAAGACCATCAGACCATATCAATAAACCAGCAACATAGACCAGCATCGCTAGTTTTGAAGGCAGAATGATAAACATTAATCATTTTTTTTTCAGAAGAGAAAAAATACTATTTTGAATATATTATATGAAGTAAAACAGTCCATGAAGTCATTACATTTTCACATCTGAAGATTGGAACCCAAATATCCATCCAGAAAAGTGGAAGTCCCACCCCAGACAGTGAGAGAAAAATACCCCATGTCACATACAGGGACTTGATATAAAACCCGGTAACGGTCCACATGGAGATTATCGACAATCTGAGAAAGCATCCAAATATGCCCGAGGCATCTATAAGAAAGTGAAATAGCAGTATGTAGAATAGTAAAGCAACAGATAGAGTAACGACGTCCATTGTTCCAAATACAAATTAAAGTACCCAAAATCCTTGAACAGAGAAAAACGCTAATCATGTGAGGAGTGTGATATGTCCAAAATATAAAAAGACCATCAGACCATATCAATAAACCAGCAACATAGAGCAGCATCGCTAGTTTTGAAGGCAGAGTGATAAACATTAATCATTTTTTTTTTCACAAGAGAAAAAACGTTGTTTTGAATATATTATATGAAGTAAAACAGTCCATGAAGTCATTACATTTTCACATCTGAAGATTGGAACCCAAATATCCATCCGGAAAAGTGGAAGTCCCACCCCAGACAGTGATAGAAAAATACCCCATGTCACATACAGGGACTTGATATAAAACCCAGTAACGGTCCACATGGAGATTATCGACAAATCTGAGAAAGCATCCAAATATGCCCGAGGCATCTATAAGAAAGTGAAATAGCGGTATGTAGAATAGTAAAACAACAGATAGAGTACCGACGTCCATTATTCCAAATACAAATTAAAGTACCCAAAATCCTTGAACAGAGAAAAACGCTAATCATGTAAGGAGTGTGATATGTCCCAAATATAAAAAGACCATGAGACCATATCAATAAACCAACAACATAGACCAGCATCGCTAGTTTTGAAGGCAGAGTGATAAACATTAATCATTTTTTTTTCACAAGAGAAAAAATGTTGTTTTGAATATATTATATGAATTAAAACAGTCCATGAAGTCATTACATTTTCACATCTGAATATTGGAACCCAAATATCCATCCAGAAAAGTGGAAGTCCCACCCCATACAATGATAGAAAAATACCCCATGTCACATATAGCGACTTGATATAAAACCCAGTAACGGTCCACATGGAGATTATCGACAATCTGAGAAAGCATCCAAATATGCCCAAGGCATCTATAAGAAAGTGAAATAGCAGTATGTAGAATAGTAAAGCAACAAATAGAGTACCGACGTCCATTGTTCCAAATACAAATTAAAGTACCCAAAATCCTTGAACAAAGAAAAACGCTAATCATGTGAGGAGTGTGATATGTCCAAAATATAAAAATACCATCAGACCATATCAATAAACTAGCAACATAGACCGACATCGCTAGTTTTGAAGGCAGAGTGATAAACATTAATCATTTTTTTTTCACAAGAGAAAAAATGTTGTTTTGAATATATTATATGAAGTAAAACAGTCCATGAAGTCATTACATTTTCACATCTGAAGATTGGAACCCAAATATCCATCTAGAAAAGTGAAAGTCCCACCCCAGACAGTGATAGAAAAATACCCCATGTCACATACAGGGACTTGATATAAAACCCAGTAACGGTCCACATGGAGATTATCGACAATCTGAGAAAGCATCCAAATATGCCGGAGGCATCTATAAGAAAGTGAAATAGCAGTATGTAGAATAGTAAAGCAACAGATAGAGTACCGATGTCCATTGTTCCAAATACAAATTAAAGTACCCAAAATCCTTGAACAGATCAAGAAAAACGCTAATCATGTGAGAATTATAAGTAAAGTTAATCTATTAACATTGGGAATAAAATTACACCGAAGTCAAAAACATTTCCTGGCCAGACTCATGGCAAATTTGTCATCAAAAAATCAAAAAATTAAGAAGACTGCTCTCATATGGGGAAACCAGTCTTGAACGTTTAATTTACAGAATTCAAAAATATTACAAAGGTCTAGGATAGTAAAATAATCTAAAAGCAGCCCAATTAAGTGAGCCTGCTAAGCAAGAAAAACAAATTAACCAAACTACTCCTTCGGTGGTTCCTCCACGATTCGGCACCATCCTTCGGAAGGTCAAGGATCACTAGGTGCTACCTCCACATGCATGCCACGGCTCCCCTCCTGAAGGCCCGAATGCTGGCTAGTTTTTTCCGAGCTCAGACCCGCCAGATGGGTACATTCTTCCTCCGTTTGGGCCTCCTCGCGGAATACCACAGTAACTAAAGCCATGATTCGCAGGCGGTTGAGAGAGAAATTAAAGGAAAATTGTGCAGTGCGCGTCGTGGGAGAAGGTGAACTAGCGGTGGGGAAGCGAGGAGCAGGGGAATCCATACGGTGGCCAGATCCTACAACCCCACCCCGCCCACTCCTAGTATTTGGATATCGACCTACGTAATAATCATTGGACTGGCCAGAAGTCGACTCTGTTGAGTGGCTGGAGGGAGCGCGCAGGGGTTGACCCCTAGTGCTCCCCCTGCGGCAATGCATCCTATGACGCACGCGAGGCACGGGTGCAGTATCAGGTGCAGTGGGCACAAGAGGAGACGAAGAAGCAGAATTCCAAGAAACAGAGGAAGACAGACAGAGACAGAACCGAGAGAAATGCAGATACGCAGCAAGTTCTAGGCAGCAGTTTAGCTGGCCACTTCTCCTTATCGTCACAGTTAGCAGGCAGTGTAATCCAGCAACCGGCTCATCTGAAAAACCATAGCTAAACGCCATTTTGTCAACCCGACTGCAATGCAATCAAAGGACGCCCGTCATAATTAATCTCTGATCATTAATAATGAGAGCCAAAGGTCGGATCATATTGGAGCGTGCGGAATCGCTCAGAGGAGTGGAGGTCCGATCTTGAACAGTGTTAAAAATTAATTAATGCAGATTTGATGTGAAAACTTAATTGAACAGCGTTAAATGTTAATGCGATTGATATGAAATCGCCATATCCATGTCCCATCGCCTTAAATGCCATCGAATGCACCGGCAGACGGAGCAGGGAAAGTTTTTATTAAGGACACGTGGCAGAAATTGATTGGAGCGGATCTTTGTTTAGGCCGCTTGCACAGTGGAAATCTGGACCCGAAAAATATTAGGGCGAATTTGATAAGAAATTCGCGTCACAACTCTCCCTCTGTACGCCAGCCCAACTTCAAACCCAAAAAAGATTAGGGCAGAATTCATTTGGTTTTCGTGTCACAAAATTGGCCGACATCAGCAGGCTATTTTGGAATGCGAATTTGGTTTGAATTATGGTTTATCGTCGTTTGAAGTCCGGCGGGCTAGACTTAAGAAAAAAAAATTTTGATCCAATCTTATAAAATTTGTGTTGGTTTTCTTTGATAATACACATATTTATAATAAATCATGGGAATAACACACTAAACATGTGGAAAATTTATATAAATAATTATTGAGAACAATCATTTTTATGTAAAAATATCCAAATGTGCTTTTGGGAAATAAGAATTAGTATTTGGTTCATATTGTTTTAAGGGAAGGAGTGAAGTTGGAGCCTCAAAAGATGCAAGCTATTACAAAATGACCTATTCCTAAGAAAATCAAGGTTCTTAGAAGATTTTTTAGACTTACATGATATTATTGATCATTTGTTAAGAATTATGCATGCATTTCAAGTCCACTCACAATCTCTTGAACAAAATATCATTTATATGGAATGATGAGGCTACTTTGGCATTCTCTCTTTTAATGGATGCCATGTCTTCTAAACCAACATCGGTTGCACCTACTTTTGGTAAAACATTCATAGTAGAGTGTGAGGCACTAGGACAAGGAATTTACGTAACATTAACACAATAAGTGATATCATTGGCTTTTAAAAGCAAGGAATTCAAAGAAAATATTTGGTGAAATCTACGTATGAAAAATAAATGGAAGCAATATTACATGCAATAAAAATGGGGATAGTATATCACTGGGAGGTACTTTAAAGTCAAGATATACCATGATAGCATAAAGTATTTTTTGAAGCTATGGATTTCATTGGAAGATTAACAAAAATGAGGAGAAAAAATGCAAAGTTTTAATTTTGAGATAATCTGCAAAAAGGGTAAGGAAAATTTAGTACATGATGATCTTTCTAAAATAGAAGAGGCCTCAAATTTATATCCAATTACATTTTCTATTCTTAGGTGGCTAGAAGAAGCTTGCCATAATGGAAAAATGACAATAGTACTAAACAAAAACTAAAATTTATAAAGGATGGGATGAACTCTATGGAGCATTGGGAGTGAAAGAGAGATATACTTTGGTGCAAATGTAGAATATTTTTGTGCACGCAAGCATATTTGAATAAACAAATATTAAGGGAGTCCCATGTCTCTCTGATGGTAGGACGCAGGGTTCCTTAAAACATCTCAAAGGATCAAAAAATATATTTTTGGAAGGAATGAAGAAAGATATTCAAAATTTTATAAGAGAAGGTCAGGTTTGCATAATAAATAAAAGAGAGATAGTAAAATCTCTAGGGTTACTTCAACCATTCCACATACATATTCAAAGACTAGAAGATATATCAATAGACTTTATTATAGGGTTACTGAAATATAAAGGTAAGTATGACATTTTTGTGGTCATTTATATAGACAAATTTTGTAGATTTTTTTTGTAGAGCTCAAAGTACATAAACAACAAGCCAAGTGGCAGAAGTGTCCGTGAAAGAAATTCATAGTCTTCATGGTTTTCCTAAAGCAATAGTAACAAGAAACTTTTGGAAATAATTATTTAATATGAGTGGAGAAACACTAGCTGCCATGAGTTCTACATATCAAACACAATCAAATGGTCAAACAAAAATAGTTAACAAATGTTTTTAAGGTTATCTACAATGTTACTCTTTAGAAAATCAATCTTAATGGATGAAGTGGGTTCCTCAAGGAAGAATGGTAATATGATACTATCATACTACCTATCACACATCTACTAAAATTTCCCTATCAAAGGCCCGTTATGGATATCCAACTCCTAGTATCTCATACTTTTTGCAAGATAAGTCCAAAGTATAGGAAACAGAGTCACATATGGAAAATACTAAAGAAACTTTGAAAATTATTATGGAAAACCTTAAAATGACATGAAACATGATAAAAAAACAAGGGGAACAACATTGAAGTGAAAGATAATTTGAGGAGGGTAATTGGGTATTTTTTAGATTATAGCATTATAAGAAATCTTCATTCAAGAAAAATAAGAATAAAGAATTAGCTCAAAAATGTTATGGCCCTAAATAATTATTCATAGGATTGCACAAGTGGTATAGAAGTTATATTTTCCTTCTTCTTGCATTCATAAGGTTTTTCATGTATCTTGCCTAAAAAGGTTTTGGGAAAAAATATGCCAATGTAAATAGAACTTCCAAAATTAGATGAAGAATGAAAGTTGATTCTTGAACCACAAAAAGTTATAGATAAACATTTTGTATCTCTTTGACATATAAACATTATGAAGTACTTAATCAAGTGGAATAATATTCCTCTAGAAGAAGGTACATGGTAAAATGATCAATTCGTGATGAAATACCCACGGCTAAAGGGTTCGTTTGAAGTTTTGACAAAGGTTTTGTTATATGTTTTATATAACGCGTGGCGGAATAGTTTTATTTTTTGTTAAGGTCCCACACAGTGATCAAATTTGAAGGGCAGGTCCGAATTTCAATTAGAAGGGCATATATCTATGTCACCCTTCCATAATGAAAAGCTTAAAAAAAAAAACTTTTCAATTGACCACAATAAATTATTTTTACATTTCATTTTCAGAAAGACAAAACCATCAATCTTTATAGTAATAAAATACTGTTACATATACAACAATGAAGAAGGCTCCATCTTTCATTGCTTAAATATCTCATTGGCAATGTCAACATAATTCTTGAAGACACTATTATAAGATTTTGGATGCATACCATTGGGATATAGGATATTCTTATGTGTCAGATTGTGTAATGCAATTTTGACTTTGTCTCACAAGGAGAAGCAGCATGGAGGTCTGGATTTTTCTTATAGAACTTTTTTATTATTATTTGAAGCGTTGTTTATAGATATGAATAAAACAATGAAATTATGAGCATGGTGGACAATTAGTCAAGCTCATGATGCCAAACCATGATGATGTAAGTTTGGAATTTAACATTTTTACATGTTAAAGACAAATAGTCAAAATCATTGACAACTTAGTATGCCATAATTAATAATCATTCCCCGTTCACTTTTGTTAATAGGTTTATGTCACACGATGATGCAGGGGCATTAGGCACTAGCCAGCAATGTAGGAGGTTTTGTCCACATGTTGTGGCTAGGAGGGTTCGAAAACATTTGAGTTGTAATAGCTAGGTGTCAATACCTCAGCTGATTGTATTACTTAGACTAGTTAGAGTTGTAGGAGTCGAACAGTTTCAGTTAGTTGAATTACTATAATTAGACCTTTTGATTTCTAGAACGGTCCTCTCAGAGGAATCAAAGAGCCATATGTTATGTATATATATTGTAATTCCTCGGATGAATAAAAGTAGAGAGGGAAGAGGAGAGTAGAGAGGGGATTTCTGCAATAAACCTCTGTGTGTGAACAATTGTTTCCAGTTAAATGATTTCTAAGCTTAGTAGCCATTGAATTATCTCGAACTGCTAATTGTGAAGAATTGTTTAACTGTGAGGTGATTGGGTACTGATAATTCCATTCTTCTGTCTTTGAATTCCCGTAAATTGTTGGATAACCCTGTGAACTCACCCCACCCGAAGGCGAGGTCTGTGTAGAGAACCGGGGTCGTGAAAACTGTTCAAATATAAAAATCTCGCTTAATAAAGAGACAAAATTGTTGTGCTTTCGGAACCTGACTCGAGGATTGGACATGAGTTAACAAACAAAAGGATAGCGGAACCAGACTTGCACCCATGGTCAAGCCCTCTACCAAAACCACGAGCGGAATCACAAAAGCGGGTTGCCCATATCGCACCGCTTTTGCGGAGTAGGCGGTATTTCCTATTCGCGAGCGATTCCATAGGGAATGCGACACGTGGAGAAGTGACCCCGGAAAACAACCGTTTAACCCACGCCATCGCACGTTAAAGCCCGACGTTGGAAGCCGAGCGAAATTGCCAAGAGTCGTTGATTTGGAGAAGGGCCATCGGATGGTGGTCGCACGTTGAACTTGCCCGGAGGTTAACTAAGGTGTGCGGAGGATAGCCAGGTACGATACGAGTGTTTGATTAGTTATTGATATATATAGGTGGGGCCGGAGTATAATGAAATTGTTTAATTAAACGATTGGCAGATAATTAGCATAAGTCTGGAGCGTGATTGTTGTAAGGCTGGGTGGTGAAATATAGAGCCGAAAGTTCATTACAAGTTATTTATTTAAAAAGAAACATGGAGTGTAAATACAAAGTGTTGAAAGTTAAACATTGGTTATAAGGCTTGGAGATAATATAAAGTCGAGAATATAAATTAAAGTCCAACCATTGTGGATAGTATTGATTTATCAAATTCTACGAATTTGATAAATAAACCCGAAGAAAGAAGAAGTCAATTAAGACTCAGGCTGGAGGAAAATAACAGGGTAAACCAAGGGAAAATGCTGACAGAGCGATTGTAGACACACCAGCTCTCCTTAGGGGTCCAATTTCAGTTTTGTTGCGTCACATGATGATCTCTCTTCTCTGGCATTTACTTGTATTGAAGATCACTATTCTAGGAATAAGGAGTTATTTTCTCCAAAAATAACCCTAGCCAAACATTGATAATGCATCAAGGATATATTTCTATGCTTCATAAGCACATTTGTTCTACTTCTAAATCATGTTTTGGAAGTGGTTGTTTTGCTAGAAATTATTCACTAGTTGGTTTCATACCAAAGTCTTTTTCACATTTTCAGCATCCAATACATGAAAAAGATAATGGTTTAAAACAACATAAATATTTGAAATTTTGCAAGAATTGTCTGGCACACTTTGAATATGAATTTGGAAGTCAAGTGCATGATGCTGTATAGGATCAAGTGTCATTTTGAATACCAAATGTTTCACAAGAAACTTCTCAACATGCTACCCTGCAGTAAGGATTAAATGACAATATTACATCAACTATTTCCATAATAAAAGTGCACCTCGGCCATAAGACTAAACAACTACAAATGTTGTAGATCTAACAAGACCACACAATAAAATGTATTCCACAAGGCCAATACTGTATGAAAAATGAAAAGGATTTTGCAACCAAAAATACCTTAGGCAACTAATTCAATTAGATACACCAAACCATCAACAAAAAGGAAAACCAGCCTACTCAAAAGGCAAGCGTTTACCTCCTTTGACAAAATTTTGAGTTCCGAAACAAGGGAATTTATTGTCTTGTCAATGCCCCTAATAATTTGAATGAGGTTTGCACCTGCTGCAACAACCTAAACAAAAAGGTTTCATTTCAAATTATTTTCCACAAATCTAAGATACAACCATTGTCAGTTTTGTATTTCCTAACAAGCTCATAAATTTTGACAAAAGAACCAAAAAATTTTAATACCTGATAGAAATTTTTTCACTCAAAAACTATCTTAGACTCAATAAGCCCAACCCAAAACTAAAAAAACAAACACCATAATACCCTACAAAAATGAATAGATGATCTTAATCCAGTACTATCGACAAAAAGTTACCTTTACACTTATTAAACCCTGCGCTGTTGAATTTTAACTTCAACTACTGCAGCAGAAGGACAGATGCAGCAGCAACATTTTTTTTTGGAGGTTGCTTACATGCCATCCAGAAATTTAATTCAGCATTTAAAATTCCTGCAAGATTTTTTTGTAGATGGCCGCAGCCATATTTCTATACAGGATTGTATTTAAACACAACAACCAACATTAACGCAATTCACCAAACAAAAATTAAACAAACAGAAATTTACCCGACATTTTTGTAAATTCAAAAGGAGGACACGTGGAGCATTAATATTGGATCGCATGAAATTGAAGGGAATCTAAAAACCTGAAAACCGGACCCGAATTTTTTATAGGGCACATTGGATTGAGAATTCGAGTTAAAATTAGGCAGACGTCAGCATCCCATTTTGGAACGCAAATTTGGTTTGAAATTCAATCTATTTAGACTTTTGAAGTCCGACGGAAAGGGTTCTTTAATGTTTTGATAGTTTAATATATACATATGTTTTAAACATATGTTATATATATATCATATGTGAAATGAAAGGTGGGCCATAGAATTTAGTTTTAATTTATTTTTTTTAAAAGAGGGTTTATTATAATATGTTTTATATGTTACGGCATATAAAAATAAAAAGGACAAAAAAGCTTGGTAGTTTTTTTTATAGACAGTACGTAAATTTTTTATTACACAGCAGTGTGTAAAAAGTGAAAGACTAAGTGTAACTTTTTAAGTGTGTATGCACAGCAGTGCGAAAGGGAAAAACACAGCAGAGTGTTTTAGAGACAGAGTATGTTTGTTTTGAACAGACAGTGAGTTGGTTTTATGCACTGCGTTTTGTAGCAGTCATAATTTTGTAATCCCTCTCGGTGAGGAAGTAGTGTAATAGTTTTTTTTTGAGTTATTGAAGGGAATAGAAGTTTGTTTTCAAAGTATTGAAACTCTGTCTCCTGTCAAAGAAATTTTTATTTTCTCTGTTTTAGAGGAAGGGAGATTTATTCTCCATTCATTGTTCTGGAATTTTTCAATATTCCAACATGTGCAAGAACAACAGATGTTGTGGTTCCATCCCCAACTAAATCATTTGTCTTTTCCGCAGCTTGCCTTACCAACTTGGCCCCAATATTTTCAACTGGGTCCTCTAATTCAACCAATAAAAAGGCCAAAACCATAGCATTGAGATACATTTCATTACACTGTCAATAACAATAAAATTTGACTCAGCAATAACCCTTTCCTTTTATTGTTGTGAAAAGCTTTATGCATTACTCTAATGTGGCTAGTCCATAGGCCAAGTAGACCACTAGGTAACAAATATGTTTCCTTTCACCTTTGAGTTTTCAAATTATGCCTACAAAATCTAAGACATTTAAGAGGGGGAACTAATGTAGAAATTTGAATAATATCTGAATTATTCACCGAGATTATTCTGATTACACACTATTTAAGCTTCATGCATAATACATAACCTCTTCTACAATTGATCATCAATATGCGGAAATAGAAAGCAGTCGCATGCGCTCATTAAAACATAATCAAACACACATATCAACACATGATGTAATGGGGAAAGAAATAGCTGAAAACCCCCAACTATCTGTATATTATAATGATAGAGAACATGTAACAATACATAGTATAAAGCCCTCATAGCTCTTAGCACTATCTCCAAAAGTTACACACAAACTAGTTCAGAAGATGAACAAGTCACAGGTTCAAATCTCCTCCACAAGTCTGCCTGCTTCTACTGCGCAATCCAAGTTGATTAATGATGAGATCCAAGTTCGAATCCCACTAGCTCCAACTACGCAATCCTCATTGGCAATCTCCATCAATGTGTGTGCAAATCTCATGCATAGCCAATAGTCACAACTGATAGTAGACTCACCCTTTCACCCACCTCTAACACTGGTCTCCACTGAACTGTCCATGCATTGCAGTTAACTGATGTGTTTTTTAGTTGATTTATGAGTTAATAATTAGTGAATTAATTAATAATTAATTCACACCACTCATCACTAGTGTATTTATCAGTTAGACTAAATACAACTAGTTCAACTAAGTTAAACCGAACACAACTCCACCAACTGTCTCATCAACTCCACCAAACTCTGCCACATGAGTTCTAACTTAAGTCAACCATGCAATAGCTCAACTAACCCTTAGGAAAAGCGTATTTCCTTCTGTCAGCTGCATGTGCCACATCCAAGCATCAAACTGAAGTGCTCCAAGAGGAAAAGATAATGTTTATAGTCTAAATATTATTAACGGTTAATAATATTTGACTGTTCTATTTTTAGCTCGACAGTCTAAAAATAGAAACCGCCCAATGTCTAAAAATAGAGGTCCATATATTTTTACCAACTCGACCAATCATCCATAAATAGCATCCTGCAACTCATAGACCATGATCCATATGTATAAAAATAGACATAGTCTAAAAATAGACTTTGCGCCAAAAATAGCCTGCGGGCCCACTTAGTGAAGGCGACTTCTTTTCACTAAGCTCCATCATATTGTTGCATTTTCAACACTCCCTCTCAAAAAGATATGGATTATCTGCAACCCCTATCCTGCCTCTGTGGTATTCGAATTTTCTCCTGGTGAGCGCCTTCGTCAAGATATCAGCATCCTGATCCTCCATGGGAATGTATGAAAGTAACATGATTCTCCACTGCACACAATCTCTGATATGATGGTACCTGATGTCGATGTGTTTGGATCTATCATGAAATACTGGATTAGCCGAGAGTTTAATGCAACTCTGGTTATCACAATAAATCACAGTAGGCTCCAAGTGTGACCTGAACAACCCGACCAGAATCTTCCTCATCCATATGGCCTCGCATGCAGCCAAGCTTGCTGCCATATACTCAGCCTCTGCTGAACTGAGTGCCACGGATCTCTACGTCCTGCTGTACCAAGAAACTATTGTCGACCCGATACTGAAGATCCCTCCAGATGTGCTCTTTCTGTCCGTTGGGCTCCCTGCCCAATCTGCATCCGTGAAGCCACAAAGCTTCACCTCATCCTCCTGTCTGTACCATAAGCCATATCCCAGTGTGCCTCTAAGATAACACAATACATGCTTTCCTGCCTTCCAGAGGAGCTTGGTAGGCTTAACCATAGCTTGTGAAAGCTGGTTAACAGCATAGCATTTATCGGGTCGTGTATTGACTAGATACATAAGCGACCCCACCAACTGTCGATAAACAGTGGCATCCACTACCTCCACCAAAGTAGCATCCTCCTTCCTCCAACCTCCAGGAAGAGGAGTATCAATAGGCTTGCAGCCATGCATGTTGAACTTCTCCAGTATTTCCCGGGCATACTTACCCTGAGAAACAAATAGTCCATCACTGCGTTGCCAAATTTCCAATCCCAGGAAATAATGAAGGAGTCCCAAGTCCTTCATCTCAAACTCTCTAGCAAGATTCTCCTTGCATGAAAGTATCAACAGCTCATCACCCGTCAAAATCAGATCATCTACATACAGTACAATGATCAGCAACTTCCCCTCCACCACAATCTGGTACAAGTTAGGATCCGCCTCACTCTTGGAGAATCCAAGTCCGGTGAAATAACTGTCTATCCGTGTGTACCAAGCACGAGGTGCTTGCTTCAGCCCGTACAGTGCTCTCTTGAGTCGGCAAACATGCGACTCACTGATGAAGATCTCGAAACCTTCGGGCTGCTTTATGTACACCTCCTCCTCAATGACTCCGTTGAGGAACGCAGTCTTCACATCCATCTGATGGATGTGCCACCCCATCTGCGCTGAGAGAGCTAGGATTGTCCGTATGGAAGAGTACCTTGCGACAGGTGCAAAGGTCTCCTCATAATCGATCCCCTCGATCTGTGAGAAGCCACGGGAAACAAATCTTGCCTTGTACTTCTCCACACTCCCGTCAGCCGCCTGCTTCACTTTGTAGATCCATCGCGAACCCACCACTGATTTCCCCTCCAGTCGCGGGACAATATCCCATGCATTGTTTCTGATAATCGAATCATACTCTTCCACCATGGCATCTACCCATGCGGGGTCCTCCACAGCTTCCTCGAAAGAGGATGGCTCTGTCACGACACATTTTCTCACAAGAGCCATGTATCCAGTGTACCGGTCCGGTGACTGTCTCTGTCTGCGCTGTGTTGTAGGTGGTCCTACAATCTTCTCTGCATCTTGAGCCAGTCGCTCAGCTTCTGTAGTGCGCTTGCACACTCTGATGGTTCGCGCTGCATGAGTGGTTTCTTCCACTCCATGAACTTTCTCTTGTGGCTAATCCACATCCTGAAGCTCATCCTTATGAACTATTAGCTTCTCATCTGCATGCAAGTGTGGCTCCCTCTCAAGCGAACACTGCATGGCTTTCTACTCCTGAAATTTGATATCCCGTCGCACAATAGTCTTGCGACTGTCTAGAAAATACCCACGATAGTTGTGGGGTGTATCAGTGTACCCCAAAAATATTCCAACCTCTGCGGTCGGATCCAACTTCTTTCTAGCATCCTTCATCACATGCAAGTAGACAGGTGAACCAAAAATCCTCAAATGGGAAATATCAGGTCTCTTACCAGAAAATGCCTCCTCCGGTGTACTCATGCCAAGTATCTTGTGAGGACAATGGTTCTGCACATATACTGTAGTATTGCAAGCCTCCACCCACAAGTGAAGGGGTAGGCCCTGATCATGCAACATCACTCGTGCAGCACCCACGATCGTTCTGTTCTTCCGCTCAGAAACCCCGTTCTGCTGTGGGTTATGGGGTGCTATGAGCTCTCTCCGAATTCCTTCTGCGCTGCAAAATTCCTTGAATTCAGCAAAGATGAATTCACCACCATTGTCGCTCCTAAGAGCCTTCACATGCTTCCCTGATTCCTTCTCAACCAACGCCTTGAACTCACAGAACTTTGAGTATGTCTCACTCTTCTTCTGCATGAAGAAGATCCAGCACTTCCAAGAAAAATCATCAACAAAGATCACATAGTACTTGTGCTTTGCTGTCGAATCTACTGAGAAAGGTCCACACACATCTGTGTGAATTCTCTCAAGGATCGTCGTGGCGCGACTATCCTTCTCGTGACAGGTGGCTTTCAAAAAATTTCCCAAGGTACACCCCTTGCACTGATCTGACTGCACAAGAGTTCCCTTAGGAAGCCCGGTAGAAATCTGCTGCAGTATCTTCAAAGCTCCATGGTGAAGGTGCCCCAATCTCCGGTGCCACAGCTCGCCATCATCCGGGCTCACCACTCCTCCCGCCTTGCATGCCATTGTTGCGCAACCATCTACTTGCAACTAATAAAGGTTCTTGACTCGAACCCCTATCTTCCGAGTTTCTCCAGTTGTCTTACTGCGCAGGAAAGCCTTTCCTGCGCTGACGACAACATCGTACCCCTTGTCTTCTAACATTGCCACAGAGATCAGATTCTTATTCAATCCTGTAACATGCATCACTTCCTTCAATACGAAGGGTTTACCAGACTCCCTCTCAAAGGAAATGGTACCGATACCGGTCGCACTGTATCTACAATCATTGCCCATCTCGATGTGCACTCCAAGATCTTTCTCATCCAGATCTGAAAACAGATCTCGATCTCTAATCATGTGAAATGACGCACCGCTATCCAAGAACCATACTGATCCCATCACACTTGAGACCAAGCATGCGAGCAACGAAAAATCTAGCTCAAACTGCAAGGTTAAGGCCTCTCGCGCTGCAGATCCAGCAGCCTGCTTATTTTTCTTCTTCTGCGGACAATTTGTGGCATAATGTCCGTGTTGGTGATAGTGAAAGCACTTCACCTTGGACATGTCCTACTTCTTGCCTTTCGCACCGGAATGAGAAGATTTCTTGCTCTTCCCCTTCTTTGCTTTGGCAGCCAAAGCACAATTTTCTTCATCATATGCCTTTGATGAAGATCCATTCCTGGTATTCTGCCTTATCTCCTCTTGCACAAGATCCGACCAAAGTCGCTCCCATCCTGGAAATTTCTCCCGACCATTGACAGAATCCTGATAGGCATGCCAACTCTTCAGAAGACCAAGGAGAGCCAAGCTCACCAATTCCTCATCATCGACAGTCACCCCCACACTTCCTAGCTCATCCCTGCATTGGATGAACTTTGTGAGGTACTTGAGCATATTGTCGCCTTTCTCCATCTTTATATGTCTAAGTTTATCCTTGAGCGCCAACTTCCTTTAGTCACTCTTGCTTTGGAATAAATATGTCAACGCTTTCCACATCAAATATGGAGAATCTTTTCCATGCATGCTGGATACAATGTGATCCTTCACGCCCTCCAATAGAATTCTTCGACATTTCGCCATCTTCTTTTGCCAAGCCTCAACTTGAGCAGCATCAGTAGGCTTTGGGACCTCGGCTTCTATGAACTCCTTCAGCCCGTTATCATCTAATACCGCCTCCATCCGGTCCTTCCATGCAACATAATTCGAACTTCCCTCAAGGGCATATTCCAGTCGCAATCCGTTGAAAGAAATTTCGAATTCGACACCAAGAAAACTGCTGCAAATTCGAATTCCACCAGCTCAAAACTCAACCGCTTTCGATCTAATGTGAGAAAAAATTATTTCTAGCACAGAGATCGACTGTAGGGGCATTTACTAGATATATCACCTTTCAGAGAAAGGATGGATCCAGAGGCTACCTGGCTCGTTACAGACTCTGTCTACCGAAATAATTGTAATCACTGTAATAGATCCGATGATCAATTCTGCTCCGATACCATGTATAAATTTGAATAATAGTTGAATTATTCACCGAGATTATCCTGATTACACACTATTTAAGCTTCATGCACAATACATAACCTCTTCTACAATTGATCATCAATATGCGGAAATAGAAAGCAGTCGCATGCGCTCATTAAAACATAATCAAGCACACATATCAACACAGTATGTAATGGGGAAAGAAATAGCTGAAAACCCCCAACTATCTGTATATTATAATTATAGAGAACATGTAAAAATACATAGCACAAAGCTCTCACAGCTCTCAGCACTATCTCCAAAAGTTACACACAAAATAGTATAGAAAGTGAACAAGTCACAGGTTCAAATCTCCTCCACAAGTCTGCCTACCTCTACTGCGCAATCCAAGTTGATTAATGATGAGATCCAAGTTCGAATCCCACTAGCTCCAACTGTGCAATCCTCATTGGAAATATCCATCAATGTGTGTGCAAATCTCATGCACAACCAATAGTCACAACTGATAGTAGACTCACCCTTTCACCCACCTCTAACACTGGTCTCCACTGAACTGTCCATGCATTGCAGTTAACTGATGTGTTCTTTAGATTTATGAGTTAATAATTAGTGAATTAATTAATAATTAATTCACACCACTCATCACTAGTGTATTTATCAGTTAGACTAAATACAACTAGTTCAACTAAGTTAAACCGAACACAACTCCACCAGCTGTCTCATCAACTCCACCAAACTCTGCCACATGAGTTCTAACTGAAGTCAACCATGCAATAGCTCAACTAACCCTTAGGAAAAGTGTATTTCCTTCTGTCAGCTGCATGTACCACATCCAAGCATCAAACTGAAGTGCTCCAAGAGGATAAGATAATGTTTATAGTCTAAATATTATTAAGGGTTAATAATATTTGACTGTTCTATTTTTAGCCCGGCAGTCTAAAAATAGAAACCGCCCAATGTCTAAAAAATAGAGGTCCATCTATTTTTACCAACTCGACCAATCATCCATAAATAGCATCCTGCAACTCATAGACCATGATCCATATGTCTAAAAATAGACTTTGCGCCAAAAATAGCCTGCGGACCCACTTAGTGAAGGTGACTTCATTTCACTAAGCTCCATCATCTTGTTGCATTTTCAACAACTAATACAACGTTAAAAAGAAAACTAGAGAACACATCTACAAATTACCTCCTTAGCTGTTGTCAGACCATCATTAAATATTTTCGGAGAACCATGCTTGCCCTCAAAGACAACATTTTTCCCTTCGCCCCAAGGGTGACTCCAACAAGATCAGCAAGTTTGTTCACACCACCTGCAAGACAAATTGACAATGCTTTCAGTAAGTGTGAAATTGAATGCCAGACCATATGCCAAAACAACCTTCCATGAAAAATTAAAATAACACATCAAAATCGAATATAAGTGGACAATGAAAGATCCACCGCAGTGAAGTTCCACGTGCAGGTGACCTTCCTTTAAACATAATTTTTTCTCTAACCTGCAATTTTTTTGTCACTGAGCCATCCTTTTTGAAGTACAACTTTTTTTCCATAGCTCTTGTATTAACTACCTTCTCTCTATCACGTAATATCAGAGTCCCTCTTCTGCTTGAGCGATTAAAGGAAATGGGTGAAAAAACTGAAAGAGAAGACAATTGTCTGCCATAATTATCAAACATTGCACCCAACTTCTTCCCCTTCCCATTGTTACCCAATGAGGTAGATGTGGCAATTGTTGTCATACTGCCCAAAGCAGAGGCCATCTTCTCTTATCCTGAATATAGAATTACAAGATCTTCATATTAGTATGAACCTTAAAAAACATGACTCCCATTGCTAAAAACCACTTTTAAGTTGTAACGGGCAAACTAAACAACTATCGCAACTTTTGGCAACTTCTGGAGCATTAAGAGAGAAACAACCAAAGAGAAATACAACCACAATCCTCATTTTAATGAGACCGGACTATATATTTTCATTAAGATAATAGAAAGAAATCACGACTATATTAAAGCCAGCACAAAACAATCTTTAACCAGTGTCTCTCGCGGCCTTCAGGTTGCCATGCTAGAGGTTGCATATTTTTAATTTAAATTCTTGACCTCTCATGCCCATATATGAATGCATCCAATGGGATATCTACATCAAATGCTCCTTTATGTCCCCAAAAACAAATTCCCTACTACAAGAGCACCGGTATTGATGGATCACCCCACACCATCCCACCCACTAGAAACGGTGAAAAAGGAAACCCGAGAAAACTTCTGAAATATCTCAAGATGACTATATGGGTGGTTCTTATGAATCAACCAACCATTCATAACATGCTCATAAATCCAAACCATGAGTATTATGTGACGATATTCAAGCAGGCACTGAATCGGATTTCTGAAGCTATGTTAGAGAAACCCTAAACTCTCACTGAAAATAGGTGAAATGTAGCACCACTCAGAGATTGACATGTGCCAATTGGTACAAGTGGTAGACAATTGGCATGCTCAAACAACGAGGTGATGCAGGAATGACATGAGGGAGAAAATATCAGAAAATCCCCAAATCTGGAGAACTAAAGCTCATCACCAACTTGAGATTGACAACTTTACATGATGTAACCTATGAAATCGTAAATGGAGAAATAATAGTAAAAATAAAGTAACCTATGTAACAATAAATTCGGATTCATCCTGGGAGTGGTAATGGGAGAAATCATAGTGAACAACAGGAAACATGCAGAGTTGCTGACAATCAAATAGATGAAAAAACACATACAAAAAACCTAGATAATAATCATGAACAAGCTTAATATTGAATTATGAACTGTAAATGAACTTACAAAATGTGACATTACGAACCTGGTCAAGCGCACAAGAAAAAATATCCTGGACATGACCCTGGTTGACAAGTTGTATTGCTCATGATGCAAGAGGATTTGTACCTGCACTGCCAAGTCAATAAAAATCCATCATTATCTATACAATAAATACAAGTACTTGATGTAGTATTTTTTACTCTAAGATGCATTCTTATGATAATGTTAGAACATATGTTGAAAATGTCAAAACATACCTGAATAAGCTCCTCTTCGTTTCAAGAACAATTTATTGGAGTCGCATGAACTTGGAAGAAGCCTCCCACGATCTGAAAGAGTAGCAACTAAGTCAACAGTGACTTTTTTGTTGCTACGCTGGATCAAGGGAGGTTTGCTCCAAGATTAAATCGCTCCAATAAATTATTCTCTACTAAACAGGGCCAACCACGTGAAGGTGGAAGTTCTTATGCCCCCCCCCCCTCACATCACTCTCAATTCCCCAATACCCAATCTATATTTCATTTCTTACTTTCATGAGCATAAAAAAAAATATTCAATAACTAATAAAAAAACAATTCAACAAAAAGTACGCAAGGAAACATTGCAATTAATGCTTGACATAAAAATATTATGATAAATGAGTTTTTTATATAACGCAAAAAACGTTCCAAGTATGGTAACGTTTGTCTTATAATAATACAATATTTTACATTATCAAATTTTCTTTTTCTTCTTCCTATTTCTAAAGCTCCTAATTACATCATCAATATCATCTTGCTCTGCTCTTGTTTCGTTCCTTTTGACCCGCACTGCTGACCTAGTTGCTTATTCACGATGTCTAGGCTCATCCAGTGACGGGGCATCGCCTACAAAAACAGATAATATTAAATTTTAATTGTCAGTTTTTAAATATCATTGAACTAGTTCGGTAATATTAATAAAAAAATTGCAATGAGATTATTTACCTGGTGCACCAGTTGTCGCCGCTGACCTAGTTGTGTTGTCACGATGTCTGGTCTCATCCAGTGACGGGGCATCGCCTACAAAAACAGATAATATTAAATTTTAATTGTCAGTTTTTAGATATCATTGAACTAGTTCGGTAAAATTAATTAAAAAAATTGCAATGCGATTATTTACCTGGTGCACCAGTTGTCACTGTTGGGACTGTTGCCCTGTCTTCCTCTCTAGTGGTAAGATCCTCAAGGGAAACATTCTCCGTCATTTAAACAAAAAACGTTATAAGGACAACCATCAAGGTATAATTAGAAAAAATTATAAGTGGAAATTAATTACCGTCACGGCCCTCACTGATAGTAGCATTGTCGGCCTGGTCCCCACTACAATGATCAGGTTTCACGTGAGGATCATCTACATCTAGCTCTAAAACTGGGTTATTTGCCTCGTCGGTAGTGTTGCTCCCTTGATTTAAACAAAGTTGTTAGACATTAAATTTATGGACGAAAACAAAAATATTGAAAGGTTAATGTTTTACCTTATCAGGCATTCTGGATCTTGGGACCTGCCCCAAGCTTCTGCGACATTCAACTACAGCTTGATAGCCGAAACGGAAAGCAATATTTTTATCTTCCTCTGTAGTTTATGTTCTGAAGTCATCACCCTACATTACATATGATTTTTTATTTTTAATCATATTTGATAGGATTACAAAAACGTTGGAAGGCGATACAATTAATTATAAGATGTTTATCTACTTAATTACAATTCTTGCAGCTAATTTCAAGTAGCCGCCCTGGCCTAGCTTGTGATGGTCCTTTTTCTCAATCCTAGCTTTGGTTGCCTTTGAGGTTTCAGGCAACCTAGCATCAAAAGATTGAAGTCAGATATGACGTAGCACACTTTTATTTTAGACATAAAGAAAATTAAAGCTATTGAATTAAAGTTGTAATTTACCTTGCGGGTCCGGTTGGCATTTTTCCTTCTTTCTTTGCCCTTTTCTCTTTTCCATCATGGATGAGTGCTCTCCACTCACTCTCTGAAACTGCGAGAGGACGCTCATATCTAGGGTTAAATTGCAATTGCGTCCTATAGGTGTCCCTGGTATATTTCAAATATTTGCCGACTACCTGAGCCACCGCTTTTCTGTCAAATGTGCCGACCCCAAAAAGGGCTTCTATATAATCTAGAAGTTCTTTTTTCAGGTTGGAATTCTGGGAATTCCACCCTGTACGTATGGTTGGGCCAAAAATTACCAACGCATGGCTCTCCAGAATCCTGTAGAACTCATTGTTTCCTACACAGAATAAAACCAAAAGAAAAAGAAGATATTATCATTAATTTAAAAATAAAATCATGATAAATATGTTTTAGATAAAGTACATGAAATAGTTAAAATATTAAAATTTACCTGGGAGTTGTACATGCTTTATAGGGACACCCTCATCGTTCACCAACAACGTGCCATTAATGGTCACTGTGGAGCTGACACGTGTAGCTCCAGGAAACGCAATAATGTAGTTGGCCATATCAGCCTCATCATTGCCAACACGTTCAGCGGTTGGCTGGGTGTCTGCTTGGGCAGGGTGTGTTTCTTGGTTGGCACCTAAAGGAGTAGAAGGTGTACGAGAGGGTTGTTGGGCAATCTCTTGCCCTTGTGTCCCACTACCACCAACACCGGGTTCAGCAAATGCCAGAAAACGCTACATACAAAAGAACTTTTTGTTAGTTTAGTCAATGTAAAAATCAAAAATCAAACTATCACAATTCATCTCATGCAGAACAAAAAAAATATCCTTTTGACTTTTTATTATTACCTGATATCTATTTAGCTGCCTCATAAGATGTTGTATCCTCTCTTCTGTTTCAGGTGTTTGAGGCGCATCTATCAAAGCAGTAAATTCCGACCTTGCATCTCGTGCCTTTTTTTGCAACAACAACACTGGAGATAGGGATGAAGAAAGCTCTTCCTCAAAGAGGGAATCATCAAGCGTACCATGGCTAGGTGTCTGCATATTTGAACAAAATTAATATTATTTCAATTATGTAAATAACTAAAATACCTAAAGATAGAGCAATGCTGGCACTTTACATGTTCTTCCGCTGGCCTCTTTCCGCGATCATCCTGTCTCGGGGTTGTTCCTGCACTGCTCTGATCAGTCTACCACATTGTAATAAAATTATAAATGTGAAAACTTGAAAACAATATCTAACTTGAAAACACAAAATGAAAACTGAAATAATTTCTAATAAGACACCGGAAGACAGAGTTAGAGTTTCAAATATTCCTTGCATTGAATTCAGTCCTGGAAACATGTCATTGCACATTAAGGCACCCAAACATTCAATCCACAAATGATATATTTAAGTAGGCTTCTCCTATTCTGGGAAAACACCATACCTATAATGCATTCACTTGCATGTATAAGGGAAAGGAAAACATGTTTTCATACAACGGTGACAAAGGCATCTTGGGGAAAGGTATCTTCACTTTTTATTTATGTTGTTCACCCACACCACTCTCGTGTTTTCACTAATCTTGTTTTGTCATTTTTGGATTCAAATTAAGTTAAGGCCTTAAGTATTTTTTGAACTTTTGGTGTAGTTTGTATAAGTGGCATGTATGGATTTTCCATTAATTCTGCACTTTTTCTCTTCATGCGCATGTTTCCCTGGAAATCAAATGCATGATTTAGTCCCATACATTTAACAAGTTGTTGGATCAACTCCATTGGAAATATCATGTTTCCTATTCAATCAAAATTTATCTCAGTTAGGGTAGGTAGGAAGGTTTTTCCTTTGTATTAATAGGGCACTTCTAGCTTGCATTTTTATTATATCTTTCAAATTTAGTGTCGTTTCAATTAGGGCATGATTTTTTGCAACTTTCAAGGTGAGAATGAACAAAGACAAATTTTTGTGATGGATGACTGTATATGACTCCATGGCCGGAGGAAAAGGCACTAATCTACTTCTTCAAATATCTATAGTTCTCATTCACCTCATACGAAGATGGTCCCTGATTTTGAGCCAAATGTTGCAGCAAAAAGTTCCCCCCCCCCATAATTTGATATTCAATGGAAATTTCTTAAATTGATGATGGGGCATGATTATGGAACATTGGCACATACATATGTAATGGAATTACAAGATCATGATATATGTTTTCATATGTTTATGGAGGTGGTGGAGCAAAAAAGAGCTCAAATAGAGCTGAAATTTTTCACATAAAAAGGACTGTGGGCTTGACTAATGGTTCCATTTAAAAAATGATATCTAGACAGAGAATAAGTGTAGCATGCAAACATGCATTGAAAATCCATCTGAGTTTGCATTGTATTACTTATGGTGGATTCAAATTTGGGTTTCAAAATGCCAGGTTATGGCATGATTTTGTCGAGAAACCCTTAGTTGGATTCTCATGTTGGTTTAATTTATATTTTAAGTTTGTTTTGCAGTCTTTGGGTGATAGTAACTCATGAACTAGGTTACCAATGTGTAACAATCATATTTCAAGAATAAAGTTGTGATTTTTTTATATTATTATTATTATTTATTATCTACGAGTATTGACACCTAATGCCTGGAATTTTGACATCTTGATAGAATGGATAATTTCGAAAATGTTTCTAGTAATGTTAACATAATAACTATCATTACGTGTCTTCACTTTTGTCACATAATAGACCTGTGATATGGACTCATCACACAACTTCATATGCTATGTCCCAACAAGTTCAAACTAGTTGAACCTACCTCATAGTGTCATTATTAAGGACAAGTTGCTTGGTATATAACTCGATAGCATAGACCGCATTGCAGTTCTAAAAAGAATCCTCAAGTGTCAAAAAAAATTCACAATATGTTCTACTATAAATCCTTTTGGGATACCTAAAATAATATATGTATCATTGATGACTTTTAAAGTATGACAAGATCCAGAGGGAAAGGAAATCAATGGAAGAGTGATCCACCAATGAGAACCTAGAATTTAGCATCAGATGAGTTAGAGTCTAGGAAATTGAAACCCTATAATTTTAATTAGTGATGAAGGACATCACATAGGTAATTATATTTTCATGTAGAATAATCTTTTAATTCAAATTTAAACTAAATAATGTGAAAGGCATACCATAAATTTTTCCACGTAAGTCCAAACAACCTATAAAAAGGGAAAACCTTCTTTTTCCATGGGAAATAATTTACCTTTCCTTTTTCAAGATAATCTAAATCACAAAAAATATGAACTATACTGCACACATTCTTGGATAATGTGAAAGTGGAAAAGAAATACCCTACACAAGTGATGCACACATGTACATTTGAACACTAATAGATTTTTGTAGTTGAAATGCAATGCTTGTTTTCATTTAAATGTAGGGTTTTTAAAGCAGGGAGAAATAATGGCTGCCAAATTAATAAGCGTTTCTTTGGGAGAAATTTAAATCTTGTATTGGGTGATGAAGATAATAGAGGGTATTGAATCTTGATTCTTGACATCTAGAGAGAACCCTACAGCCTAACACAATCCAATGGAATTGACCAAAAAACCCAAATAGAGTCAACCCTACTATAGGAGGAAGGGCCTGTAGTAAGAACTTACCATTTTGCAAGAGCTGAGGGCGAATGCTGTTCTGCAAGAGCTGAGGGCGAATGTTGAGGGCGAATGCTGAGGGAAAATGTTGTTCTGCAAGAGCTGAGGGCGAATGTTGTTCTGCAAGAGCGAAGGGCGAATTCGCGCGTGATATTAGATGTTAATGTAGCTATTGCGATGGATACGAAACAATAAAATCATTTTTATGTAGCGCGCATATAAGTTTCGAATTTTTATGTAGCGCGCATATAAGTTTCGTATTTTTATGTAGCGCACATATAAGCATCGTTATACCGATGGCGGAAAAAGCATCGCTATTGCGACGGGTACCTCCAAACGTCGCAATTGCGACACCTAGACATTGTGTCGCACTTGTGACGTTTGGAGGCAGTGGTCGCAATAGCGACGATTTGGGCCATAGTGTCGCAATTGCGACATCTTCCTCCAAACGTCGCAATTGCGACACTTTTCTAAGTGTCAGTATTACGACACTTTTCTATAAACATCGGTATAGCGACGGTTTCGGGCGGGATGGAAAAAATTTGGGGAAATTTCCGACATTTGGTCAAAAGCGTTGGAACCAAGTGTCGGAATTTCCGCCAAATGTAGTAGTGACTGGTCATCCAGGATGGAAGCAGGTCATGGAAGATGGAACGATTGTGTGCAATCCATACACCCCAACAGATTAATGCAGGGAGGTTATAGAGCTTGTGTGGGTTGGAGGGTTACCATCGGGAATCCCAGGCCAGATGGACAGAGTGACCAACCCAGCTCTTATTAAGGTTGTGTGCTAAAATGATATGAGACTAGAGGGCTTCTGTAATAGGGCAGTATAGAAAGAGATGATCAATGTGTTCCACATCCAATTTGCAAAGTGTACATCTTGTTTTTTCGATGAAATAGCGATGTTGTAGGTGTGCCCCCGTGGGGATCTTATTTGAGAGGATACACCACATTAGCAGTTTTTCTTTTGTAGGGAATTTTAGCTTCCAAATTGGACTCCACCACAAGCATTGTACCAAAGGTCGATGAGTTTCATAAATGTGTCAATAGCCCTCCTTTGGAGTATATTTTCCATGTTTGCAGATGACACCCAGATGATCTCATAATCTTTATCCGTGATTCAAACATGTGATTCTGAAAGTGCAGCAAGGTAGAGTGCCCAGTCAACCTTCTATTGGTGATGTATGTGAAGGTCACGAAGGGTCAACCAACCTTGAGAAAAAATGGTTGTGTTATCTAGGTCTGTTACTTGGTTGAGAGTATTAAAGCCAACATTGTTCAAATCTCGGATGAGATCTAGTGGGAGGATATGTGCATTACCACAACCAAACCAAGGATCACAGCTAATACGGACCTGCCTGATGGAGCCCACTTACCATGCAAGTCCATTTCTTATGTGTTGAATAGAATTCAGGATGGATCTCTAGATTATAGATATGTTGGCATTGTGCCATTGACCACTCCTTATCTAGTCAATAGGTTGGAATGGGTGGATATATTTATGTGTGACAACCCTGGTCCAAAGACTATGTTCTGTGAGAATCTACCACCTTATTTTTGCAGCCAGTGCCTTGGAAAATGAGTGTAGGTCTTTGATGCCCCATCCCCCCCAACTTTTTTGGGAGGACAATGAGATCCCACCTAGCCCAAGAAAAATTTTGTCCGTCTTTTTCACCATTCCATAGAAACCATCGACAG
Organism: Pinus albicaulis; assembly: GCA_034641835.2. Classification (NCBI taxonomy): domain Eukaryota; kingdom Viridiplantae; phylum Streptophyta; class Pinopsida; order Pinales; family Pinaceae; genus Pinus; species Pinus albicaulis. The sequence goes on along the minus strand of CM076577.1, from coordinate 1,486,101,371 downwards.
ATTCTCTTTATCCTATTGAGTATTCTTTTTGGTATCCAAGCCAACATCCAATAAACTGAGATGGCCTCCACTACTAATTTGATAAGTACTAGTCTAACGGTCCGAGCGAGCCACCTGTGGTACCGAGCATTTAGTCTCTTATCAATCTTTGCAATTATCCAGGTCTAATCTGTTGCTCTATAGTTGACTGGCTTGAGGTGAAAGCCCAAGTATTTTAGACCATCTTTGAATCTGATCAGGTTGGAAGGAAAATGTTGCAGAGCATAGTGAGATTCATGTGGAGAGAAGTCATGGCTGGTGATAGTATATTTGGAGTTATTACAAAACATATATGTAGCTTTGCAAAATAATTAAAGAATATAATTTACGATTTTTATGTCTACCTTATTTTTATGTGGGCACTCTACCTTGTTGCACTGTCAAAATCACATGTTTGAATCACAGATAAAGATTATGAGATCATCTGGGTGTCATATCCAAACATGGAAAATATACTCCAAAGGAGGGCTATTGATACATTTATGAAACTCATCGACCTTTGACACATTTATGAAACTCATCGACATATTGACACATTTATGAAACTCATCGACATCGCCCAATCTCCCCATGTAATTAAATCGTAAAATAATGATATTTTCCACAAATAACAGGTGTGTCAATATGTAGTTGCCAGTGAGCTTGATGCCTCTCAGCCTGCCTCTGTCCCTTTCATCAATCAGGCACCTAGTCAATCCTTCCATGACTAGTCAGAAGAGAAGTGGGGATAGAGGGAGTCCCTGTCTAAGGCCCCTCTCAGCATGGAAGAAATTTTTTGCAGAACCATTTATGAGAACACTATAAGAGACTGAGTTAATGCAGCACAAATCCAATTGATAACTAGATTAGGGAATCCAAGGTGAATGAGTAGCATTCAGATGTAGAGCCAACTAGTCTGATCAAATTCTTTTTCAAGATCAATATTTAGGATCATACCTTTGATCTTCTTTGTGTGCATAGAGTGGAGTCCCTCATGTGCAACCCTGATTGCTTCATGGATCTTTCTATTCTCTAGGAAATCAAATTGTTCAGGAAAAATATGATCAGATAGAATGGTCTTGAGTCTGTTTGCAATAATTATGGCATTGATCTTGTAAATTTAATTACATGGGGAGATTGGGTGAAATTCCTTAAAGGAGATAGGGTGATCAAACTTGGGGATGAGAGTAATGAAGGTTGAGTTAAAAGCATCATATACGCACCATGTTTTCCTTGTTTCCTCCACCAACTCCAATAGCTATTGTCCCATAAGGTAAAATAAATCAAGGTAGAATTCAACCGACCATCCATCAGGTCCAGGGCTCTTATCCTTCTTAAATCACTTGAGGGAAACCTCAAGCTCTCCCATAGTGATAGGATTTAAATGTTCCTCAATAGCACCCTAGTTCACATATCTAGGGAAGAGACCAGCAACCTTGATAGTTTCTGCCAGTGTGATGTTCTATGGGGCTTTGTAGAGGTTCCTGAAGTGAGTGGTGCTCATATTTGAAAGCTGGTCAAAAGTTGAGGCAGTCGATCCATCCTCATTTTCAAGTTCCCAGATGGTATTTATGGCCCTCATACCTATGGCATATTGTTGGAAGAATTTGTTGTTTTCATCCCCTACTTTTATCCAAATAGCCCAGCTTTTAAGTCTCCACATTTCATCCATGTCCTTGAGTATTTTTAGGCGCTCAGATTCTAAATTGATGAGGCAATATTTAGCAGAAACATATGTGAATCCCCCATAAGTGGGGTCCTCAAGTTGTTTTATCTCCTTCTCAATATTGACAAGCTCATGGTATTTTTTTTTTATCTTTTCTTTAGCCCACTGAATGGTCAGTCTCTTAATAATGTGTAATTAATTTGCAAAGGAGGAAGAACATGAATAGTCAGGTTGAATTTGTGCACTTCTCCAAGCTTGATTGATATTTCTAATGTAATCCTCATCATGAAGCCAAACATAGCGGAACTTGAAAGATGAGGCGGGTTTGTGGGATACACCAGTGATCTCAAGGTAAATGGGGGAGTGATCACATATGCCCCCAGAACCAGCCCATTGTCTATAGGAAACCAGATGATGAAGCAGATCCTCCTTGATAAAGAATTTGTCAAGTCTACGGGCAATCATAGCTTCACCAGTGCATCAGTTACACCAAGTAGGGGAGGGGGAGGCCATAGTGAGATCCACCAAGAGATTAAGAGTAGTTTGATGCCTGAAACAGTCAGTGAGTGGATCCATTTCTGCATTGGGGCCCCAAGATTCAGCAAGACCCAGGGACAAATTTAGGTCCCCAGCTAAGATGATGTTATCAGCTTGTAAGAAGGATGTTAATAATAATGAGAGCCAAAAATCATGGCAGTGTTGAAATGGGGCATAAACATTGGAAATCATTAGTACTTCCCCAAGTTTTTCAGAGAAAATGTCAGCCACAAGGACTCCTTCCCTACCCCACCAATTGATAAGTCTAACAATCCGCGAGTTAAAGCCCAAATCTAGTCCACCCATTCGCACACGAGCATCGTGGGTGTGAAATATCTAGGAGGGAAAGAGGGATGAGAGAGCAGTGATAGTATTCTCAGATGGTCCAAGGATATCTTTTAGGAGCATAATATCCACATTAACAGAGTCATAAAGGCACCTAAGGGAAAGGTGCTTGGCAGGGCTAGCCAGCCCCCAACAGTTGAAGTAGAGGCACTTCATTGGGTAACCCTTGTGGGGGCATGTCTTGCTATAAGAAACCCTTCAATGGAGAGTTGTTTTCCAACTTTTATGTTCAAGACAACTTGTAATATGGCCTTGGATATGTTATAATGATGACCTCTGGGAGGTTTAGCAGGGATGTGGGAAAGGTTGGGGGCATAGCCTATAGCTACTAGGGCAGTGGCTCGGGGACGGAGGTTGTATGAATGAGTGGATGATGCATCAAATGAATCCACTTTTGAGGGGGAGGTGGAGGTAGGAGGTGGGGGGATGACAGGGGGGGAGGAGTAAACTAGTGGGGAAGTTATAGTAGAGAAAATAATGGATGATACATGAATACCAAGATGGGGAGATGCAGAAAAATTATGCAATGCAGGCAATGACAAAAAGGATGAAAAAGTAAGAGGGAGAAGAGGAGAGGTACCTGAACCTGGAGGGTTCCTAGAAGTAGTTGTCGCCTTCATAGATCTAGTGATCCAATTCGATGGGTGAGTAGCAGCTGCACTAATGGTCCCCGAGGATGGTAGGTCTAGAGGCGATGTGAGAAATCTTGATAGTTGTCTCTGCCTGTTCAATGAGAATGTGATAAGTTCCTGTGCAATTCGAAGTCTGGCTAATGAAGGGGAAGAAGGAGTAGCAGAGAGAAATGGGCAGTCCTTGTACACATGCCCCACCTTATGGCATCGTCTGCATCTGAAGGGGACACCTTCATAGTCCAATATTTGAACTCGGGTCGTGTTCCTCCAATGTATTTTGAGTGATTCTTCTAGTCCCTCCCTAGTTTCCAGATGAACGAGAATGCATGAAAAATCCATCTTGCTAGACTCAATGTATGTCTGGCCATGGTCTAAATAGGTCCCTAAGATGTTCCCAATGCTGAAAAAAATTTCCTCCCTCCATAAGTGCAGGGAGAGACTAGGAAGACGAACCCATATGGGTCCATCCCCAAGGTGTTCCCTTTCAGGGCAAATAATGGGCTCCATCGCAAGAGGTTTTTGGTGCGAGTTTGATGTGCCAAAATTGGGATAAAACCCAATCAGTGAGATCCTTGGAGGTGAACTGTATAGCAAACCATCCCTTTGTCAGTGTATAAACAATGGGGAGCTCTTGTAGGGTGTTGCCCCAAATTTTAGAAACCCATTTCTGGAGCCTCTTGGCACTATAATTTCGACCACGGACCCGCCCAACCAGGACCATGTCCATTGTTCCCAGCACATATGCCATTTGTATGCCCTCTCCAAGTGTGATTTGGCTACCTATGTTACTAGCCTTCATGCATTTTGTTTTCTTGGTCGCATGAGGGGAGGGGGGGCACGGGTGGAGTGAAGCTCCAATGCCACCGAAGATGGGGGAGTAGAGGCTGCTTCAGAGGTGGGGGGTATATTCAGTTCTGGGAGGCTGACGTTGAAGCGGCTGGATGGGGGACGAGGAGCAGCAGGGGTAGTATGGGATGGGAAAGGGGATGTGGATGTCGTCGGAGGGATGGACTGAAAAAGGGAGCATGTAGGTATTGGGCCAAATAAAGCAGATGAGGGGAATCCAGGGAACAAGTAAGTGGAGGGCTAAGGCCCAAGGGTTCCGGAGTCAACAAATTTTTACGCAAGGAAAGCGAGTGTGGACGGTGATGGTGATCGAAGGTTCGGCGAATGGATGTGGTTAAACTCAATTGCAGTGAGAATGACAGGTGAGGTAACAGTAGTGAGGCCGAGAACTAGGAAGGATTTGATGTCACATATGTGATAGGAGGATGAAGGATTTGTGGGTGAGACCCTAGGTGAAATGACCGATGAAAGGGATGAAAAAAACCAGCAGAGAAACAACCATACTATTGAGAAACGGGGGGAGGGGAGGTGTGACCAGATGTCCGCGAACGAGTAAGGGTCCTCTAAATATTCCAGAAGTTCATCATCCATTTATGTGGCCAGGGTCAAACCGCAATCATCATTCCAATACCGGAAAACCGCTGATAGCAGGTCAATGGCCGTTACTACAGTTCAACAAAGGGTCTGGTGGTGGTCAGGGTGTCCGTTGGGCAGGAGAAAAAGGTAGATTTCAGGGACACAGAGAACCAGGGAGCCCATCATCGTAGTGGTTAGTTCACCTGTAGGTCACAGGTTCGAGCCCCCCAACGCGCCAAGATCCCTCCTACCAGATTTGTTAGTTAGTAGAACATTTCCAAAAATGTTAGTTCTGAGCCCTACCCAAGTAGCTATCCAAAAATTAATGGGGATACAATACCAAAAAACAAACAAGATTAAAATACAACATATTGTCATTAATATGGAGAACCAAGAGGTGGAGGTGGCTGAAACTCACAATGCACATGTTTTTTCCATATGATCTAAGCGACCATCCATGTGATCTATTATCACCAAAATCGTACCTGATTGGCTGTTGATCAGACAACTTCAGTGTAAATATTTCAAACCACTTCTAACTGAATCTTAGCCTCTTCAGTCTAAGAGGGCTCTCTCAAGGGGGTTTATGATATTGGTTAATGATAAAAATAGATGCCTAACTCTATGATTTATGTATTTTTTTTATATGTTTGTAGGTTGAAAAGATCAGAGCTTACTACCATTGGGCTATGGAGTCAGTGACAGGGATCTCAATAACAAGGCTTTCCTTGTGGAAGATGAGGCTTGTAAATATTTCAATGAAAGAGCAAGACATACAGGATTTTTTCAATAGCTTGAGGTTCAAAGGAAGTCAGAGCATGTAATACATGAATTCTGAGTGATGAGACATCAAGACATTGAAGGTAAACTATTAAGAGAGATATACCATAGCTTAATACTTATAGGAAGTAAGCGTATGAACAATCATGAGTTCTGAGTAATAAGAATTACGACATTGAATAAAACCTTTCAAAAGATAGGACAGAAACTCATTGAAATGTAATAATAATCTCAGGTGAAGAAAAGTTGTGTTGTTACTGTATATAGCAGCAAACTCCAATAGCTTTACAATCAAATAGTCTTCTGAGATAACATCTCCAACCTATAGGTTGAAAATAACATCAATATGTATCCATTGGGCTTATGGAGTCAAACTTTTAGTGATCAGTGAGATTACTTGGCATGGAATTTGAGGCAGGTCAGAGTTTTTAGTAGTAGGACACACACACATGAGACAAGGAAATACACAGTCAATTCACTTATAAAGGAAGTCAGAGAATCACAAGGATGAATTTTGATTAATATAAATGAAAACCACTGCAAGAGAGATACATAAAAGGTAAAGATAGAACAAGTAAGCACTAAAAACTCCTTCAGAATCTCAAGTTGGCCAAGTAACCCTATCTTTGTATTGCTGAAATAGTGAATTTACAATAAGCTTCCTTTTTTGCCAAAAATATCCGACCCTTGAAAAATTCGACCCCATGGCCTTTAATAGACATGTTACATCATCATATGATCTGCCTCTAGGCTAGATACATCAAATTTTTTCCTAATGACACCTTTCATAACCATAAAACATTAACTTTATGACAGACAGACACCTATCCTACCTAACAGTCCTATTTGAACTAGGACTCAAACTCTTCATTATTATCTTTAACAACCTTATCTATTAAAATATACTACATCTTTGACAAGTGTGTTGTCACATGGTTGAATTTAGATGATGGGATTCACCACTTCGTGATCACTTCGCTGACCTCCTCAAAACTAGGAAACAAGGCCCTATTTTTTAGGGAAATGGTCTTCTTCTTCTTTGAATATTTTGGTTGTCATCTAGTCTTGAATTCGTGGTCCTTGAGTGTTTAATCATGGCTTGACATAGTCCATGACTCTTCCATAACCTCCATATTTTCAAAAACCACTTTAAAGGCTGCTCCAAAAGATGTAATACATTGTGCTACAAAAATACAGCAATTTCGTAGCGCTTTTTGTAGCGCTGCCTTACAAGCCTTTATCTTCAAAGATTCTAACTCTTTCCTCTTGTATTAGCTTTATCATCCTTCAACACATGTCTCATAAACTTTTCAGCCCTTAACACCCTTTAACACTGATCATAAAAGCAAAAATGCAGCTACAACAGTTTCGTAGTGCTTTACTACTTTTTAAGCTTGGAGGCGCTACGAAACTGCTGAAAAGTACTGAAAATACAGTTTTTTTTCATAATTTTGGAAAATGAAAGTTTGTAAGTGAAAAAAACCTATAACTAACATTTCTTCATACTCCATTAACCATAAACCAACTCACTTTAGGCTCCTTGAGGTGTCAATCTCTTCTTTCATATTTAAGACATCCATGGAGATTTTTCTTGTTTTTTCCTAAACAATAGGTCTTGGAACAGAGCCTATATCTCCTAATCCAGGATTTATTTTGAAAAAATGAAGGAGGATTTTGTATCTAAGTAGTTCTTGAAGACAAACCTCTCTTGTATTTTTGAAACACATTTACTGCTGTCCAGAAACTTCATTTGAAAAACATGTGTAAAACAGGAAAACTTTGTTTTTTGAAAATAGGGCTTCAATGAAATCCTTGTATCTCCCAACTGATAACACCTGTGAGAAACGTGAGAGAGGTTTTTGTATCTGGGGCTGTGATGAAGAAAAACCTCTTTCATAATTCCAAAAAAAAAAATCATTTGGCCAAAAATTGAACTTGAAGTTGACTTCTAAAACAATCATGTACAGGACAGTTTCATAACAGCAGTTTTGTAGCGCATTTTAATTTCTCAATTTATGCCACTTACTAATGAATTTGAAGAAACTTAGAGAGTTTTTTATATTTAGGTCTATTATGAAGAAAAACCTCTTTCAGATTTCCAAAATTCGTTTTCAGTTGCTCAGAAACCGCCTTTGAAGTTGACTTTTCAAATTCAGAAAACAAAGTTTTGTTTCATATTCGCTACGAAACTTTTAGCTAGTTTCGTAGCAAAAAGTGATCTTTTACAGTGTAATGTGCTACTAAACTGTGGTTTCTTGACTAATTTGGCACTTTCGGTAGAAAAAACTTTGGAAAATGAAATGAATCGGAGAATGATGAATGATGTGACATGAAGGAGTTTGAATATGGGTGGGTTTAGACCTTAGGGTGAACTTAAACCATAAAAATTTAATATTTCCAGTGACCAGACATAAAGAAATGAATCCTACAACCCTATTTTGACACATGAACCTATCTAACTTTGTCAAAATGATGTTTGAATTTTTTGAGTGATAACATGATCCATGCTTTCTTAGATATGCCATTGATTTCATTCGTCTCATTAGAGAACTTACTAATAAGACCTCAACCAATCACATTACAAATAAATAAATTTAAATAATAATAAAAAATAACAAAATTGAGTTCCGAATGTTAAATTATGGATAAGCGGCATAAATTTTTAGTCAAAAGCTACCTAATATGTAGTTAAAGATAAAACTAATGAGTTGCTTGTGGTAGGTATAATAATTTAAAAAAAAATATTAATATTAGTTATATAATATAATATTACTATTACTTATTATTATTATTTAGTTAATAATATTAATATATAATTTTTTTTTAATAATATAAATTAAATAAGAAAAATTCCTATAAGAAAAATCCATTTGTACAATAAGTTAATATTAATAAACTTATAATAAAAATAATAAATATCTTTTTGACATGGTGGGAAAACCTATCATAACTCAGTTGTCAAACCAACAAACAGTGAGGACAACTATTTTTGGTCGTTATCCACGAATGCAGACTGACTCATCATCGTTATTCAAGAAAAACTAGGCCACTTGAAATAACTCAATAGCGGTCCATAAGGAGCAAATTCTCACTCCTACTAAATGCATCTGGGTTTTGGGTTGATAACTTGTTTCCTTATGAATTAGCTCTTAGCCAAACAAAAACAATTTTAAGTCATATTCCAAACCCAAAAAATAATAAAAAATTTATCCTAACACATTTTTATTATAAAATAATATTAACAAATTTTATAATTAAAAAATAAATAAATAAAAACATATTATCCATAAACCACAACTAAAAAGTGATATGAAAAAAACTAGATCGGATAAGAGAATAAAGATATTATACTAACCCACTAAATTTTATAATAAAAATAATAAAGATCTTATCCATAAACCACAACTAAAAGTTATAAGAAAAATGCTAGATCGATAAGAGATTTAAAGACAGAAACCATTTAAAAAAATAGTTATTAATTTTTACATAAATTATTCATTTATAAATTATTATAATAATAATAAAAGATTAATTATTATTATTTTATCTGCAAACCTAAGAGATATTAAAGAAATTAAAAAAAAAACCAAACATCAAATTAAAATAAAAAGGATATAAAGTTAAGAAAAAGGAGAAACGTGACGTTTTGGTATTTGATTTTTTAAGTATTTCTTAGGTTTTATTTTTATATTTACATAAAATTTTAATTATTTCTTCACTATTATATTTTAATTATTTTTTAACTATTATATGATATATTAATATGAATATTATTTTTTTTTAATTTATTTATTACTTATTTTTTTTGGATAAATGACTTTTGGATTAATTATATTTTTAAGATTTGGTCAATGTTTTGAATCAATTAATGTAATTTATTCTCACGAGAAGGTGAAGAAGTTAACCTATTTTTCTAAATAAATAGTATGAATGCATCATTGCCCCAAGATAGCAGATAAAAAACTAGTCATTAAAAACTAGTCGTTAAAGAGTTAAGTAATTAGTTACCTAATTTTTAAGACGATAAAAATCAAATTGGTTCTTAGAGAAAATTAATTAATTAATTTAATTAATAATAAAATAATACTAAAATTTATTATCTATTATTTATAAATTATAAAAATGGTATTCTATTATTAATATAAATATATATTTAAATCAAAATATATGTTTTTTGGATTATATATAATTATCCTAAAATTACAAGGGTAAAAAGGGGGTTTTTTAATTTTTATTAATATAAATATATTTAAACATAAAGAAGAATTATTGGTTATTAGAATTAAATAAAATTTGATCTAAAATTATAAGCATACTAATGAAATAAAAAGGAAAAAAGAATAAGAAGAAAAATAAAAAGAAATGTTAGGAGAAGTAAAATCAGGAAGAAAGGGGTTAAAAAAAATTATAAATTAATAAGGAGATTGTTATGATAATAATGAAAAAAAGATTAAGAATAAAATAAAATAAAACCAATGAAATGTTCGGGGAATTTTAATAGAATAAGGAGGAAATTAAGAAAAAGTAAACAGCAAGGGGAATAAAACCGAAGAAAACTAAGAGTCCTAACGAGAAAAGAAACAAACAAGATGGGAAGGAATCACATCGAGAGAGTCGCTATCTAGCTATTACTCAATTTCCAACCATCATCCCCGTTGAGATTCCTAGCATGCCTCTCAATCTCAATAGCCTCCCTCAGTTTCCTATGGTGGAAATGATCAATCTTAGCAATGACCTTGGAGTCCTCTATACAGACATGGTGACACGACTTTTCTGCATGTTCTACTAGAGCCGAAGTACGGGAACTATTGTGCCTAATGTCTGTCGCATGCTCTTGGATTCTTTGCTTAATGGATCGACATGTTTCTCCAATATAGGGGATACCACAAGAACAAGGTGTTAGCCACCTATAAAATTTGTTATAGCAAAAGGTGGCTAAAACTCTTTGGAACCTTCAAGGAACAAATTTTAATGCTAAAAAGTGTTGGCTCTTGAATACTCTTGAAGGCCTCATGCCTATGTCCCAATCTTCACTACTGTGCCTATTCTACATTCAGAAATCCTGTTGATTCTCAAGAAAGAATACTGCTGCAAGCACCATTTTCCTTTTCCCCTTCTTCCAAAACTAACCTCATCTTTGCCTTTTCTTTTCCCATAAAATCCTTCATTTTCATGTTTTTCCCCTTTTCCCTTCATCAAAACCCCTTTGATAAGGTTTAAGACCCTTTCTTGCCTTATCGAAACACGCAAACTCCTTTGAAAATCATTGAAAATTTGTAAAATTCACATCTTTTATATATTATAGACTTAAGCCCCCTTGGGCTAAGTTTTTAACCCTTCCCCTCCATGTGTCTTGGTGCTAGAATCGAGCGCCAGCCTTCCAAGTGCTTATCACATCGCTTGATTGTGATTAGCCCTTTCCTCCATAAACCCCCGGTCATATGGTTCTCCATATAACCCATGGCCCCGCAGACAGGCGCCAAACCATATTGAATATTAATATTTCGCCCCCGAAAGTATAGACTTTCGTTTATATAAATTTTTTGATTTTTATTATGTCCTAAATTTTTCTGCCGGTGCAAGGTTCTAATCACTCCCCACCGTCGATCTGATCTGCAGATCGACGGCACGCAATCCATCGCCCCAACAGTCCATGCCAGCCACTTAATGTTGCAAAACCAAGCAGATTTCATCGTGCCGCTTTTGAGAGCGGGGCGGTTTTTTTTTATTTTGCAGCGATTCCATTCACCACTCGACGCGTGGCCTTGAGCACTGTTCAAAAATCACCGCTCATCGCACGTTAAAGTTTGACTGTGGGCTCGGTGTGATATTGACATGCATCATCTGATCTGAGGCCGCTCATCGGATGGTGATCGCTCTTCGAAGAAGCCTGACAGTTAACCAGGGTACGGCGCAGTATTAAATCTCTACCGTCGAACTAATTTACAGATCGACAGCCCATATTTCATCGCCCTGATTTGCCACCCAGTCAAAATTTCCGGACCCGGGAACTTTATTCACATGATTTTATTGAAAATTTGATGTCCGGTCATGTTTCTAATATTATTGGCGCCTGTTTCTCTGCCATTGATCGCTTGGGCCGCTCTCATCTGACCGTCCACAATCCTCCTGACTCTTGATCTTGATTTTTGATCATTTTTGCTCGAAACAGAGGTTTTTAACCCATTTCTCGATTTTTCCAGAAAACTGACTCCTCTGCTTTGACTTTTCGCCTCCGCTCCCGAACGTCGATCTCTGCACGATTGACGGCTCCGATTTAATTTCTCCCTCCGCTCTCCTCTGATCTCCTCTAATCAATCTCGACCGTTGGATGATGCCATCCAATGGCCACGCTCACTCCACATGTCCTTCCGAAGCAATTAACCTATACATGCGGGATTTCATAACGTTTTTTGTATTTTTGCAAGGTTTAAAGGTTTTTTCGCTATATCTGAAGAAAATTCAGAGGTAGAGGATGACGATCCTCCCGCCTTCGATTCACCAAAGGAAACCATTCGCAGGAAGAAGCTCCACATTTCATCAATGATTCATGAGGCATTGATGCCATATCACCCCTGCATAGCCCTGTACACTAGCAAAACACAGCAAACCAGGCACAAATCAAAGAGTATCAGTGTTGAAGACAAAAATATACCGGAACAGAAGATTGAAGACAGATTTTTTGGGGATTACGTCTAAGATGTTTTATCAAAAGCCTAATCCCCAAATCAAAACACAGTTAAAAGAAAATTCATAAAATTTCATCAGCCATAAAGCCTCCACCACCACAGCTGAGGCAAATTGATCCCTCTAGTTACCACGATGCCACCTGTGCCTCAAAGCATTCATATCTGAGGTCGAAGTTATTGATCAGGATTAGATATTTTTCTCAAGCGCAGCTAGAGAGTAAATTATGCAGACAAACTAATGACAAAATAACAGCAGAGTAACTTTGACATCACACAGAGCCTCAAAGGTCAAAAAGAGCTCCCACCGAGTTTAAATATTTATGTAAACCATTTAATACAGAAGACACCTATGTAAGTTTCTTCATCGAGCCCCCCAAAGGCAGAGGAACCATTAAGTCAGTATTAATTATCTTTAGAGATCTTTTATCATATCTCACCTCCTCTTTTTTCTATATATACTACTACAGAAGATGAGTGAGGGGTTGGTTGATGTAGTTGCTGATCATTGTAATGTAATTGAGCTTGAGACTTCTATCTATAAATAGTGTTCACTGGCCCTTGGAGCTCTACTTGTGATAGATAAGTTAGGCTGAGATGAGTAGATGATTGCTAAACTAAAGCATTGGACTTAAAGTTGTAACTGGTTTGGAGCATCAATACAAGCTGATTTATGGGATCCTAGTCTATGTTGACGGTGATTTTTTTCTCATTGTAATTTGTTATTTCGTTTTTGTTTTCACTGTGTTTCATCTTCTCTTATAAATAATAGCATGCATGGAGCTAGCACCTACTATATATCAGTACCCTTCTCTGACTGAAAATATTTATCTTCATGTTTTCTTTCAATCTGTGCTATTTGGGAATGATTCAACTTAGTTAAGCATAGGAATGCTGGCGTTACCGCGTCTTATTGTCTTAGCTGAATATTGTTCTTAGATGTTACTTTCATTTCATGTTAAGTAGAGATGAACTAAGGAAGATATGGTGTGCCTTGGTCCTAGTTTTATCCCCAAAGACTATCTGAATGTTTCCCTTGGAATGTGTTAAAAGCTGGCTAGTTTAGAAGTATTTATCATATCTTAGGACATTCTGTGTTATCCTTGTGATTGTCTTGAAAGTGACCAAGTAAAGCAGAGCTAGGAGAGGATTTGTGGTGAGCCCGGCCCGCTAGTTTCTACTCTAACAGTTGCCTTCAAGTTTCCCTTTGTTTTTATATTGTTTCTATTGAAACTGTATCAAAGGCTGGCTAGTTTAGAAGTACTTACCAGATCCTAGTTTTCTTTCATGTTTTTCTTAAGTGTGTGTCAAAGGCTGGATAGTTTAAAAGTACTTACCAGATCCTCGGCTGCTCTTTGTTCTTCATCTATCTAATTCCCTTTCTTTTGTCTCATTCCATTCCATAAATCAAACTTTAAAGAGATCCTTAGACATAGATGACTTGCCCCATGGACCACTCTGGCCTCTTGTTGTTCCAATTAAACCCTATTGTGACTCCATAGCCCAATGGACTAAAACCTGCAATTATCTATCTTCCTGGCCAAAACTTATTCTATTTTCTTGCAACTTCACACCTTTGAAACTCTTTGGATTTATAACTTTCCACCTCAAACAGTAATCATACTCAACCATCCAAAAAATAAATAAAACCCTTGGCCTTCATAACTAGCCTAATATCATTACCCAAAAATTCAAAGACAAATCCATCTTTGCACTTATTGGAGAGATCCCTCTCCGAATTCAGGAGGGCTATATCCTAGAATCCCAAAGTGGTTGAAATAATGTTGTTTCTGTGATTGGACTTTGCCAATCTTGCTAATCACAGATTCCTAACATTTCTGGTGACTCCACTGGGGACTGAAACCCAAAAACATTTTCATTTAAGGGTAACCATAGGATATCAGAGATTTGGTTCAAGAACATTTGCTATATTAACTAGCTGAGCCACCAGCAACTAACATTTTTGGTGACTCCGCTGGGGAACTCAGTTGAATTTTCACCTTGGGTTCCCTTAAACATTCCATAAAACATTGTGAGTAAAAAGCAGCCTTTTTAAGCACTTCCAAGAAATGGTAAATCATGATGAAACTTGTTTGAATCAGTGACAAACTAGGCAAACCCTAGGATTCTCATAAGACATTATCTAACCTTGAAAAATCAGTTGGCTTAGCCATAAGAGTAGACTGTCTTTGTCTCATAACCATAGCTAAGTTTTGAAACAGAGTTAGTACATTCTTAGAAACCACACAACTGAAAAATAACTCAGAAAACACCAAAAATATTTCAGATTGGAAATCAAATAAACATGGTGGTGGACCATAAAACCTTTTACCTCCTTAGGAGCTAAAAACTTCCACTTGGCGATTCCACAATCCTGAACATACCGTAAGACTCCACTAGGAAGAACCCTTATCATTGTAATATAATTCAAACTTAGTTAGATTACTGTAGGATTAAAATTTGTGTAAACAGATTAGTTAACCTCTCAAAGATTGTTATACCTGGTTGAACTTTTCTTATTTATTTGGGTCTGGAAAACACAACATAGTGGCTCCTAGAAAGATTCACACTAGAGCCTATCCTGACCCTGATCCACCTGAGATAGTTGATAACCCAGAAAGTATTCTTAGGAACTCTCCTAGGATTAAATCATCAACTATTGTCAAATCACCCTTGAGAGCTAATTCGGTCCCTGTAAATATTTCATCTCTACAACAATCACAAGTTGACTTAGTAAATCCCTTTAGAACTAGGTCTCTTGGTGATTTAGATCAGTTAGATTCTGAGTCTTCACTTTCTTCTCCTGAAACAAGTGAACATCTTGGTAGCAGAGAAATAACACCTCCTGATTTACATTTCCTTCACAACTTAGGTGTCTCTCATCCAAGGTCAGCTCAGCAATCTATTCTTGGTCCATCCACTTCTGCTCACCCTACATCCACTGTTCAAACCACTCCACTTCAGCCCACTTTCCCTTTTGTTAATCCACCTCTTGTGAATCCACCCCCACCACATATCATGGCAACATGGTATGCCCCCTTAGTCCTTCCTGTACCATTAGTCAATCTCCCACGAGACTATCAGTCCAAAATTCCATTATATGATGCTAGTAATACTACAACTACATCACAACATGTGGATAAGATGAATGACTACTTTGACAGAAATGAAATTGATGATGATTCTGTCAAACTTAGATTATTTTCTCAGAGTCTGGGAGGAGAAGTAAGAAAATGGTTTAAAGGCTTAACCCCCCATAGTATCAATGATCTCCAAACCTTCCATCAAACACTCTTAAACAAATGGGAAGTTAATAAGAATCCTCTCCAAGTCCTTTCTTATTACAAGAACCTCCATAGAAACACTGGGGAAAGTGTACAAGCTTATTGTACCATATTTAACAGTGTATATAATGCACTTTCCCCAGATCTAAAACCTCCACAAGGCTCAGATTTAAACAAGTTTCCTGAAGGGTTTGACCCTGAGATGGCCTATCAACTGAGGGAAAGAAATCCTGCAACTCTTGAAGAGATGCAAAAGGGTGCTCTTTCTGTGGAAGTCAACTTGATGGAGAAGAGAACAAGAATGAAAAATGAGAAGAGAGTATCTTTTAGAGAGGAATCCACACCTTCTACTTCCAATTCAAAGATGGAGAGAATGATGGAGGAGATGATGAAGAAAATGAGCATCCTTGAGAGAGTACAAGCTAGTAAAAATCAAATTGCTCCTCAAAACAGAAACCAGAACCAGAATCAGAATTTTAGAAGGAACCAACCTCCAAATAGACCTATGGAAGATGATCAACAGATCACTCCTCCTTTTCATCAAAACTATATAAGTGAGGTTGAAGAAATAGACGAGATAACAGAGGAAGATGATATCAACATGTTGGGTGTAGATGATGATGACTTTGAAGTTCATTATGATAGAAAACAAGGTCTATACACACCTTATGATGACAAAAAATATGATGATGAAAGTTATTATCAAGACATGGAAAATGTCATCATAGAGTCTCAAAGAGAATATGACCTTAGAATCAAAACTAGTCAACAAACCCCCAACACCAAAACCTCTAACAAATCTTCACAAAATAGCACTGCAACCAAGCCTAAAATTATCAAACAAAAGGATAAAACAGTGGCTATACTTTCTGATAAAGGTAAAGAGAAAGGCACTCAAAACAATGAAAAACAGAGTGCAGACCTTAGTAGTGCTAACACTTCAGCTAGTACTCCTGATAAAACCATTTTGTCAAATGTACATAGGACAAATCAGCAAACAGATGTTGCTAATAGAGCGATAGCTAATAAGGCTAAGACAAGTTCTTCAAAGAACCAAATTCCTTTCAGCCTAGAGCAGGAAATTTCAAAGATCAAAATCTCTGTTCCCCTGACTGAGTTAGCTGCCCAACATGTATATATGAACAAAATTTTGAAGGCTTTAAATATAGAAGAAAATGAGGATACAATCAATCTTAACGATGACCAACCAGAGCTTATTTTTGGTCCAAATATTGAAGGTATGTATCAAGAGAGACCTGCTCCTCCCTTTTATGTAAGTTTAAACGTTCATGAAAAGATCTTGCACAATGCTATGCATGACTCAGGAGCTTCTCACAATTTAATGCCAAAAGTTGTGATGGAGAGCCTTGGTCTAGAAATCACCAGACCTTACAAAGACCTTTACTCCTTCAATTCAAGCAGAGTGAAATGTTTAGGATTAATCAAAGACCTCTGTGTTAACTTAGCCCAAATTCCAGCCAAATGCTTAGTAATGGATATTGTTGTGGCTGATGTGCCCCCAAAATATGGAATGCTATTATCAAGATCTTGGGGGGCTAAGTTGCAAGGGACTATGCAGATGGACATGACCTATGTGACTATCCCTGTTTTCAATCAGAATAGAAGACTTTACAGGGAATCCCATATGAAATACACAGTTACAAGTCAAGACCGACCACAAAACTCTCCTCTGTATTATGTAAATGCATGCCTTGATAATTTTATTATGTTTAATGATGACACACTTAGTGAACAAGTCACTTTAACAATATTAATCGCCGATATGGAGGAAGAGCAACACAACGCAGAAGTGTCAAAACAATTTGTTGCAGTTGAAAATGTTAGAAAAACAAACAAAGGTCTTGAGCTACAAGTCATAAGTCCATTGCTCTTAAACCTTGAAAATCAAGAGAACAACCTTCAACACAATGAAAAACCTGAGGGTTTGAAACATTTGCAACTAAGTGTTGATATTCAACAACAATCAGGAAGCACATTAGTTGAAGAGGACACTAACCAAGGTGAAACCGAAAATATTCCTCTGTGGAGTATGTATTTTGATGGGTCATGCACTAGAACCAATGCTGGTATGGGTGTCTGGATTACCAACACTGAAAACAACCACACAGAAAGAATTTCCTGCAAATTAAACTTTCAATGTTCCAATAACATAGCAGAATATGAATCCCTTCTCTTAGGCTTATGTTTATAGAAAAAGTTAGGAGCCACAAGAATTAATGTGTATGGGGATTCAGAGTTAGTCATTAAGCAAGTCAATGGGGAGTATAACGCAAATCATCCCAGACTTAGAGCCTACCGAAACGATGTCATGGACCTTTTGAAAACTTTTGAGGAGTCCAAATTGATTTTTTTTCCAAGAAAAAGAAATATTTTTGCCCACAATTTAGCCTTTGCAGCTAGAACATGTTTGACGCCATATGAAATCAAAGACTACACAACTCAAATAAAATTAAAACCAGTCGTTCCTGATAATGAAAATTATTGGAAGGTGTTTGACGGAGACAAACAAATAGAAGAATTCATGAAATTCATAAATGAATTCGGACTACACAGTTCAGACTCAGATTATGAAACAGACTGCAGTGAAGAAAATTTTCTTGGGGAAGAAGAGCTGTCTCCTGAACTTGCGAATATAAATCTACCTTCTGGCAAACTTAAAAATGAAACAGAATTGAATGCAGAGTTAGAAACAGAGGAGTTAGAAACTCTGCACTCCAAAGATGAAAGTTTGCCAAGCGGTCTAGCACCTTTAGAGGAATTGTTTGATTTTAACGTTGTGGCCAGGAAGCCAAAACTGGAACCTGTAGAGACTGAAGTGGAAGAGTGAAATATAGGCAGTAAATTTAAACCAAAAATGATTAAACTGTCTAAAACTTTACTAGCTCATATTAAACTCAAATACATAGAATTGTTTAAATAATTTTCTGATGTTTTTGCGTGGAGTTACGAAGATCTTAAATCCTACGACACTGAAATAATAAAGCAAAAATTCCCCTCAAAGAAAACCAAAAACCATTCAAACATAAACTGCGCAGAATAAACCTTGTTCAGTTGCCTTTGGTTCAGAAGGAGATCATGAAAATGTATGAAGCTGGTATTATTGTCCCCATTAGATATTCTAAGTGGGTGTCTAATCTGGTGTCGGTTAGGAATAAAACTAGAGAGATCAGGCTTTGTATAGACTTTAGAGACTTAAACAAAGCTTCATTGAAAGACAACTACCCCTTACCTAAAATGGATCATATTTTGCAAAGGGTGGTAGGGTCTAGAAGAATTTCTTTGCTTGATGGCTACTCAGGGTACAATCAGATCTTACTACACCATGGGGCACTTTCATGTATGTGAAAATGCCCTTTGGTCTAATGAATGCTGGAGCAACATTTCAGAGAGCCATGGACATAGCATTCTCGAAGGAACTGGGGTTCTTCATCATTATATACCTTGATGATGTCATTGTGTTTTCAAAAACAGATGAAGAGCACTTAGCACATTTAAGAAAAGTCTTCGAGAAATGCAAGAAGTTTGGGATATCTATAACCCCTAAGAAAACACTATTTTGTCTCCAAGAAGGTAAACTTCTTGGGCACATTATTTCTGAAGAGGGTATAAGGATACATCCAAAGAGGATTGAAGCCATCTTGCAAATCTCACATCCTCGAAATATCAAAGAGTTGAAATCTTTCATTGGAAATATTAACTTTTTGAGAAGGTTCATCCCCAACCTAGCTGAGCTCCTTAGGAATAACACAAACATGTTGAAGAAGGAGCAAGGGGTAAAGTGGACCCTAGAAGCAAAGAAGTCCTTTGAGCAGGTGAAACAAGCATTAACCAAAACACCGGTTCTAATAAGTCCTGATTTCTCAAAAGATTTTTATATTTTTTCATTTGCATCAAAACATACCATAGTTGTTGTCCTTCTATAGAAAAATCCACAAGGACAAGAGCAGCCTATTGCATTCTTTAGCAAGGCATTGAGGGATGCTCCTTTGAAGTATAACATTATGGGGAAGAAAGATTTTTCTTTGGTTAAAGTGTTGAAAGACTTCAGAGTATCTATTCTTCACTCACATATCAATGCCTTTGTCCCAAATTCAGTTGTAAAAGACATTCTAACACAGGACCAAAATGGTAAGAGAGGTAAGTGGATTTTTGTTATCCTTGAATATGATTTAGAGATAAAACCCACTAAAATCATCAAAGCCCAAGGTCTAGCTAGATTAATGGTTGAATCCAATTTTGAAGTTCTTGATATTAATATGATTGATGATTTGGATGAACAAGAGGAAATCTCAACACCCATTATTGAAGACCATTTCATGAATTCCTCTTGGTATGCTGATATTGTTTATGTTTTGCTTAATTTGAATACACCTCCTGGTTTGACAAAAACAAAGGCAAGGTTCCTAAAGTTAAAAGTTGTAAACTATTGCATTGTAGATAGATGTCTTTATTGGAAAAATGTAAGTGGTGTATTGCTTAAATGTTTGCCTGAGGTTGATGCAGAGAAGGTTAAATACCAGTTCCATGAAGGAGAGTGTGGGGGTCATTTGTACTGGAAGACAACAACCAAAAAAATTTTGAGGGTTGGTTTCTATTGGCCTACTCTTTTCCATGATCTGCACAATATGATCATAGCCTGTCATAAATGTCAACTTTTTGAAGGCAAAAGAAAACTGCTACCCCTACCTCTGCATCCAATCACTGTTGAAGCTCCTTTTCAACAGTGGGGACTTGACTTCATAGGAGAAATCCATCCACCATTTTTTTCCCAGCATAGATGGATTCTCACTGCCACAGACTATTTCACTAAGTGGATAGAAGCCATACCTTGTAGGCAGGCCAATGATTCTATTATTATAAAATTTATGGAGACTAATATTCTCTCCAGATTTGGTTGTCCTACCAAGATTATCACTGATAATGCAACATCATTTGGATCAAAGAAGATGGTTGAGTTCTGTCACAGATATCAGATAAATTTAGGGCATTCCACGGCCTATTACCCTCAAGGTAATGGACTTGCAGAATCCTCAAAAAAAAAATTAGTGAACATAATCAAGAAATTTTTGGAGGGCAACAAAAAGTCTTGGCACACAAAGCTGGTCCATGCACTTTGGGCTATCAGATTGACTTTGAAGAAATCTATTGGTATGTCACCTTTCTAGCCTGTGTATGGTACTGATGCAATTTTTCCAAATAGCCTTGGTGTACCAGTTATGAAGTTGATCCAAGAGTTGCAGACTGAAGAAAATGACATGATCAAAAGAATAAATCAGACCATTCATCTTCAGCAAACCAGAGAGGAGGTTTATGACAAAGAATTGCAAAAGTAGGACAGCATTAAAAAGCTTTTTGATAGAAGAACAAAGGCGAGCAATTTCAAGATTGGGGACAAAGTTTTAAAGTGGGACTCAAGGAGGGAAGACAAGGGCAAGCACGGGAAATTTGACAACTTATGGCTTGGCCCTTATTCTATCCATTCAGCTGCTGGTAATAATGCATTTTTCTTGCAGGAGTTGAATGGAGCAGAATTGTTTGGGGGTCCTGTCAATGGCAAGATGCTTAAGAATTACTTCTCTTGATCCATGTTATGTTCTGAAAGCCTTTTATTTTTTTTCTCATTATAAATATTTCACCCACCATTTCATTCAAAATCATAAAAATCAAAAATACAAAAACAAAGAAAAGAAAGAAAAGAGGGCAGACTATGAAAACAAGAAAGGTATAGCCCCATGCCAAAAAAAAAAAAAAAACAAATCTGAAAGTGTGCAAGCTCAAATTCCACTCCTGAAGAACACACTTCTAGTTATTCAAACTGTCTAATCTTGACTAATTAGCTTTAAATTTTCTGTTGATAGGATAGTGAATTCGATTTGCCAAACTATTTAATCTTGGCTTATCAGTAGATATTTTAGGATATAAAATTAAAGGTTCAAACATGCTCAAAATCTGAACCTAAAGTTTCAAAGAGAAGATGGCTCAAATCTGTTTCAAATTCTGAGTCAAAAGATGTAAAAATCTGGTTCTGAACAGCTTAAAATATGAACTAGTTAACAAAGGAAAGACAGCTCAAGTAAGAGTCAAAACAGAGCTGCAGAAAAGTGGAAGGAAATGCTTTCAAATTTCAGATATCAAGCCTTCCATTTTGTTTTAAATTTTGTGCAAAATAATTTCTATGTGCAATTTCTTCTTATGCCATAGACCAGCATCAAGTTAGACTGTTCAATCCTGACTTGAATGCTTTTAAATTTCTGTTGTAGAATTTAGAGAATGAAAGTCTGTTGGACAGTTTAATCCCAACATATAGTAGATTAGGTAGAGAATCATATGGGCTCAACTGTTTAATCTGAGTCCATGGAGAAATAAGGAGTAGAAATAGATTAGATTTCATTCTTTCAAAAGAATAAAATGTTGTAAAAGAGTTTTCCAATCCAACTGCACTCAAATTAAGAAAAAATGCTAGATCAGTAGGATTGGGTAGGTAGAAATCTTGAATTGATGAAGGCAGCCCAATGGATGAGGCAGTTGATCAGCCTCCCAGAGAAAGCAAGTCTGAAGTTCTTGATACCTTCGAGAAGGCACCATCCCCAAGTGGAGCCACTGTTAGCCACCTATAAAATCTGTTATAGCAAAAGGTGGCTAAAACTCTTTGGAGCCTTGAAGGAACAAATATTATTGCTAAAAAGTGTTGGCTCTTGAATACTCTTGAAGGCCTCATGCCTCTGTCCCAATCTTCACTACTGTGCCTATTCTACATTTAGAAATCCTGCTTATTCCCAAGAAAGAATACTACTGCAAGCACCATTTTCCTTTTCCCCTTCTTCCAAAAATAACCTCATCTTTGCCTTTTCTTTTCCCATAAAATCCTTCATTTTCATGTTTTTCCCCTTTTCCATTCATCAAAACCTCTTTGATAAGGTTTAAGACCCTTTCTTGCCTTATCGAAACCCACAAACTCCTTTGAAAATCATTGAAAATTTATAAAAATCACATCTTTTATATATTATAGACTTAAGCCCCCTTGGGCTAAGTTTTTAACCCTTCCCCTCCATGCGTCTTTGTTGGCAATATGATGTTGAGTGTTGTCCTTGATAACAACCCACTTGATGAAGATGATGGCAACCTACTTAATGAAGTTGTTCTTGATGAGCTTGTGAATGATATACATCTGATGTATCTACAATCAGTATAGAAGGTGCAGAAGAAAGAATTTCCAAAATGGGCCAGAACAGTGATGAAAAGTGTATGTCACAAGGAATACGCGAGTTTGTCTAGGGGAAGTCACGTATGCACGTGGGAAATAACGTACCAAGTCGCGTATGCTCAATTGCGCTCTAAATATGTAAAACCAGGGGTTACTACCATGGTATTGACCCATTGTATTGAGCGTTGGATTGTCTATTTGATCCCGTCTAGGAATACCATCAGAAGTGATGTGGTTTTGACCCATGGTATTGATGAAGGCCAAATCTATATAAGGAGAAGAAAATCATTGTGCATGGGTGTGCAAGTGTCTGGGCTTTAATGAATACTTCACTCTGAAGGATATCTGCATGGTTGAACTCTGCTCTTGATTGATAGATCTGAATCTATGATGCATCTATGAACATGGTGAAGGTTAAAGATCTCTAGATCTAGAAATGGTGAATCTCTTGGATGATCTGAAAAGAAGTGATGAAGACCTGGCGCAAATATTCTGAAGAACTTGAAGAAATACGGGTAAGTTCATAGATCTGATCTGTTGTGCAAAGTTTATCTTTTATAGATCTATACGCAGGTTCAGTTCGTGAAAAGCGCGTGTATACGCGGATCTGTTTCAACAAAGTTGCGTATGGATAGTTAGGGTTATTCTGATAAATGCACAGATGTATACGCTGGTTCACTTCATAAAAAGCGTGTATATACGCGGGTCTGATTAAATAAAAGTGTGTATGATATCTAATCTTATGGTTGCTCAAGGTTGAATGTGTTTCTGCATATTTATTCTGAAGTCTGCGTTATTTCTGATATTCTGGTTACAGTGGTTTCACTGTTCTGTTTGATGCATTGGGCAATGGTTGTTTATTGACAAGTAAAGGGTTGTGTTGGAGCTGTTTGATCTAGTTTGAAAATTGATGAAACATGGTCTGCAGTGGATCTGAGGGTTGAAACCTTCAGTCTGAACGTAGAAGCTTTCTGCCAGTAGAGGCTGGTGCAAATATCAGGGGGTAGTAGCTCCCTTCCAGGTGAGGCTAGTAAACGAGAGCAGGGGGTTGTTGCTCCCTTCCAGGAGAGGCTGGTAAACGAGAGAAGGTTGTATCCTTCTGCAGGTGGGTGCCTGCGTACTGGTATGAGTCTGCACCAGTACATGTTGTAAGAAGTTTTCTTAATAATAAAAATTGAAGACTGAGACAACGACAGCGGTGGTTTTCTCCAGAATTGGGTTTCCACCTAAAAATCCTGGTGTTCATGTGTGGTTGCTTATGTGTGAAGATTATTCTATTCTTTCTGCACTTGTTGACTGTTTTCTAAATATCTGATGAATGAGTAATGCAATGATCTAAGTCAAGAACTAAATGCATAATTAAATCACTGGATATATGCGAGTTCTGTAAAGGATATCCGCGTATATACGCGGGTTTTCTTCAGGAAAATTGTGTATGGTTTTTAAGAAATAAATATCAAAGTTTTATTGTCTACACTAAATACTGATTCACCCCCCCTCTCAGTATTTTTCCCAATAGTATTGGTGCTAGAACCGAGTGCCAGCCTTCCAAGCGCTTATCGCATCACCCGATTGTTATTAACCCTTTCCTCCATAAACCCCCGGTGATATGGTTTTCCATATAACCCATGGCCCCGCAGACGAGTGCCAAACCATATTGAATATTAATATTTCGCCCCTGAAATTATAGACTTTAGTTTATATAAATTTTTTGATTTTTATTATGTCCTAAAGTTTTCTGCCGGTGCAAGGTTCTAATCGCTCCCCACCGTCGATCTGATCTGCAAATCGACGGCGTGCAATCCATCGCCCCGGTGGTCCCCGCCAGCCACTTACTGTTGCAAAACCAAGCGGATTTCATTGCATTGCTTTTGAGAGCGGGGCAGTTTTTTTTTTTATTTCGCAGCGATTCCATTCACCGCTCGACGCGTGGCCTTGAGCACTGTTCAAAAACCGCCACTCATCGCACATTAAAGTTCGACTGTGGGCTCGACGCGATATTGACGTGCGCCATCCGATCTGAGGCTGCTCATCGGACGTTGATCGCTCTCCGAAGAAGCCCGACAGTTAACCAGGGTACGGCGCAGTATTAAAGCATCTCCACCGTTGACCTAATTTACAGATCGATGGCCCATATTTCATCGCCCTGATTCGTCGCCCAGTCAGCATTTCTGAACCTGGGAACTTTATTTAGCATGATTTTATTGAAAATTTGATGTCCGGGCATGTTTCTAAGGTTATTAGCGCATGTTTCTCCACCGTTGATCGCTTGGGCCGCTCTCATCCGACGGTCCACAATCGTCACGATTCCCGATCTTGATTTTTGATCATTTTTTCCTGAAACAGAGGTTTTTAACCCATTTCTCCATTTTTCCAAAAAACTGACTCCTCTTCTTTGACTTTTCGCCTCCGCTCCCAACCATCGATCTCTGCACGATCGAAGGCTCTGATTTAATTTCCACCTCCGCTCTCCTCTGATCTCCTCTAATGAATCTCGACCATTGGATGATTCCATCCAACGGCCACGGTCACTCCACATGTCCTTCCGAAGCAGTTAACCTATACATGCAGGATTTCATAACGTTTTTTGTATTTTTGTAGGGTTTAAAGGTTTTTTCGCTATATCTAAAGAAAATTTAGAGGCAGAGGGTGACGATCCTCCCACCTTCGATTCACTAGAGGAAACCATTCACAGAAATAAGCTCCATGTTTCATCAATGATTCATGAGGCATTGATGCCATATCACCCCTGTGCAGCCCTGTACACCAGCAAAACACAGCAAACCAGACACAAATCAAAGAGTATCAGTGTCGAAGACAAAAATATACCGAAACAGAAGACTAAAGACATATTTTTTTGGGATTACATCTAAGATGGTTTATCAAAAGCATAATCCCCAAATCAAAACACAGTTAAAACAAAATTCATAAAATTTCATCAGCCAGAAAGCTTCCACCGCCACAGCTGAGGCAAATTGATCCCTCTAGCTACCACGATGCCACCTGTGCCTCAAAGCATTCATATCTGAGGCCAGAGTTATTGATCAAAATCAGATATTTGTCTCAAGCACAGCCAGAGAGTAAATTCTGTAGACAAACTAATGACAAAATATCAACAGAGTAACCTTGACATCACACAGAGCCTCAAAGGTCAAAAAGAGCTCCCACCGAGTTTAAATATTTATGTAAACCATTTAATACAGAAGACACCTATGTAAGTTTCTTCATCGAGCCCCCAAAAGGCCGAGGAACCATTAAGTCTATATTAATTATCTTTAGAGATCTTTTATCAGATCTCACCTCCTCATTCTTCTATATATACTACTGCAGAAGATGAGTGAGGGGTTGGTTGATGTAGTTGCTGATCATTGTAATGTGATTGAGCTTGAGACTTCTATCTGTAAATAGTGTTCATTGGACCTTGGAGCTCTGCTTGTGATAGATAAGTTAGGTTGAGATGAGTAGATGATTGCTAAACTAAAGCATTGGACTTAAAGTTGTAACTGGTTTGGAGCATCAATACAAGCTGATTTATGGGATCTTGGTCTATGTTGACGGTGATTTTTTTCTCATTGTAATTTTTTATTTTGTTTATGTTTTCACTGTGTTTCATCTTCTCTTATAAAGAACAGCATGCATGGAGCTAGGACCTACTATATATCAGTACCCTTCTCTGACTGAAAATATTTATCTTCATGTTTTCTTCCAATCTATTCTATTTTGGAATGATTCAATTCAGTTAAGCATAGGAATGTTGGCGCTCCCTCATCTTATTGTCTTAGCTGAATATTTTTCTTAGATGTTACTTTCATTTCATGTTAAGTAGAGATGAACTAAGGAAGATATGGTATGCCCTGGTCCTAGTTTTATCCCCAAAGACTGTCTGAATGTTTCCCTTGGAATGTGTTAAAAGCTGGCTAGTTTAGAAGTACTTACCAGATCTTAGGCCATTCTGTGTTATCTTTGTGGTTGTCTTGAAAGTGACCAAGTAAAGAAAATCTAGGAGAGGATTTGTGGTGAGCCCGACCCTCTAGTTTCTACTCTAACAGTTGCCTTCAAGTTTCCCTTTTTTTTTATATTTTTTCTGTTGAAAGTGTATCAAAGGCTGGCTAGTTTAGAAGTACTTACCAGATCCTAGTTTGCTTTCATGTTTTTCTTAAGTATGTGTCAAAGGCTAGCTAGTTTAAAATTACTTACCAGATCCTCGAATGCTCTTTGTTCTTCATGTGTCTAATTCCCTTTCTTTTGTCTCATTCCATTCCATAAATCAAACTTTAAAGAGATCCTTAGACATAGATGACTTGCCCCATGGACCACTCTTGCCTCTTGCTATTCCAATTAAACCATATTGTGACTCCATAGCCCAATGGACTAAAACCTATTGTTATCTATCTTCCTGGCCAAAACTTATTCTATTTGCTTGCAACCTCACACCTTTGAAACTCTTTGCATTTAGAACTTTCCACCTCAAACAGTAATCATGCTCAACCATCCAAAAAACAAATAAAACCCTTGGCCTTCATAACTAGCCTAATATCATTACCCAAAACTTAAAAGACAAATCCATCTTTGCACTTATTGGAGAGATCCCTCTCCGGATTCAGGAAGGCTAGATCCTAGAATCCCAAAGTGGTTGAAATAATGTTGTTTCTGTGATTGGACTTTGCCAATCTTGCTAATCACAGATTCCTAACACAAGGAACTAGGTAAACCCATTTCTTGTCCTTAGGGTCGATAGGGTCCTTAATAGAACCGAGAAAATTTCTAATGGTACAGATAGGTTTGAATATGGCGGAATTCCTCTTAAGGATACGGGAAATCATGTCTATGGTCTTTTGGATAAACCAGAGATTAACCTTAGAGATAGAATCCACGCAAGAAATTTCGCCACTTAACCCCTTATAGCCTTTTTGAAAGGTTTTAAGGCCCTGGGTTCTACTATATCCATTATTATTAAAGACCTCAAGAAGATGGGATTTCTCAAACTCCAGGTGGTTGTCATCGGAGATTCTCATGACCCAAGTAGCAAGAGTGCAAAGAACACCAAATTTTGGGTAGGAAAATTATGATAACCAGCATGAAGATATTGCTTCGTGTGAGTTTTCTTACGAAACACTTGATGAGAAATGGAACCATCGTCCATTCTAGAGAGGAGGATATCAAGGAAGGGAACGCAACCATCTATTTGAATTTAACTTAACTAAATTTTTGCAAGTGAAATTAAACTCAACCTAGGCTCCTAAATTTTAGGAATCATTGTACATCACTCAAGTTAAGCCATCAATTCGAATTAGCCATCAATTCGAATTAACTAAGCTAACTAAGTGATAACAACTTAGTTAACTCATTCAAGTTGTCTTGTGATGTGGAATTTCCATTTTCTCCTAATTTAATTCAAGGGGAAATTAAATCAAGATTTTCTTGTTGCCATTTTTCAAAACTCCCTCTTAGCAAGAAAGGGATTCACATTTACCCTAATCCAAAAAATATTGAATGTATTGCATGCAACACTTCTCACTATTTCTGATTCTACTAAAAAAATGAAACTAAGAAGAATACTTGAAGAAATAAAAAATAACCATTGAATCAATCCGCAACTGTCTACTAGGAAAACCATGTTGTTGTTTACTCTGCTACTGAACGTCTTGCTCTGTTTTCAACACTGCTCTGCATTCCTCAGTATTTTATTGACACTGATACTCTTGCTACTGAATATTGTGGGCCCTCATAGCAAGGTAATGATCCATGAGACAAAAAAACCTCAATGGACGCTACCAAAATTTATGCAACACTAGGGACTATTGCTTCACATGGCCCCACCTCACACCTAGAGCTATGGATGCATGTGCTCCCTCTGCCCACTTGGCTTGAAATATCTCCTTACTAGATGTCTTTTCTTGAGTGGATGTTTCCACTTTGTCTCCTCTCTGCTGATCCAATTGTTCGTTGCTCCACAACTTGTTGAGGCTGCTTCTAAGGCTCCATTTTGAGAGGTAAATCATGCTCCCACTCAACCACAAAGTATCTAACATTTTCCTTGCTCCTAAATACATTCCATGCATCTTCGACGTCAAGTGCATACAATTTCTTGAATCGCACACCGATATTCTTCAATTGTCCCGTGGGGTTGTGTCTAAGGAAAACCTTCCCTTTGCTAAATACCACACTGTAGCCACAATCTTCCAACATCATGATAAAAACTAGATTCTTCTTTAGATATAGTACAACAATCACATCCTTGAGACTAAGAGTGGAGCTAGACTCCCTCTGAAAAGTAATTGTATTGATATCGGTCGCGTTATACCTCCCATCATCTTCAAACTCAAGGTTATGCTTGATATCTTTCTCCTCCAATTCATTGAAGAAATCTGTATTCCCCGTCATTTGGAACGAGGCACCATTGTTTAGATACCACATGCTTCCAATTACTGTTCTTTCCATGCATGCAATGAGAGTAAAATCAAGCTCAAATTTTGAAGCTAGATATTCTCCTGTTGTTGCTATTGTAGGCTCCTTCTTTTTGTTCTTCTTCTATGTAAATTTCGTGGCATGTTGCTTGAATTCATGACAGTGAAAAAACTTAATATTGGACAATTCTTTCTTTGTGCCATCCTCGCCTTGGGATTTATTTCCTTTACTAGATAATGAAGATCATCTTCCTCTTCTTTGGATGAGGTCCCATCTCTGTTTTCCTACCTTATTTCTTCCTGCAGTAGATCACACCATAAAAACTCCCAACTTGGTAGTTTGTCTCTACCATTCATAGAATCTTGATAATTGTTCCAGCTCTTAGGAAGACTCAACAAAGCTAGAGCTACCAAATCTTCTTTTGGGACAGTAACACTAACCCCACCAAGCTCATCACGAAATTGTGTAAACTTGCTCAAGTACTATGGAATTGTATCATTCTTATTCATTTTGATGTTTTGAAGCTTGACTTTGAGTGCCAACTTCCTGTGATCACTATTATTCTCAAACAAATATGTCAGTGTTTTCCACATCGTGAATGGAGTTTCTTTTTGGTGGAGATTCAAGACAATATGATCTCAAACTCCCTCTAATATGATCCTCCTCGCTTTAGCCACATCCTTCTTCCACTAAGTGAGATCTTGGGAATCATATGTTGGGGGATTTACTACATTGGTCTTGATGTAATATAGCATCCCATTTTCATCCAATACTACCTACATATGTATCTTCCATGTCATAAAAATTTTGGTTCCTTCCAAATCATTCTCAATCTTGAGTCCAGTGGAAGTCATCTTCTCAATCCTAGAGAAATCCCGCAACACTGATCTTGAAATTCGAACCTCCCACAAATACAACCTTGAATTCTCTTCTCTACTATGAATCTTGATCTGATACCATGTAAATCAATTGTAGATTCTGTTGGGATCCTGTGATTTAACAGACTGGCATACTAAATAACAAGGCAACATATAAACTAGTCTTTAGAGCTCTAAGATCTAGCCTTCCTAGTCTCAGAGAGGGATCTCTCAATTGTGTACAAAGATATGACTTGTTTGCTTGTAAAAAAGGTTGATTTTAGGCTAGTTATTAAGTGCAAGTTTGTTTGTTTTGGGTTTGGTTGGTTGGACATGAATGATCTAGGAAACATAGATAGAAAGGGAAAATATCAGAGCCATTGGGAAATGGAGTCAAGAAGAAGCTATAGCAAACTCAATCAATGGATATGGGATATCAAAGGGAAAATCTAACTTGGCTAGTGGATCTTTGGTTTGGTGGATAAAATGAAATGGAAATTAAGGATTGAGAAGGAGAAGTAGAACTAAGGGCAGTTAAGAATCCTTAATTGTATGTACCTCTCAACAAAGGGACTTAAAACATCATTTGAACATGAAGAGGCATTTCATAGACAAGGCTAACCATAAATTCTAGAAACCACACTTCAGAAAATAACAATATCAAGACAAACTGTTCCAATGAAACCTAGGAGTCGAGGAACGCTCTATTTCATCCAAATATTTCACCTTCAAAGACTGAGAAAACATATAAGATTCACAATAACTGCATTCATAGAAGAGAGAACTCTTAAAAATCTAAGACTGCAATTATAAAGACCTTCAAAACAATTATCTAAGCAAGAACAAAGGGTTTGATCAAAACAGACCTCTTTGGCAGACTATAAACAATGGTACTTTAAAGGGAGACTTCAGAAGCAGTTTTCAAGTGGCAGCAAGTAAGCAGGGAAAACCATAAATCATTCTTGAGACCAACTATTTGAACTACTTCTTAAATAAACAAGCTTAAAGGTAGAAAAGAAGTTAAACTACTCAATAAACCTTCAACAGATGAAAACATAAAGACAGTGAAGAGCAAACAAGTCTAAGGTGCTTCTAAGAGACATTTCTTAGCCTAAAATTTTCACTCTACTGCAAGTATAGAATGATGGAGCAAAAATGGAAAACAGGAAATAACAATAACAGATCAGAATACATCACCAACAGCCATGCTCAAGGATCCAGTGATAGAGCCTTCGCATTAACAAAACATGTTAGAACATCATCAATTTTCCAAAACTTCAATTTCTTCTTTAATCTTCAGCCAGACTATGTACAACTTCAAAGAGTTTGAATGCCAGCAACCAACCCTTACAAATGAGTTCCACGGTAGTATTTATACTGTAATTGAGGAGGTGGAACTATCTAGGGTTCAAAATGTTATTAATGACATAATAAATGCACTCCTAGCCTTAAAAACCATGCAAGGCATAAGGTAGGAATATCTCTCAACTACTCCTCTGTGTAATAAATTTGTCTTTACTTCATGAGGATAAAATAAGTGAAAATATTGACTTTGAGGCCTTTTTATGTCTTTACATTAACTGTTCTGACAGTTTAAAATATCTTTTTTTGTGTAATAACTGCCAATTTGTCTTTTGAGACATAAAGTAAGTGAAAGGTGTCAATCTTGATTTATCAAGTGAATAACTGATCCTTTGATGTATCTGAGGCTATCTTTAAGCCTAAGTTTTCTTGATTTAATTATAAAACTTTTGTTAAGGCCTAATTTTCCTTTATTTCATCATTAAACTGTGTTTTAAGGCCTGATGATGCTTTTTGGCCTTCATAATGCAACATTGTTGTCTTTTTCCCTTTATACACTACTTTAAACTGTTAAACTGCAGGATTAAGTCTTCTAATCTTCAGTCTTTGACTTTAATCTTCATCCTTTAACCTTTAATATCCACTGTCTTTCTTCTATTTTCTTTGTCAGTGTGCAAGTGCCTTTTAGTGCGTTAGAGGGTTGATTTGTATAACCAGTGCTCATAAAACACCAATCAAACCATGAAATTAACCTTGGAAGCTTCTATTCTGCATTATTTGGGCTTCAGATTTGGTAATATTCAGCCCTATCCATTTATGGGTTGTGGAAAGGGTTTTCACCTTTAGAACCGCCATCAAACCCTGCATAAAACAAACAAAAACATTACAAAACCCTGCAGTATTATATAGACTTCTTGCAGAGGCTAGCAGAGGGCAGTTTATGGAGCTATGCAAAGGAAATGAATGCGCAGAAAGGATTTTATAGAGAAAACCGTGAAAAATAGGGTTTAAAATTCGATTCATGGCGCGGAAATGAAAAGTGGTTTTGTGAAAAACCAGGGTGGTTTTCACGTGAGGCAATGGTGGTAAGAGGTTTTGCCAAGATCGAACGTGATACGCGCCGTTGATTGCCACGTGTCCCTTATGAAACCACCGATTTCGCGTGGATTTGGTTTGTTAAACCTCGACACGAAAATCCGCGCGAAACGTGATGTGAACCGTGGATCTGAAAGTGTAGATCCAACGGTGGGGGAGGAGCACGATGGGGAAAGGTGCATGGTGGAAGGGAGGTGGTGGAGGCTGTTAGCCACCTATAATATTTTGTTATACCAAAAGGTGGCTAAGACTTTTTGAGCCTCCAAGGAACAAATTTTATCACTAAAAATTGTTGGCTCTTGAAGACTCCTTGAAGGCCTCATGCCTCTGTCCGAAATCTTCATTTACTATTTCCATTTCATGCTCTGAAATTCTGCTAATTTCATAAAGAGAGACTGTTGAAAGACCTTCATTTTCCCCATTTTCAAACCTTCATCTGCTTCCCTTTTTCTCCACAAAACTCCCTTGTTTTCATAAATCCTCTTCTTCCATTTATGGAAGTCATTTTTCCAAAAGTTAAAGACTCACTCTTTAACCTAGCCGAAACCCCCAAAACCATTGAAAAACCCATTTATCCAAACTTTTAATCTAATATATTATAGTCACGTATTAATGAAAAAAAAAATGGTTAGATTAAAAATACCGATCGCGTAATCGCAATCGAAGAAATCAAATGGTTAGATTAAAAAGACCGATCGCGCAATCGCGATCGGAGAATTCACAATGGGTTGATCGGAAAGACCAGGCCCGCAGTCCCGATTGCGATTGGCCCTTTTGTGTTTTACGTCCCAGGCATATCATATTTTATAAAAACCATAGGCCCCACATTCGGGCGCCCACCCGCCTTATATATTCTTCCGCCCAATCCATAAAAACCTTTGATTATTCCAAAAGTTTGGGTTTCATAAAAATATACAAAGGTTTTTCCCCCGATCCATTCTCCACCGTTGATCTCGTTCTTAGATCGACGACCTGCGCTCAATCGCATCGCAAAGTTTTAATCGCATGCGTTTTGTTTCACCCCCGATCGCGACTCCCCCGATTGGTTCTCCACCGTTGATCTCGCTCTTAGATCAACAGCTATCGCTTAATCGGCCTGTCCCTCGATCATCACATCGCAACATTCCCCGATTGTGAAATTGCATGCACCTACCTGCCACCTCCGATTGTGATTACCCCGATTCAATTCCCACCGTTGATCTGAGTTTTAAATCAACGGTCTACACATAATCGTGTCGCATGATTCAATCACTCCATTTACTCGCTCCCCCCGATTGCAAACCCCGATTGCGACCTTCCGATCTAATCTGGGCCGTCCACGTGTCCGGATCGGACGGTCCGGAAATCACCCCGCCTTATCTCTTCTCCCGCTCTTCTTTTGTCCTTTTTGCACAGATCTCCACCGTTGGATATTTTCATCCAACGGCTACGCTCCTTTCCTCCATGCCTTCCAAAGCAGTTTTAACCTAAAAACGCAGGATTTCTTAATTTTTTTTATGTTTTGCAAGTGTTTTAATGGTTTTCCATTATATAATGAAAAAGAGCCGAGGGTTTGGAAATACGTTTCCTGTGCCTTCAAGCTATTACAGAGAGCCATTCACTAGGTTAAATTCAAATGATTTATCAATGTTTCATGAGCGTTGGTAGCATAACAGCCCTGTGCGGCCCTGCACATCGACAAGACACTGTTTTATTCAAAAGAACAGTTAAAGAGTATCAGTTTTGAAGACAAAGCACAGCAGATGAAGATTGAAGACAATTTTTATGGGGATTACGGCTAAGACAGTTATCAAAAGCCTAACCCCCAATCTAAAACACAGTTTAAAAGGAAACCTAAAGTGTTTTATCAGACAGAAAGCCTTCACCGCCACATCTTGAGGCAAATTGATTCCTCGGCTACCATCGAGCCACCTGTTGCCTCAAGCCTTTCAAAACAGAGGCTAAAGTTAACGAAGAAAATCAGATATTTGCCTCCAGCGCAGCCAGGGAGTCACTTCTGCAAGGCAATCAATGCAGAAATATCTGCAGAGTTAATCCAAACATTACACAGAGCCTCAAAGTCAAATAAAGCTCCCACCAAGCTTAATTCATAAATTTAAAACAGTTAATTCAGAAGACCACTTGTAAACTTCTTCATTGAGCCCCTCAAAAGGCCAAGAAGTCTTGAATCTGTATTAATTGCTTTGAGAGATCTTTTGTGAGATTTCACTTTCTCATTCTTCTATAAATACCTCAGTAGAAGATGAGAAATTGTGGGTTGAGTTGGTTGCAGAACTTTGAAATACACTTGAGCTAGAGACTTCTATTTGTACATAGTGTTCGCTGGCCCTTGAAGCTCTGTTTGTGCTAGAGTAGTTAGGTTGAATAGTGAAGATGATTTTTGAACTAAAACATTGGACCTAAATATTGTAACTGGTTTGACATCAATATAAAAGATGTTTCTTGGGATCTTGGTCTATATCACCGGTGAAGTGCTTCTCTCTTTGTTAAATCGTTTTCCTTCTATGTATGCCATATTGTTCATTTTCCACTGTAAAGAACAGTTTAAACAGGGTTAGGATCAGTTGTATATCAGTAACCTTCTCTGGCTGAGAAATATTTATCTTAATGTTTTCCTCAAACTTGTTTATTTAAGAATGATTCAATCTCGTTTAAACAGTTAGGAGCGTTGGCGTTCCCTCGTCCTTCTGTTTACATAAACATTGTTCTTAAATGTGATTTCCATTATTTGCTATTAAAGTTAGACTAGAGAAGATATGGTTTGCCCTGATTCCTAGACCCTTTTCTCCAAAGGCAGATTCTGAAAATTTCCCTTGGTGCTAACTGAAAGTAGACTAGGTTTAAAAGTACTTTATCTGATCTTAAGTTAAATTTTGTTTTTCTTATGTGTTTTCATACTTTCTGAAGGTAATTATGTGGATTACTGGATTGTTTGTCAATTAAGCTGCTTGAATATAGACTTGCCCAAGGAGTCAATGGTTAGCCCTGCACTTGGTTGGTTTTAGACAGTTACTTAAGAGGCTTTTCTTGTTTGGACTGACTATAAATCCTCTGGGAAATTATTATCAGTTTCCACCCCTCCAACACTTTAATGTTTCCATTCCATCATTTTAATCTCAATAATCTTGTGGTATAGATGACTTGCTCCTTGGATCACACTTGATGTTGTTGCTCAATTAAAGCCCAGATATGACTCCATAGCCCAATGGACTAAAAACCAGCGTTATATCTATCTTTTTAGCTTAGCTGTTCTATCCACTTGCAACTTCTCACTTTTGAAACTTTTGCACTTAGAACTTTCCCCTCAAGTAACATTTCATGCTCAACCATCCAAAACAAAACAAAACCCTTGGACTTTATAACTAGCCTAATATCATTACCTCAAGCTTTCAAAGAAAATATCCATCTTTGTACATATTGGAGAGATCCCTCTCCGGTTTCAGGAGGGCTAGATCCTAGAATCCCAAATTTGGTTGAAACGATGTTGTTTCTGTAATTGGACTCTGCCAATCTTGCTAATAAATTACAGAGACCTAACATTTCTGGCGACTCCACTGGGGACGAACCCTGAATCATTTTCATTTAAAGATAATCATACGACATCAGAGATTTGGTTCATAGAGCATTTTCTTTATTAACGAGCTGGAGTCACCTAACATTTCTGGCGACTCCGCTGGGGACTGAGTTGAGTTTTCATCTCATTTTCCCTTGATTTTCACACAAAACTTTGAGAGTAAAAAGTATCCTTTTCAAGCACTACCAAGAAATGGTAATCATGATGAAACTTGTTTGAATCAGTGACAATCTAGGTCAACCCTAGGATTCTCATAAGACTTTATCTAACCCTGAAAAATCAGCTAGCTTAGCCATAAGAGTAGACTGCCTTTGTCTCATAAGCATAGCTAAGTTTTGAAACAAAGTTAGGATATTCTTAAAAACCAAACTACTAAAAAAAAACTCAGAAAAACCTAAAAAAAATTCAGATTGGTATTCAATAAACATGGTGGTGGACCATAAAACTTTTTACCTCCAAAAGAGCTAAAAAATTCCACTTGGCGACTCCACAATCCTTAACATACCTTAAGACTCCACTGGGAAGAACCCTTATCATCATAACATCATTTAAAACTCAGTTAGAGGACTGTAGGATTAAATTTGCGTAAACAGATTAGTTAACCTCTTAAGATTGTCATATCTGGTTGAACTTGTCTTGTTTATTGAGGTCTAAAAACACAGCATAGTGGCTTCTAGAAAGATTCACACTTGAGCCCATCCTAACCCTAATCCACCTAAGATAGTTGATGACCCAGAAAGTATCCTTTGGAAGTCCCCTAAGGTTAAATTATCAACTTTTTTCAGATCACCCTTGAGAGCTAATTCAGTCCCTGAAAACCTTTCGGCTCTACAACAATCACAAGTTGACTTAGTAAATCCATTCAGAACTAGGTCATTTGATGATATAATACAGCTAGACTCTGAGTCTTCACTTTCATCCCCAGAAACAAGTGAACATATTGGTAGCAGGGAAACAACACCTCCCGATTTACATTTTCTTCTTAACTTAGGTGTCTCTCATCCAAGATCAGCTCAACAATCTATTGTTGTTCCACCCACTTCTGTTCATCCTTCATCCACTGTTCAAACCACTTCATTTCAGCCCACCCCACCTCTTGTAAATCCACCCCCACCACATATCATGGCAGCATGGTATGCTCCCTTAGTCCTTCCTGTACCATTAGTCAACCTTCCACAGGAATATTAGTCCAAAATCCCATTATATGATGCTAGCAATGCTACAACTACATCACAACATGTGGATAAGATGAATGACTACTTTGACAAAAACGAAATTGATGATGATTCTGTCAATCTCAGATTATTTTCTCAAAGCTTACAGGGAGAAGTAAGAAAATGGTTTAAAGGCTTAGCCCCCCATAGTATAAATGATCTCCAAGGCTTCCATCAAACATTCTTAAACAAGTGGGAAGTAAGGAAGAACCCTCTCCAAGTTCTTGCTGATTACAACAATCTCCATAGGAACCCAAGGGAAAGTGTGCAAGCCTACTGCACCAGATTCAACAGTGTATACAACGCACTTTCCCCAGAACTAAAACCTCCACAAGGTTCAGCTTTAAACAAATTTCCCGAAGGTTTTGATGCTGACATGACCTATTCACTAAGAGAGAGAGATTTTGCAACTCTTGAAGACATGCAAAGGGTTGCTCTTTATGTGGAAGTGAGCTTGATGGAGAAAAGAGCAAGAATGAAGAGCGAGAAGAGAGTATCTTTTAGAGAGGAGTCCACACCTTCTACTTCCAACTCAAAGATGGAAAGGATGATGGAAGAGATGATGAAAGAGATGAGCATAATTAAAAGAGCACAAGCAAGTCAAAATAAAACTGCTCCTCAAAACAGAAACCAAAACCAGAATCAGAATGTTGGAAGGAACCAACCTCCAAACAGACCTAGGGAAGATGATCAACAGCTCACTCCTCCCTTTCATCAGAACTATATAAGTGAGGTTGAGGAAACAGACGAAATAATAGAGGAAGGTGCTATCAACATGCTGGAGGTCGATGATGATGATTTTGAGATTCATTATGATAAAAAACAAGGTCTATATACACCGTATGATTACAAAAGAGATGATGATGAAAATCATTATCAAGACATGGAAAATGTCATCATAGAAAC
This sequence comes from Pinus albicaulis, assembly GCA_034641835.2. Classification (NCBI taxonomy): domain Eukaryota; kingdom Viridiplantae; phylum Streptophyta; class Pinopsida; order Pinales; family Pinaceae; genus Pinus; species Pinus albicaulis. The sequence goes on along the minus strand of CM076577.1, from coordinate 1,486,063,420 downwards.
TCAAAGGGAATATGACCTTAGAAGCAGGACTAATCAACAAGCCCCCTACACCAAAACCTCTGACAAATATTCACAAAACATCACGTCAACCAAGCCCAAAACGGTCAAACACAAGGATAAAGCAGTGGCTGATAACTCTGGTAAAGGTAAAGAGAAAGACACTCAAAATCTTGAAAAACAGAGTGCAAACATCAGTAGTACTAACACTTCAGCTAGTACTCCTTCTTCAACCGTTGTGTCAACTGTAGATAAAAAAAATCAGCAAACTGTTGTTGTTGATAAAGTGACAACTAACAAGGCTGAAACCAGCACTTCAAAGAATCAAATTCCTTTCAGCCTGGAACAGGAAATTTCCAAGATTAAAATCTCTGTTCCCTTAACAGAGTTAGCTGCCCAACACGTATATAGAACTCAAATTTTGAAGGCTTTGAATATAGAGGAAAATGGAGATACATTCAATCTTAGTGATGACCAGCCCGAGCTTATTTTTGGTCCAAAGAATGAAGGTAGATATCAAGAGGGACCTGTTCCTCCTTTCTACGTAAGTTTAAACGTTCATGATAAAAGTTTACACAACGCTATGCATGATTCCGGAGCTTCCCATAATTTAATGCCTAAAGCTGTGATGGAGAGCCTTGGTTTAGAGATCACCAGACCTTACAAGGACCTATACTCCTTTGACTCCAGTAGAGTAAAATGTTTAGAACTAATCAAAGATCTCTGTGTTAACTTAGCCCAGATTCTAGCCAAATGCTTACTCATGGAAATTGTTGTGGCTGATGTACCCCCGAAATATGGAATGATTTTATCAAGATCTTGGGGGGCTAAGTTGTAGGGAACTATGCAGATGGACATGACCTATGCGACTATCCTTGTTTTCAATCAAACTAGAAGACTTTACAGGGAGTCTCATATGAAATATATGGTCACAAGTCAAGACAGACCTCAAAAATCTCCTCTCTATTCCGTAAGTACAGGCCTTGATTCTTTTATCATGTTTAACGATGAAGCACTTAGTGAACAAATCGCGTTATCAGGATTAATGGCCGATAGAAAAGAGGAGGTAAAAGTAAATGAACCATCGAAACAGTTTGATGAACCTTTAAACAACAGCAAACCAAATATGGTTCTTGAGCTATATGTCATACGTCCTTCGCTTTTAAACCTTGACACTCAAAAAAGCGTTACTCTGCTTAACGAAAAGTCTGAAGAGTCAAAACAAATTCCATCAGGTGCCGCTAATCATGAAAAATCAGAAGGCACAATAGTTGAAGAGAACAGTAAACGTGGTGAAACCCAGACCAGTCCTCTGTGGAGTATGTATTTTGATGGGTCATGCACTAGAAATAATGCTGGCGCAGGTGTTTGGATCACTAACACTGAAAACAACCACACAGAATTCATTTCATGCAAATTAAACTTTCAGTGTTCCAATAACATAGCAGAATATGAATCCCTTCTCTTAGGCTTGCATCTCTTGAAGAAGTTAGAAGCCAGAAGAATTAATGTTTATGGGGATTCTAAGTTAATCATTAGGCAAGTCAATGGGGAGTATAACGCAAAACATCCTAGACTTAGAGCCTATTGGAATGATGTCATGGACCTTTTGAAAACATTCAAGGAGTCCAAAGTAATTTTTATCCCAAGAAAAAGGAACATTGCAGCCCACAATTTAGCCTTTGCGGCCAGGACATGTCTAACGCCATATGAAACCGGAGATAACACAACTCCGATAAAATTTAGACCAGCAGTACCTGATAACAAAAAGTATTGGCAAGTGTTTGACAATGACAAACAAATAGAAGACTTCATGCAATTCAGAAATGAATTCGAACTGCATAGTTCAGACTCAGATTATGATACAGACTGCAGCGAAGAAAACTTTCTTGGTAAAGAAGAATCGTCTCCTGAACCTGTCAACATTGACCTACTGTCTAGCAAACTCAGTAACAAAATAGAATTAAGTGCAGAATCAGAAACAGAAGAATTGGAAACTCTGCACTCTAAAGATGAAATTTTGCCTAGAGGTCTGACCCCTTTAGAAGAGTTGTTCAATTTTAACGATGTGGCAAATAAGCCAAAACTGGAACCTGTAGAGATGGAAGTGGAGGAATGCAATATAGGCAGTAAAGAGAAACCGAAAATGATCAAATTGTCCAAAACTTTGCCAGCTCACATTAAACTCAAATACATAGAGCTGTTCAAATAATTTTCTGATGTTTTTGCATGGAGTTACGAAGATCTTAAATCTTATGACACTGAAATAATACAGCACAAAATCCCTCTTAAATAAAACCAAAAACCATTCAAACAGAAACTGCGCAGAATAAACCCTGTCCAGTTGTCGTTGGTTCAGAAGGAGATCATGAAAATGTATGATGTTGGTATGATTGTCCCTGTTAGATATTCTGAATGGGTGTCTAATCTGGTGTCTGTTAGGAAGAAAACTGGAGAAATCAGGCTTTGTATAGACTTTAGAGACTTAAACAAAGCTTCATTAAAAGACAACTACCCTTTACCAAAGATAGATCACACTCTACAAAGGGTGGTAGGGTCTAGAAGAATTTCTTTGCTGGATGGCTATTCGGGGTACAATCAGATCTTGGTTTACCCTATTGATCAATTAAAGACAGCCTTTACTACACCCTAGGGCACCTTCATGTATGTGAAAATGCCTTTTGGTCTAATGAATGCTGGAGCGACCTTTCAGAGAGCCATGGACATAACATTCTCGGAAGAATTGGGCATCTTCATCATTATCTATCTTGATGATGTCACTGTGTTTTCAAAAACAGATGAAGAACACTTAGAACATTTGAGGAAATTTTTCGAGAAGTGCAGAAATTTTGGGATATCTTTAAACCCTAAGAAGACTTTATTTGGTCTCCAAGAAGGTAAACTTCTTGGGCACATTATTTCTGAGGAGGGTATTAAGATTGATCCCAAGAGGATTGAGGCCATATTGCAAATCTCTCATCCTCGAAACATCAAAGAGTGCAATCTTTCATTGGGAAGATTAACTTTTTGAGAAGGTTCATCCCCAACTTGGCTGAGCTCCTTAGGAATATCACAAACATGTTAAAAAAGGAGCAAGGAGTAAAATGGACCTTGGAAGCAAATACATCCTTCGAACTGGTGAAACAAGCATTAACCAAAACACGGGTTCTGATAAGTCCTGATTTTTCAAAGGATTTTTATATCTTCTCATTTGCATCAGAACATACCATAGCGGTTGTCCTTTTACAGAAAAATCCACAAGGACAAGAGCAGCCTATTGCATTCTTTAGCAAGGCATTGAGGGATGCCCCTTTGAAGTATAACGTTATGGAAAAGCAAGCTTTTGCTTTGGTTAAGGCTTTAAAAGACTTCAGGGTATACATCCTTCACTCACACATCATTGCCTTTGTCCCAAATTTAGTTGTTAAAGACATTCTAACCCAGGATCCAGATGGTAAGAGAGGTAAGTGGATTGTTTTTATTCTTGAATATGATTTAGAGATAAAACCCACTAAGCTCATCAAAGGCCAAGGTATAGCTAGATTAATGGCTGAATCAAATTGTGAAGTTCTTGATATTAACATGATTAATGCTTTGGATAACCAAGAAGAATTCTCAACTCCCATTGTTGAAGACCATTTTATGAATTCTCCTTGGTATGCTGATATTATTTATGTTTTTCTTAATCTGAATACACCTCCTTGTTTATCAAAAACAAAGGCAAGGTTCCTAAAATTGAAAGCTGTAAATTATTGCATTATTGATAAATGTCTGTATTGGAAAAATGCAAGTGGTCTATTTCTTAAATGTTTGCCTGAGTTTGATGCAGAGAAGGTTAAACAGGAGTTTCATGAAGGAGAGTGTGGTGGTCATTTGTACTAGAAGTCAACAGCCAACAAGATCTTGAGGGCTGGTTTCTATTGGCCTAATCTTTTTCATGATGTGCACAAAGTAACCACTACTTGCCATATATGCCAACTGTTTGAAGGCAAGAGAAAATTGTTACCCCTTCCTCTGCATCCAATCACTGTTGAAGCTCCTTTTCAACAGTGGGGTCTTGACTTCATAGGAGAAATCCATCCACCATCTTCTTCCCAGCATAGATGGATTCTCACTGCCACAGACTATTTCACTAAGTGGATAGAAGCCATCCCTTGTAGGCAGGCCAATGATTCAGTTATCATAAAATTCATGGAGACTAACATTCTCTCCAGATTTGGCTGTCCTACCAAGATCATCACTGATAATGCAGCAGCATTTGGATCTAAGAGAATGGTTGAATTCTGTCACAAATATCAGATAGAATTGGGGCATTCCACAGCCTATTACCCCCAAGGTAATGGACTTGCAGAATCTTCCAACAAAATCTTAGTGAACATAATCAAGAAACTGTTGGAGGATAACAAAAAGTCTTGGCACACAAAGCTGATTCATGCACTTTGGGCTGCAGATTAACTTTGAAGAAATCTATTGGTATGTCACCCTTTCAGCTTGTGTATGGTACAGATGCAATTTTTCCAAACAGCCTTGGTGTACCAGTTATGAAGTTAATTCAAGAGTTGCAGACTGAAGAAAATGACATACTCAAAAGAATAAATCAAACCATTCATCTTCAGCAAACCAGAGAGGAAGTGTATAACAAAGAATTACAGAAGCAAGACAGTATCAAGAAGATATTTAATAGAAGAACAAAGGCTAGCAATTTCAATATTGGGGACAAAGTTTTAAAGTGGGACTCAAGAAGGGAATAAAATGGCAAGCATGAAAAATTTGATAATCTATGGCTTGGCCCTTACTCTATTCATTCAGTCGCTGGTAATAATGCATTTTTCTTACAGCAGTTGGATGGATCATAATTGTTTGGGGGTCTCGTCAATGGCAGGATACTCAAGCATTACTTCTCTTGATTCATGATATTTTTTGAAGCCTTCCTTTTTCTTTTTCCATTATAAATATTTCATCCACCATTGCATTCAAGTTGTAAAAATAAAAAATACAAAAACAAAGAAAATGAAAAGAGGGCAGAAGGAAAACAAGAAAGGTACAGCCCCATGCCAAAAAGAGAAATAAATCTGAAAGTGTGCAAGCTCAAATGCCACTCCTCAAAACACACTTCTAGTTAGTCAAACTGCCTAATCTAGACTAATTAGCTTTAAATTTTCTGCTGATAGGATAGTGAATTCGATTTTCCAAACTGTTCAATCTTGGCTTATCAGTAGATAGATTAGGATAGAAATGAAGGTTCAAACAAACTCAAAATCTGAACCAAAGTTTCCAAAGAGAGGTGACTCAAAACTGTTTTATTTTCTGAGTCATAAAAGAGAAGACATGGTTCTAATCAGCTCAAAATCTGAACCAGAAACAAGGCAAAGACAACTCAAAAAAAAGTAAAAACAGAGCTGTGAAAAGAGAAGGCCATAATAAGAGACTTTCATATCTTAAGCCTTCCATTTTGATTTTAATTTTCTGCAAATAATAATCTATGTGCAGCTTGTTTTTATGCCATAGATCACAGCAAGTCAAACAGCTTAATCTTGTCTTGACTGTTTTTAAATTTTTGTTTTAGAATTTAGAGAATGAAAGTCTATTGGATAGTTTAATCCCAACAGACAGTAGATTAGGTAGAGAAATATCTGAGCTCAACTGTTTAATCTGAGTTCAGGGAGAAATAAGGAGTAGCATTAGATTATCTTTTATGCTTTCAAAAGAATAAAATGTTGTGAATAGAGTTTTCCAGTCCAAGTGCACTCCAATGATGAACAAAAAATGTTAGATCTATAGGATTGGGTAGGTAGAAAGTTGTATTGATGAAGTCCATTATTCTTTTGTAGCTGATACTATTTTTCAGAGCAAAGAAAGATCATCCAGCAAAAGAAGAGCAATCCAATGGATGAGGCACTTGGTCAGCATCCCAGAAACAATAATGGATCAGGCACAAGTCAGTGTCCCAGAGAAATCAAGTCTGAATTATTGATGCCTTCAAGAAGGCACCATCCCCATGTGGAGCCACTGTTATCCACCTATAATATTTTGTTATACCAAAAGGTGGATAAGACTTTTTGAGCCTCCAAGGAACAATTTTATCACTAAAAATTGTTGGCTCTTGAAGACTCCTTGAAGGCCTCATGCCTCTGTCCGAAATCTTCATTTACTATTTCCATTTCATGCTCTGAAATTCTGCTAATTTCATAAGGAGAGATTGTTGAAAGACCTTCATTTTCCCCCTTCTCAAACCTTCATCTGCTTCCCTTTTTCTCCACAAAACTCCCTTGTTTTCATAAATCCTCTTCTTCCATTTATGAAAGTCATTTTTCCAAAATTTAAAGACTCACTCTTTAACCTAGCTGAAACCCCCAAAACCATTGAAAAACCCATTTATCCAAACTTTTAATCTAATATATTAAAGTCACGTGTTAATGAAAAAAAAAATGGTTAGATTAAAAAGACCGATCGCGTAATCGCAATCGGAGAAATCAAATGGTTAGATTAAAAAGACCGATCGTGCAATCGCAATTAGAGAATTCACAATGGGTTGATCGGAAAGACCAGGCCCGCAGTCCCGATTGTGATTGGCCCTTTTGTGTTTTACGCCCCGGGCATATCATATTTTATAAAAACCATAGGCCCCGCATTCGGGCACCCACTCGCCTTATATATTCTTCCGCCCGATCCATAAAAACCTTTGATTATTCCAAAAGTTTGTGTTTCATAAAAATATACAAGGGTTTTTCCCCCGATCCATTATCCACCGTTGATCTCGTTCTTAGATCGACGGCCTGTGCTCAATCGCATCGCAAAGTTTTAATCGCATGCGTTTTGTTTCACCCCCGATCACGACTCCCCCGATTGGTTCTCCACCATTGATCTCGCTCTTAGATCAATGGCTATCGCTTAATCGGCCTGTCCCCCGATCATCGCATCGCAACTTTCCCCGATCGCGCAATCGCATGCACCTACCTGCCACCTTCGATTGCGATTACCCCGATTCAATTCCCACCGTTGATCTGAGTTTTAAATCAACGGTCCGTGCATAATCGCATCGCGTGATTCAATTGCTCCATTTACTCGCTCCCCCCGATTGCAAACCCCGATTGTGACCTTCCGATTTAATCTGGACCGTCCACATGTCTGGATCGGATGGTCCGGAAATCACCCCGCCTTATCTCTTCTCTTGCTCTTCTTTTGTCCTTTTTGCGCAGATCTCCACCGTTGGATATTTTCATCCAACAGCTACGCTCCTTTCCTCCACGCCTTTCGAAGCAGTTTTAACCTAAAAACGTAGGATTTCTTAATTTTTTTTATGTTTTGCAGGTGTTTTAATGGTTTTCCATTATATAATGAAAAAGAGCCTAGGGTTGGGAAAGACGTTTCCTGTGCCTTCGAGATATTACAGAGAGCCATTCACTGGGTTAAATTCAAATGATTTATCAATGTTTCATGAGCGTTGGTAGCATAACAGCCCTGTGCAGCCCTGCACATCGACAAGACATTGTTTTATTCAAAAGAACAGTTAAAGACTATCAGTTTTGAAGACAAAGCACAGCAGATGAAGATTGAAGACAGTTTTTATGGGGATTACGGCTAAGACAGTTATCAAAAGCCTAACCCCCAATCTAAAACACAGTTTAAAAGGAAACCTAAAGTGTTTTATCAGACAGAAAGCCTTCACCGCCACATCTTGATGCAAATTGATTCCTCAGCTACCACCAAGCCACCTGTTGCCTCAAGCCTTTCAAAACAGAGGCTGAAGTTAATGAAGAAAATCAGATATTCGCCTCCAGCACAGCCAGGGAGTCACTTCTGCAAGGAAATCAATGCAGAAATATCTGCAGAGTTACTCCAAACATTACGCAGAGCCTCAAAGTCAAATAAAGCTCCCACCGAGTTTAATTCATAAATGTAAAACAGTTAATTCAGAAGACCACTTGTAAACTTCTTCATCGAGCCCCTCAAAAGGACAAGAAGTCTTGAATCTGTATTAATTGCTTCGAGAGATCTTTTGTTAGATTTCACCTCCTCATTCTTCTATAAATACCTCAATAGAAGATGAGAAATTATGGGTTGAGTTGGTTGCAGAACTTTGAAATACACTTGCGTTGGAGACTTCTATTTGTACATAGTGTTCGCTGGCCCTTGAAGCTCTGTTTGTGCTAGAGTAGTTAGGTTGAATAGTGAAGATGATTGCTGAACTGAAACATTGGACCTAAAGATTGTAAATGTTTTGACATCAATATAAAAGTTGTTTCTTGGGATCCTGATCTATATCACCGGTGAAGTGCTTCTCTCTTTGTTAAATCGTTTTCCTTCTATGTATGCAATATTGTTCATTTTCCACTGTAAAGAACAGTTTAAACAGGGTTAGGATCAGCTGTATATCAGTAACCTTCTCTGGCTGTGAAATATTTATCTTAGTGTTTTCCTCAAACTTGTTTATTTAAGAATGATTCAATACTGTTTAAACAATTAGGAGCGTTGGCGTTCCCTCGTCCTTCTATTTACATAAACATTGTTCTTGAATGTGATTTCCATTATTTGCTATTAAAGTTAGACTAGAGAAGATATGGTTTGCCCTGATTCCTAGACGCTTTTCTCCAAAGGCAGATTCTGAAAATTTCCGTTGGTGCTAACTGAAAGCAGACTAGGGTTAAAAGTACTTTATCTGATCTTAAGTTACATTTTGTTTTTCTTATGTGTTTTCACACTTTCTGAAGGTAATTATGTGGATTACTGGATTGTTTGTCAATTAAGCTGCTTGAATACAGACTTGCCCAAGGAGTCAATGGTTAGCCCTGCTGTGGAGTACTAAAAAGGTATGCTTTTGATGATTATTTCAGTGGCTTTTTAGTAGAATTTGTAAACCTTTTTGCATCATGAATTTGAAAAATAATAAGGAATTATAACAAAACATGTGAGAATTGATATGCAAGACTTAACCGCTGATAATGGTTATTTTCTGTGCAGGAAAAGGAGAAAACGAGGAGTTTCCGTTCCAAAGGAAAGGACAAAGTCGAGATAACTGTTGTCCCTCTGAAGGAGAACTGAATGCAAACAAGGCGAAACAGATCAAAGCAAATCGGCCCGGAAAAGGAGGAGAAGACACCAGCTCGGCGCAAAAGAAAAGAAAGAATAAAGTATTAACAGTTTGGCGAATCCCTCAAGATTCTTGATCCTGAGGGATCGCTGCTTTATTTATCTTATTACATGGACATCTCCGCCGTCACCTTTATATAAAGGGACATCACTGTTAGCTTAGGAGGATACGATTTTATGTAATTTTCTGTTAAACATCAGCTCTGATTCTTAAGTCTCGTTGAGAACTGGTTCATTGTATTTTTTTTGTCCGATGCATTAATATAAGCTTGGCGATTATCTCATCTCTGTGTCTGGATTAACTTAAGGCGATGTACCCTTGGAGGCTAAGGGCCCGGCCCCGGAGGACACTCGCTTCTGTATTACTACGATTTGATTTCCGCGTGGTTTGTTTATCGTTGTTATTTGGTAATCTGATATGATTTATAAGTTGATATTACGTGCTCTGTTAAGATTAAATCATTGAGGTTTTTATAGATAGAATCGTGTATTGACTCTGCATCAAGTTTCTAATCCTTTCAGAGTTAATTGCATGTTATTGGTCTTAACCGAATATTCTTACTGTTCTGTTACAGAGCTTTTATATTGAAAATTCATGTCATAGATTCGTTTGAAGTAGTGTTCTTCATGATTATTGGATTCAGAGATAATACTGTTCTTTTTGGGAGCACAGTTGAATTCCTGTTAATTAAGATTACTATTTCAGCGTGTTGTGCGCGTATATGATTTACTGGAGCTGTTCCATAATCTGTCAATAGTTAATGCTGTTCCATTAGTGTGTTCTGCGTAATTTGCCTTAAGAGTGAAAGATTGTTGCAAAGAGTGTATTTGGGTTAATAGATTAAGTTTGGTTACAACTCGCGAGACTTAGTTGTTTGATTGCTGTTCCATTTTAGAATTACTGTTCCATTCCAGATTTGTTGTTCAATTCTTTATTTGCTGTTCCATTTACTCGCAATTGTTGTTTTGGTGTGAGAGATGATCTAAGGCTGTAGTGAGCTTTGGCATTCACTGTCTAGCTCCCAGACCTGTGGTCTATGCTCTAATTTCCTTTCCATCAGTTTCCGAAGGGATGGGTTATCGCTGCCGAACCCTTGAATGATAAGCTACCTAGTTCTCTGAATGTGTGATTTATTCTTTTGAAGTAATTTAGTTACAGACAAGCATCCATTTACTCTTGTATTTCTTAAACACTGTACTACTAGCATTACTCTGACAAGTGATAGCCTCAGACTGAGACACTCTTTGGAATAACAAAACGCTCCCGGATTGACATATTAATGTGAGGTAATTAGAGGTGAAAGAGACCCTTTTTATAGCTCTACATTTTGGCGCCGTTGCCGGGGAAAGAGTGTAGCCATTTGTCTTTTTTTCAGAGTAGTGTACGAGCCTGCTAGGGAGGAGTTGGATCCTAAAAACGGAAGGTAAGAACCTACGTGCGGAGCATGTAAAAGCCCTACTCCATTGTCCGCTTTCCTAACAGAGTTGTTTTTTTTGCTTTGTTTGAATAGAAGTTGGTAGTTCATTTGAGTGCATGACTAAGCAGAAAAGACCAGAAAAGAACATCAAACCCCCATCCAAGCCTGAAAAAGCTAAGGGGTCGGTGATCCTTGGCCGAACGACCTTCATAGACGAAATCTATAAGAAAACAGAATCTCAGCCATCAGTAGGCCCCAGGAAAAACACTTCTAAACCGCCTACTAGTTCCCTTCAGGCCACAGGATCACCATCTGTAGCCTGTGCTGAGGTGCATAGTCAAACTGAAGAGCAGGACTTTCAAGAAATTGAAAATTCTACTCCAGAACTATTGCAGGAAGGGAATTCCAGCAACTTTTGTGAAGGAGAAGGAGAAACAGGGGAAACCAAGGAACCAAAATCCCCTATTGGAACAAATCAGCCATTAGATAGCCCAGATAAGGGGAGTGCTGCGAAAATCATTGTTGAAGGAATCCAATCTTCAGGAATTCTCATTATTCCAGATAAAGGAAGCGCTATTAAAAATATCCCTGTCAAAACCGTTCCCTCTCAACCTAGGAATACCCTCCTAGATATCCCAGAAGGTTATTGGCATATATTCGATCCCATGGCTCAAAACTAGCCAAATGCTCAAACCTCTACATTAAAATATCCTATAGTGGATTCTGCAGCAAATGCACCCATGAAAGCTATCCCTCTTCAGCATATCCCTACATTTCACAGACTCACATCAGAAGATCCGGATGCATTTTTATTCGAATTCGATGTGTTATGTAGGGGGTATGATTACACCACCGATCCCCAAAAATTGAAATTATTCCCCTCTACATTAAAAGGGGCTACTTTAAGATGGTTTATGGGGCTAGGTGGCGGGGTTATCAACAATTGGGATCAAATGAAAGAATCCTTCTTAAAAAAATATCAGGATTATTGTAGGTCTAGAGAATTAAAAGACGAAATATTCCAAATGACAGCCAGACCGAATGAAACATTGGAGGAGTATGTGGAACGTTTTCAATACAATCTACAGAGATCTCCTTATGCATCACTACCTCTACCTGATAATGTGTTAAAAACTGCATTAATAAGGGGCATGAAGGAACAATGGATTGAAACATTAAACATCATGGGAAAAGGGGATATTTATCAAGAGAATTTTGCTGACATTATTGATTTATGTATCAGGAGTTCGAGAGGCAGCACAAGAATAAAACCGACAGAATATGATCGATTTGCAAGAGATAACAAAGTATCAACAGAAGGAGTAACACGTGCAAAAATTGGAAATTTATTAGAAAATTTTAAAACTGATATTCTGGGGACACTAACTACACAACTTGATATTGTGCAGGCTAAACAGAAGCAGATGGAGGCAGAACAGAATTTGGCGATCTTCTGCCCCCGATGCAGAAAAAAACATAGCCATAAGGAATGTCCACTGGATAAAGTCCAAACGTGCGCCATCTGTACAAAAGATCACCTTACGGAGAACTGCCCCTCACTTCCTGGATTGAAAGCGGTATATAAGGAAGCAGAAGAAGAACCAGAATCGGTGAACTCGATCAACCAGCGTCGCCAGTGGCAGCCGAGACAATCTGGTATGTTTCCGGACTCAACCTCTTTTTTTCAACCCCCACAGTATAATGCTCAACAATATGGTATGTGGAAAAATCAATCTCAAACCCCATTTTCAAACTGGTCACCACAATCGTTTCCTTCTTCAAATCCATGGCTGAATCAAACAAGCCAATCTGGTTGGCCGAATTTCCCTTACACTCCACCATATTGGCAAAATGGCCCATATCCTTCACAATGGACTCCCCCTACTTCACAAAGTTCACCCTGGCAGACAAGCTGGAAAAGACCGATGTACCAGCCAGCTGGAACTATTCCGCTCCCTCAACCTACTCTGCCAGCCTTACAACAAAATCCCCAGTCTAACCTGAGACCGCAACTCCCAGCCCAACCCGATCCCAATCCAAATAACAGACAGGTCCAATCTATTCAAATCATAGAATCACCAGAAATAGGACCTGACCTGAGGGAGTGCAATGATCTTCAGTTAAGATCTGGACGCATAATTGAAACTGAGGGAGATAAAACAGTTCATATTGAAGATCAGTTACCAAGAGAACATCAGTTACAACAAGAGGATGTAAATAAGCAGCAAACTCATAATCAAGCAACCACATCCTCTCCTCCGTTCCCGGAACGATTAGTCATACCTCGACCCATACAATATCCTGACTTTGACATTCTGGGAGAATTACAAAATCTGTACATAAAAATTCCATTCCTCCAAGCCATTCAAGACATTCCTATATACGCAAAAACTATCAAAGAGTTGTGCATAAAGAAACCAAGGAGGAATATAACAAATAATCCAAGAGTCCAAGTAGTTGGTACTTTATCTGACTTATTATCTGGGAAAGAAACACCCATTAAATATGAAGACCCAGGAAATCCAATTATAACTGTTCAAATTTATGGTCAGACCCTGTCTAATGCCTTAGTTGATCTAGGAGCTGCAATTAATATTTTAACAACCACTACTTACCAAAAGCTCGGCATTACATCAGTAGAACCCACCTCTACTTTGTTAGAATTGGCTGACCGATCTGTGGTTAGACCAGAGGGTATTCTACAGGATGTCATGGTCTCTGTTGATTCCTGGGAGTATCCAACCGATTTCCTGATAATTAATCCAAAAACCCGACTTGATGGACACCCGCTAATTTTAGGTAGACCTTGGCTCGCCACTGCCGATGCCTACATTGGCTGCCGGCAGGGAAATATGACCATTACCAGAGGACTGAATAGCAAGAATTTAGTTCTATATCCTCCAGCGCAGCCAAGTGTCACAATAATCAAAACTAATAAGCACCCTGTATCATACCTTACTGATAACATCAGATCTCCATTAACTATACAAGAGGCACTTGATTTTAAAGACCAAACAGAAGATGATGCCATTAATAATTTCATTAGTCAAACTGAACCTCGCACACAGTGTCACATGATAGAAGCAGCATTTGATAATGAATTAGAGGAATATCCTCTGAAAGATACGCATGACCAAACGATACCTGTTACTTCTGTTGCAAATAGTAAAACTGTGGAAATTGCACCGGGAAAAACTCTAAACATCAATGCTAATCTCACACCTGAACAAGAAACTAAGCTCATCCATCTGTTAATGAAATATCAAGAAGCATTTGCATGGGATTACCCTGATATGAAAGGAATCGACCCCCAGTTATGTACACACCACATTTATATAGAAAAAGATGCCAGACCTGTTCGTCAGCCCCAAAGGAGACTTAATCCTCACCTAAAGGATGTGGTAAAGGCTGAACTTCAGAAACTTTTAGATGTCAATTTTATCTATCCTATTTCTGATAGTAAATGGGTCTCTCCGCTTGTGGTGGTACCAAAAAAGAATGGAAAATGGAGAATCTGTGTGGACTATAGGGAACTAAATAAGGCGACACAGAAAGATCATTTTCCTCTCCCATTCATAGACCAAGTATTAGATACTTTAGCAGGAAAGAAATTATTTTCTTTCCTGGATGGCTTCAGTGGATACAATCAGATTCAGATTGCCCCCGAAGACCAGGATAAAACTACTTTTACTTGTCCTTGGGGAACATTTGCCTATCGATTTCTACCTTTTGGCCTATGTAATGCTCCTGCCACATTCCAAAGGGCTATCCTTAGCATTTTTGCAGATTTAATAAATGATGGACTTGAAGTTTACATGGATGACTTTACACCATATGGAGATGATTTTGATCCAGCTCTAGACACCCTAGAAAAAGTCCTACAACGTTGCATTGTTACCAGGCTTTGCTTAAGCCACGAAAAATGTTTCATGATGATGACTGAAGGACTTATTCTAGGACATTATGTTTCAGCAGCCGGCATTCAGGTAGACCCGGCCAAAATCCAAATACTTTTGCTCATTCCCACTCCTACTACTCAAACAGAGGTACGTAGCTTTCTTGGATTTTTTGGTTATTATAGACGATTTATAGAACATTATTCGCACATTGCTGCTCCTTTATATGCACTAACTGGTAACGTTGATTTTCTTTGGACAGAAAAATGTGACCGTGCTTTCGAGGATCTAAAGAAGCTCGTATCCACAGCCCCAGTCCTTCGAGGACCAAACTGGGACCTACCGTTCCAGATATCATCTGATGCCTCAGATACAGCTATTGGCGCAGTCCTTGGGCAGGAAGAGGATAAAAAACCATATGCTATCTATTACATCAACAAAAATTTATCCCCTGTTGAATTAAATTACACTGTTACTGAAAAATAATTCCTAGCTGTAATACATGCTGTCAATAAATTTAGACATTATATTACAGGCTATCCTGTTATCTTGTATACAGACCATTCTGCCATAAAATATTTAGCAAATAAGCCTGTCACAAATGCCAGAGTAACTAGATGGTTGATTTTATTACAGGAATTCGACATCACAATCAAGGATCGGCTTGGCAAAGAAAACCCTGTAGCCGATTTTCTTTCGAGAATACCAAAACCAAGCGATGCAGCAGCAGTTGAAGATCAATTTCCGGATGAGCACCTGTTTTCTGTTGCCATTCAAACACCCTGGTATGCTGATGTTGCCAACTACCTCGCAGTAGGTAAACTACCAAAACTTTTAACCCCTAATGAGCGCAAGCAGATTGTTCAGAAGAGTGCTCGATTCTCGTGGATTGGGGGCTATTTGTTTCACACAGGGGCAGACATGCATATCAGGCGATGTGTTCGAGAAGATGAAATCTTTGACATCCTAAAAGCCTGTCATGATGGACCGTGTGGTGGACACTTCGCTGAGCGTAGAACTGGACATAAAGTATTGCAGACAGGATATTACTGGCCTACGATTTTCAAAGATGCAAAGAAATTTGTCCAAGCTTGTGACAGCTGCCAGCGAGCAGGACGACCTGGTCAAGCTGATGAGATGCCTCTGAAACAATAGTTAGTCATTGAACCATTCAAGCGATGGGCTCTTGATTTCGTTGGAGCCATCAACCCATCATCAAATCAGAAAACATATATCTTGGTGGCAACAGAATATGTCACCAAATGGGTTGAGGCAGAAGCATTGCCAAGAGCCACAGAGGACTCTGTTATACAGTTCCTGTTCCATCTATTTGTACGTTATGGCCTTCCAAGGGAAATAATTACGGATGGAGGACCACAATTTGCTGGGAATAGATTAGCTGCAACACTCAACAATTATCACGTCCAGCATAAAATCACTACTCCATATCACCCACAGGCGAATGGGCAGGTAGAAAGTAGAAATAAGATAATAGAATCAATCCTAATGAAAACCATTGCGTCACATAGGCGTGATTGGGCTACCCGACTACCTGAAGCACTCTGGGCCTATAGAACCACATGGAGGAGCACCACCGGTTACTCACCTTATCAATTAGTGTTTGGAAAACAACCTATTTTTCCCATAGAATTCGAAATCCAAACATTACGGACAGCACAGGAAGTGGGCCTAGATCTAAGCGAGGCACAAATCAATCGACTACAGCATATCAATGAATTAGACGAAATTAGGCTCTCTGCACTACAAAATACGGCATTGATTCAACAGCAGCGAGCTAAATGGCATGATGCGCTCATCAAAAACAAAGTCTTCCACGAGGGAGACTGGGCTCTGTTATACGACTCTCGGTTTCAGGACTTCCCTGGAAAACTTCAGACTCGATGGTTGGGACCATACGAAATCCAGAAGGTGCATGACAACGGAACCCTTACTCTAATTACCATTGACGGTTCTAGATATGCATTCAAAGTAAATGGCCACCGAGTCTGTCTCTATCACAAACCACTCACTCGGGAATCCTTCTGCCAGCAGCTACGCCGAGACACTGATATGGAGATTTTAGGAGAGGAAGAGAAATCTTCCTCACCTGTGATTCATTAAGGAATTCATTTCTTTTGACAATTTGTACATAAGTTCTTGTCTTTGAGTCGTTCTTGTACATATGTTTGAATTCAATGTCTTCTTGTCATTTTTGCTGTTCTTTTTCTTTTTCAAAGTTTCGATTTTTGCCGTTCTAAAAAAAAAAAATGGCATTTGCGTGTTTTTATGCTGTTGTCTTTGCTTGTTTTGTTGTTCCTTTTCTAAAGGAACAACATTCTGGATCTCTGTTGTTCCTTTTCCAAAGGAACGGCATTTTTGCATCTTTTGCTGTTCCTTTTCCAAAGGCACAGCATTTTTGGTTACCACTGTTCCTTTTTTTCCAAAGAAACAGCGTTCTTTTGTTGCTGTTGTTCCTTTTTCAAAGGAATGGCATTTTGAGTTTTTTTTATTTTTGCTGTTCCTTTTTCAAAGGAACGGCATTTGCATTTTTTTGTTGTTCCTTTTTTTTTCTATCATTCGTCGTTGTTTCTTTTTCCAAAGGAACACCACTAGCATACTTTTGCTCTCCTTGTGAAACAGCTTATTCCTTTTGCTGATCTAAATTGAGGATGCTTCTTGCTCGTATTCTTTCAAGTCTTTAAGATAAAGCTATGTACTTGTGCAATGAATATAAAATCACAACATACCGAAATCCGCAAACCATAAATCGCTATATCTATAAGGCTCTGCATTAGTAAGAGGACAAAAGGAAGGACATACTTATTTCTTATCTTTTGTTGTCATTGTTTACTAATTTTGCCCTGATTGGTTATCTTTATCATGCTGATCCCTTTAACCCTCTTTGATTATTATTTAGGAATAAGAGCAAAGGGCTTATATCTTCCTATTGAGATGATAAGACTTCTTCCACCATTCCTACTCTTAAGGAGTGTTGAACCACCCTTTGTGTATAAATAAGGAAAAGTACTCTATAAAAAAAAAAAATATCTGAACATGATATGTGAGATGTCAAATGCAGGATAGGGGGTCTCATCGAGAGCCAGCCTACCATGATCATGAGGATGGAAGTGAAGTGGCATTCCCATTATGGCCACCACACCAGGGATATGGTCCAAAAGGTATATCAAATAAACGAACCTTGGAACAGGAGGTCTCATCACGAGCCAGCCTGCCCAGGTTTCGCTCCTTCCTCGTGAATGGCATTATGGTTAACTGGTCACCAAGCCAGCATAATGGTCTACATTTGACATAACAACATTCCTAAGTATACACAAAGGATCATGGTTCCGAGGGTGAAAAAAAACAACTCTGCCAAGGTTATGGACACCTGTCGGCAGCAGAGCACTGTTAATGGTATTGAAGTCACCTTGGTTACACCAATGGGTAAGATACTAAGACTCTTTTGTTTCTTATATCCTAGGAACTAATCATATATTATTTCCCGATTTATACATCGCATGAACATTTATCATCACCAATCATGGCAAAGGAAGTGACCATGACCACTTGAGATTTGGCAAGTACGACAGATGTCCTACCCACCAGCCTCATATCATAACACAGCAGCCTCTTATGTAATACGTGATCAATTCTCTGCCTCGATTTCGGTAATTCGTTGTCCTTCTAAACATGGCATAATTCCATATGTTGTTCCTTTCTAACTCGGTTGCAGATCGGGTGCTGCTCCTTTATTTTCCGGCTGGGACAGCCTATCACATTGCGGGGGGGGGAGGTTAACCTCATTATTCCCTGAATTACGTGTCATCTCACCATTCGGGAAAGATAGTGTACGACGGTTTGGCATGGTTTAACGGCATGGCATTTCTATTTTTTACACAAGTTGCTGTTCATAATCCATTTCCGTTGCATTGTTGCATACTCTGTGTTTTTTTTTCGAAACCTTGCGAGTATCACCCTCTCTATGTTTCAAACAACACAAGTAGTTGATGTTCCATTGAGAATCCACAGTGAAACCATGGGAGGAAGGGCAACTCGAAGCGAACCTCAGAAGTTGACAATCTCCGCCACTGCCCAGGAGATCCTGCAAAGAGCAGGATGGTTGAATTATCTCAGTCGCCTGCAGGAGTCTAATGAAATAGTAGCGATGGAATTTTTGCAGAACCTGCAGGATGATCACTCCACAGTAAGGGGGAAGCGGATAGCGGTCACCGACGATATAATTGCAGAAGTTTCGGGACTACCAGCCACCGGACCAGTATGGACATTAAAGAAGGAAAGATTACAGAAGATCATGGAAATTTTCCAGGACGAAGGTCAGAGCTTGACAATTAAGGGGAAGGGCATTCTGCCAGCAATGCTAGGAGAACCCTGGACGGAATTAGAAAGGACAGTGCAGAACTACATCACCTGCGAGGGGAGGAAAGACGTGGTAAGACCACGACATCTTAAACTCTTAGCTGTTTTAAAGCAAAAATGCTCTGTAAATCTACCTGCACTTCTGAATTCATTACTGCATGATGCTGCACGAAGCATAAAAAAGGCACAACATGTAGAGTCAGTCGTCATTCACCATGGGTTAATACGATTAGTAGTTAGTCATGGTCTCACCCAGCAGCAGAGCAGCTGGGAAGAGCTGATTGAAATGATTAAGGGGGGGTTGACAGCACCATCCCCAAAACGTAAACATTCTACAAGCACATCAGAACGACCGGCAAAATGCAGAGAATTAGTAAAACAAAAACATGTTGCTAGTACATCAGAACAACCAGAGATACACCAGGAATCGGCAAAATGCAAGCATGCCATCGATCCACCCGAACAGCCAGAGGAGCCCAGAAAATCAGCCTGGTTAGCTCGGATGCGAGGAAGGCTAGAGAAGCCCAGAAAAACAGCTCGATTACCTAGGATGCGAGGAAGCCTAGAGAAGCCCAGAAAATCAGCCCGGTTAGCTCAGATGCGAGGAAGGCTGGAAAAGCTCCAAGAAAGCACCAGCCAACCAGTGGTAATTAAGGACGAGCAATCTGAAGAGGAAACAGAGGCAGAAGCTTAACAATCCGGACAGGAGGGGGAAATGGGACAGCAGGAAGGTAGCCCATTACAAGACCCAATGGGAGAAGATGAATTGGCCGCAGTCTTGGCCAATATGGGTAAGTATGGCCAACCTTCTAGTCCAGCAGACCTCCACGAAAAACCCCAAGAAGAAAACGCATCTGAAAAATCACATGCAGTAGAGGCAGAAAAAGGAAATCTGCCTGTTCATGATGAAGAGGAGATAAGAGATACTGAACGGGAACAATCTGTTCCCAAGACACCAGAGGAAATTTCGGAGGGAGTAGGAGCAGAAAAAGCAGTTTCCCAGGAAGAGATAGAACCAGTCAAGGTTCCTACCCCAGAACAGCCAGAGCAGAACAGCGAGGAAGCACCCCAAGAGAAAGATCCAGAAACTAGTCATGGTCCAAACCGCAGCAGACAGCCTGCTATTCCTTCTAATGAAACGCTGGAAATTAAGAAATTGCAAATAGAACAGCAGAAATTATTGAATACAATAACCCAGCTCAGACATCAAATTAGAATTCTAAAAGCAAACCAGAGGGTAAGGAGAACCGGAGGGAAGAAAAAGAGGACCAACAATCGCCCTGTTGTTCAAAACCCTACTGAAAATCCGGCTGTCGTTCCAAACGATGTTGAGGAACAACAACAGACTGATATTCGCGTTAAAATAGAAAGGGATGATATAAGGACCAGCGAAAAGAAAATCCAGACAGAGGCACCACCCTCAGGGGTAATAAGGGTTCTGAACTCCAAACAGCATAATAAGAAAGTGCAGGTAAAACTACCGGCCTCTGCTGACCTATGGAAAAAAGATCCGAAGACAAAAACCTTGCATAAGATGATGAAGCAAGCCCAGCAAGAAGCCGAACAACTTAGAGAGCAAACGGTCCCCCGAGAAAAATATGAAGAGTTACAGCAGCAACTAACGGACGTCAATCAATCCAAAAGCCAGGCCTTTGAAGGGTGGCGAAAGGAACAAGAAGAAGTTGCACAGGTAACCCGTAGACTAGATACTGTTCTCAAGCAGATGAATACCTTGTGTTCTTTATACAATGACGTTTTAGCATGTAGGGCTCCTGCTAAAAACTATGCTCTGTTTTTGTTAGAACGGTATTTACAATTAAAAATAAAAGCTGTTAAAGTAGGAGCCCCTATACAAATCAACACTGTCAATGACTTTATAGACTGCTGTAAACATTATGGAGTGAAGGTCCAGAGATTGTTGTGTGAACTTTATTTGCATGACCTTGTGCTAGATCAGGAGACTGAGTTGAACCCTGGCCATTTTGTTGGAGACATCCAATTACAAGCATTTATTTCATTCGGGGTTAATCAGATTAAGTGGCTCAAATCCTATGATACTTTCCAGAGTCAGGAAAATGGCCTAGATTTACGGGTAAGGGCTGAGCCTAGGAACCCAGTGCAGTTGTGTAAATCTCATAGAAACCTCATAAGGACTCCGGGTGTCATTGAAACGTTAGGACCCATGCATGAGGCACTCATTCGACAGATTTTAGAATATTTTATTTCCATCAAAGACCTCGCCATTGATGCAGCCAAATTTCAGTACTGAATCTCTAATCCAAACATCCAGCTCAGGGAACCATTTAAGTATGAGAATTTTGAATTAGCTGCCAACCGTTTGAACCTCTATGGCGAGAGCATTTTGAAAGCAGGGCCGTCCTGGTTAGGATATAGATTTCGCACTCCAATTATTTGGCACCCTGCACCCGGATACCAGGCACTGTATGAGATGCCTGAGGGGCAAACAGGTCAGTTCTTTGACTATCTAATCACTCATCATGGTTGTAGGCCTCCGCATGAGACTCCTTCTCCAGCATACTCTCTCACCGCCTTGCATGTCAACTACAATGTTTTCATGAGGACATGAAACAAGGTAAGCAGGGGGGTGTGTGGAGTACTAAAAAGGTATGCTTTTGATGACTATTTCAGTAGCTTTTTAGTAGAATTTGTAAGCCTTTTTGCATCATGAATTTGGAAAATAATAAGGAGTTATAACAAAACATGTGAGAATTGATATGCAAGACTTAACCGCTGATAATGGTTATTTTCTATGCAGGAAAAGGAGAAAACGAGGAGTTTCCGTTCCAAAGGAAAGGACAAAGTTGAGATAACTGTTGTCCCTCTGAAGGAGAACCGAATGCAAACAAGGCGAAACAGATCAAAGCAAATCGGCCCGAAAAAGGAGGAGAAGACACCAGCTCAGCGCAAAAGAAAAGAAAGAATAAAGTATTAACAGTTTGGCGAATCCCTCAGGATCCTTGATCCTGAGGGATCGCTGCTTTATTTATCTTATTACTTGGACATCTCCGCCGTCACCTTTATATAAAGGGACAGCACTGTTAGCTTAGGAGGATACGATTTTATGTAATTTTCTGTTAAACATCAGCTCTGATTCTTAAGTCTCGTTGAGAACTGGTTCATTGTATTTTTTTTGTCCGATGCATTAATATAAGCTTGGCGATTATCTCATCTCTGCGTCTGGATTAACTTAAGGCAGTGTACCCTTGGAGGCTAAGGGCCCGGCCCAGGAGGACACTCGCTTCTGTATTGATACGATTTGATTTCCGCGTGGTTTGTTTATCGTTGTTATTTGGTAAAATGATATGCTTTATAAGTTGATATTACGTGCTCTGTTAAGATTAAATCATTGAGGTTTTTATAGATAGAATCGTGTATTGACTCTGCATCAAGTTTCTAATCCTTTCAGAGTTAATTGCATGTTATTGGTCTTAACCGAATATTCTTACTGTTCTGTTACAGAGCTTTTATATTGAACATTCATGTCATAGATTCGTTTGAAGTAGTGTTCTTCATGATTATTGGATTCAGAGATAATACTGTTCTGTTTGGGAGCACAATTGAATTCCTGTTAATTAAGATTACTATTTCAGCGTGTTGTGCGCGTATATGATTTACCGGAGCTGTTCCATAATCTGTCAATAGTTAATGCTGTTCCATTAGTGTGTTCTGCGTAATTTTCCTTAAGAGTGAAAGATTGTTGCAAAGAGTGTATTTGGGTTAATAGATTAAGTTTGGTTACAACTCGCGAGACTTAGTTGTTTGATTGCTGTTCCATTTTAGAATTACTGTTCCATTCCATATTTGCTGTTCAATTCTTTATTTGCTGTTCCATTTACTCACAATTGTTGTTTTGGTGTGAGAGATGATCTAAGGCTGTAGTGAGCTTTGGCATTCACTGTCTAGCTCCCAGACCTGTGGTCTATGCTCTAATTTCCTTTCCATCAGTTTCCGAAGGGATGGGTTATCGCCGCCGAACCCTTGACTGATAAGCTACCTAGTTCTCTGAATGTGTGATTTATTCTTTTGAAGTAATTTAGTTACAGACAAGCATCCATTTACTCTTGTATTTCTTAAACACTGTACTACTAGCATTACTCTGACAAGTGATAGCCTCAGACTGAGACACTCTTTGGAATAACAAAACGCTCCCGGATTGACATATTAATGTGAGGTAATTAGAGGTGAAAGAGACCCTTTTTATAGCTCTACACCTGCACTTGGTTGGTTTTAAACAGTTACTTAAGAGGCTTTTCTTGTTTGGACTGACTATAAATCCTCTGAGAAATTATTATCAGTTTCCACCCCTCCAACACTTTAATGTTTCCATTCCATCATTTTAATCTCAATAATCTTGTGGTATAGATGACTTGCCCCTTGGATCACACTTGATTTTGTTGCTCAATTAAAGCCCAGATATGACTCCATAGCCCAATGGACTAAAAACCAGCATTATATCTATCTTTTTAGCTTAGCTGTTCTATCCACTTGCAACTTCTCACTTTTGAAACTTTTGCATTTGGAACTTTCCCCTCAAGTAACATTTCATGCTCAACCATCCAAAACAAAACAAAACCCTTGGACTTTATAACTAGCCTAATATCATTACCTCAAGCTTTCAAAGACAATATCCATCTTTGTACATATTGGAGAGATCCCTCTTCGGATTCAGGAGGGCTAGATCCTAGAATCCCAAAGTTGGTTGAAACGATGTTGTTTCTGTAATTAGACTCTGCCAATCTTGCTAATAAATTAAAGAGTCCTAACAAAGGCCAGGTGGCAGGAATGGATTGGATGGGTGGCAGGGTAGTGGGTGGTGGGGCTGAGCTAGCGTCAGCTGTTTTGTCGTGGAGCGGCTGGGTTGATCTGCGGGTTTGAAAGTTTAAGATCTTACGAGAGCAATGGTGGTCGTTAGATCATGCAGATTGACGGTGTGGATGCATCGGAGAAATTTCATGGTGCGGTGAGATGGCAGATGGAGGAAAAAAGGAGGTGCCCTGATGGTCGTCAGATCTAGGCCTAAGGCCTTTGATCTATGGCTAGGATTGCTCCACGATTTGATAAGTATGGCGGGGGAAAATATAAAGAAAAATGCATTTAGCAAGGGGTGCGAGGTAAAATAAAGGTAAGGGAAGGGGGCTAAAATAAAAGGGGCAGGAAGGGTCGGGTGGAGGGGAAGTGGACTGAGAGCAGAGAGATAAGGGGCTA
The DNA here is from genome assembly GCA_034641835.2 of Pinus albicaulis. NCBI lineage: Eukaryota > Viridiplantae > Streptophyta > Pinopsida > Pinales > Pinaceae > Pinus > Pinus albicaulis. The sequence continues at coordinate 1,486,039,416 of CM076577.1, read as the reverse complement.
GAAGGTAGATAGGAGATGGACAAGGAGAGGAGTTCCGAAAAGCGTCGATCTTGGTAGATTGACAGTGGGGATCTTATCGGAGGTTGAACGTCGACGGAGGAGAATATAAAGAAAAATGCAGATTTTCGATGCCGATGGGGGCTAAAGCCTGGTGTTGGGGCACAATCCCGTGGAGAGATAAGGTGACCGGGAGCCAAAGAAAAGGGGCCAAGGGCTAGCGTGGAGAGTTTAGGTGCTTGGTTCTGGCACTTGGTCTTGTGGCAGAGAAAGGAGCGAAAGGCTTAAGCCCTCAAGGGCTTAAAGCCTATATACAAAAAGGTCAAAAAAAGTAAAAAACAAAGGTTTTTTAAGCCTTTTTGGATATTCTAATAGGGTAAAATAAGCATTTTTAAACCAAATAAAAGGGTTCTATCAGTTTTAAAAGGGTTTTAGGAAATAAAGGTTGAATGAGAAGGGAAAAGAGGGGATATTTAGAGGAAATGGAGTTTTTATGAAAGAAAAAGGTCCTTTTGAAGGGGAAAAATATTGTTGGGATAGGAGTAAATGAGTGAAATTTTATGAGAAAATGGATAACTTAGGGATAATGGACACAGTGAGATTTCCAAGAATTAGAAATTTTCATGACAAGTTTTTTTTTGGAAATTCATGGACTGATCTAGCCATCATCAGATATAACATAATTTATAGATGGCTAACAGTGGCTCCACTTGGAGAGGACAGTTGTCCTTTTAGGTGTCTAGAAGCTCAGTTTATCAATATCTAGCTTTCAGCACACTAGTTCATTGTCCATTGGGCAGATTTCTCCTTTTCTTGTTGATCTCTCTCTGAAAAAGACAACTTTTATCATTCTACGACATGTAATTTCTTCAAACAACATCTCTACCTACCCAGTCTTACTTGTCCTAGCATTTTTTCTTCTTTTGAGTGCACTTGAACTGGCAAACTCTTTGAATTTTTATTTTTGAAAACAGAAATAAACTATCTAATGCTACCCTTATTTCTTCCAAGAGTCCAGGTTAAACAGTTGGACTCTAAAGCTTCTCTACCTAATCTCCTATCTGTCAAGATTAAGCTGTTTGACAGATCTGCATTCTCTACATTCGAGAACAGAAATTTAAACATAGATAAACCAGGATTAGACTGTCTGATTTGCTATGGTGTCTATGGCTATATGTACAAGCTGCTCATAGACTTTATTTGCAGAAAATTAAAACAAAATTATGAAGGCTTAAGATCTGAAAAATAAAAAGCATCCTTCTCTGCTCTTTCAGCTCTGATTTTGATCTTTTGAGTTGTTCTCTTCTTCTTTTTCCTAGTTCAAGTTTTTATCATGTTAGAGCCATCTTTTCTTTTGGTTCCTGGTTCAGATTTTGAGCATGTTTGAACCATTTTTCTTCTATCCTAATCTATTCTACTGATAAGCCAAGATTAAACAGTTTGGAAAATCTGATTCACTAACCTATCCGCAGTAAATTGAAATCTATCTAGTCATGATTAGGCTGTATGACTGAATAGCATTGTTCTTTTTAGTAGTGGCATTTAAGCTTGAACACTTTCAGATTTTCTCTTTTTTGGTATGGGGTTGTACCTCTTTTCTTTTATATTTTCCCTCTTTTCTCTTTTCTATTGTTTTTTGTATCTTTTCATCTTTTTTCTTTCAAAGAAAAAACAAAAACTAACTAAATGCTCAACGCCTGAGCTTTATTGCATTCCTATCTAACCTAATCTAACTCTGAAATATTTACATGTTTAGATGACTAGTTCTCTTTTCCAATACATCCAGTCAATCAGATGGTTCCATGACTGGTATTTTCTCATCTCTTTGAGCATGATGGATAAACAAAAGGGCCACTCCCATCTTACTTGTCTCTTAGCAGCAGTGCTGAAAATTTTCCTTGCACTTGACAATAAACTGCTCCTAACAACCTTTACTCCCTCTTCAAATATCTTTAAAAAATTAGCAAAGGGGTCTTGAAATAATACCTAGTTGTGAGTATTTGGAAGAGAGGTTTCAACCAGGATTACCTTTTCCCCCGTTGGATCAAGATTAAGATTCTTTTGAGAAAGAAGATTTTCCCCATCTTCATTATTATCTGAACTATCAGACTCATCATATATTTCCATGTTGACCTCTAGAAAACCTGTTTGAAAAGAGCTATAACTGTCCTCTTTCTCTTGTGAAGGTTGGACATAGGGCTGAATGTGTTCCTTTTTAAAATAAATACCTAAATATTGCTGACTCTGGTTGTATTAAGGTTGTCTTTGATGGACTGAAAGGAAGCACAACAAAGAGGTAAAGATCCTTCCCTTTCTCCCAAAATTTCTGCACTTTCTTCTTCACTATCATGGCTGAGTGGTATTTGCTGATCACTATACTTGAGTTGTGGACAATGACTGTCTTTGTCCCACAAATTAATCCCTGATTATTCGGTAGTGTTGGCTTGAGTTTGGAGAACATAATCATCATCAAATTGATCATATTTGGGCAGTTTATTCATAGGAGGAAAGTCATCTATTATGCACACTTAATTAGCAGATTGTTCCACGATGTGAAAAGGAGAGTGTTCATAACCAATAGCTTCTTCTTTAGCAATCTGAAATGACTCAAAGCACAAGGGTAGGGATTCAAGAGATGTTGGCTCATCTTTCATTTCTAGTTTTGTAACCCAAAATACCAAGATGATTTGAGGGGAAAACCTCTGGATATGAAAAAGGGTTTGTATTGTCAATTTTCTCCCTTGCTGATTATTCAAAGCATTCTACCTTGTTTCTATTTTCAATTTTCTTGTAATACTTTCTAAATAGTGAAGCACAAGATGTAGGAAGACATATAGTATTTTCTTGATAACTTTCCACATCTTCTTCTTTGCAACCTTGGTCAGCCAGTATGTTTTGATAGCTACCTTTGCATTGAAATGACTGATTTGGTTCCTTCCAAGAAAATGGTACCAGCAGCTCTGAATAATCAACACCAATCTCAACCTTGTATTCTTCCTCTTTCCTACCAAGTATATGCATCATTCTGTTGATTGTATCTGTCAACATCTCTAGCTTTAACTATGAAGAATTTATTTTCTCTTGAGGTGCCTTGTCCTTCCTTATTTCTTCTAACCTTTCCTCTCTTTCCAGTATGTTGAATTCCACAGTAATTGCCATATTTTTCATTTCTTCCAGGTTTGAAGGGTCCTTTTCTCTTATCTGGAATTCCATCTCTGGGTCAAAAGCACTTGGGTAGTGCAAGAATGCCCACCCCAAAGGTGGCTTTATCTTAGCAGGTATTGCATTGTATACATTATTCAACCTGGTTTTCTTGTACTGCCTCCCCTGGTTGTATTTTTAAATTCTCGTATTCCTCTATGAAGAGAAATTCATTTCCAATGATCACCCACCTATCTAAGAAGACTTGAGTAAATTGATGAAAACTGATAATGCTTGGAGCTGGAAGGTCCTCAAACCAATTCCTAATTTTTCCTTGTAATGATAAGGCAAACATTGTAATACACGCATAATTTTCTTCTATTTCATAAAGGTCAAGTAAATTCTCAAGATTTTGAATGTGTTCTTCAACAGTGACTTTTGAGCTTTCTCCATCAAATCTGGGTAGTTTATTTGCCAGATTTTCAGGGAGGGCTTGGAATAGGAGGCAAAATCAGAGGTTTGTATCTTTCTAGGACCTTTGTGGGTATAGGTAGTGTAAAAAGAGTTTTATGGTTATTTTAGGTTTCGGCAAGAGAAGGAAAAGTAGCATGAGGCTCATGTTTCACTAGGTCTTCCACAGATGAATCTAGGGTAAGCACAGATGTATAAGATTGATCATGGTCTAAAATTTGAGGCTTAGCTTTTTGAGGCTTGAGATCCTTCCAACGATAAATGTAGATCCCATAATTGTATTCTTGATCAATCTTAAAGTAGGATAGAACATAGTTATAGATAAAAATAATAATTTCTTGAAACCAACTTAGGCCTGAATGCTCTTTCTTTCTAGGATGACTGGTCATGTTTCAGATTCTTCCTCCAGTGGAGTCTTTAGGTCTATTGAGAGTTGTGGAGTCGCCAGGTGAAAAATTTTAGCCTTTTAAGGGTAAAATATGTTATGGTCCACCACCAATGTTTATTATGAAACCAATCTGAAATGTTTTTGGGGTTTTCTGAGTTTCTATGGTTGTTGAAGGACTAATGATTCTATAAGAGATTGCTAGGAAACTATGAACTCAAAGTCCCACCGTGATCGCTAAAATGTTGGGATCCTGTGATTTAGCATATTGGCATACTAAATGACAAGGAAACATATAAACCAGTCTTTAGAGCTCTAGGATCTAGCCTTCCTGATCTCAGAGAGGGATATCTCAATTGTTTGCAAAGATATGACTTGTTTTCTTGTAAAAAGGTTGATTTTAGGCTAGTTATTAAGTGCAAGTTTGTTTGTTTTGGGTTTGGTTGGTTGGACATGAATGATCTAGGAAACATAGATAGAAAGGGGAAATATCAGAGCCATTGGGCAATGGAGTCAAGAAGAAGCTATAACAAACTCAATCAATGGATATGGGATATCAAAGGGCAAATCTAACTTGACCAGTGGATCTTTGGTTTTGAGGATAAAATGAAATGGATATTAAGGATTGAAAAGAAGAAGTAGAACTAAGGGCAGTTAAGAATCCTTAATTGTATGTACCTCTCAACAAAGGGACTTAAAACATCATTCGAACATGAAGAGGCATTTCATAGACAGGGCTAACCATAAATTCTAGAAACCACACTTCAACAAATAACAATATCAAGACAAAATGTTCCAATGAAACCTAGGAGTCGAGGAACGCTCTATTTCATCCAAAGATTTCACCTTCAAAGACTTAGAAAACATATAAGTTTAGCAATAAATGCATTCATAGAAGAGGGAACTCCTAAACATCTAATACTACAATTATAAAGACCTTCAAAACAATTATCTAAGCAAGAACAAAGGGTATGATCAAAACAGACCTCTTTGGCAGACTATAAACAATGGTACTTTAAAGGGACACTTCAGAAATAGTTTTCAAGTGGCAGCAAGTAAGCAGGGAAAGCCATAAATCATTCTTGAGACCAATTTTTTGAACTACTTCCGAAATAAACAAGCTTAAAGGTAGAAAAGCAGTTAAACTACTCAATAAACCTTCAGCAGATGAAAACATAAAGATAGTGAAGAGAAAACAGGTCTAAGGTGCTTCTAGGAGACATTTCTTAGCCTAAAATTTTCACTCTACTGCAAGTATAGAATGATGGAGCAAAAATGGAAAACAGGAAATAACAATAACAGATCAGAATACATCACCAACATCCATGCTCAGGGATCCAGTGATAGAGCCTTCTCATTAACAAAACATGTTAAAACATCATCAATTTTCCAAAACTTCAATTTCTTCTTTAATCTTCAGCCAGACTATGTACAACTTCAAAGAGTTCGAATGCCAGCAACCAACCTTTACAAATGAGTTCCACAGTAGTATTTATACTGTAATTGAGGAGGTGGAACTATCTAGGGTTCAAAATGTTATTAATGACATAATAAATGCACTCCTAGCCTTAAAAACCATGCAAGGCATAAGGTAGGAATATCTCTCAACTACTCCTCTGTGTAATAAATTTGTCTTTACTTCCTGAGGATAAAATAGGTAAAAGGATTGACTTTGAGGCCTTTTTATGTCTTTACATTAACTGTTCTGACAGTTTAAAATATCTTTTTTTGTGTAATAACTACCAATTTGTCTTTTGAGACATAAAGTAAGTGAAAGGTGTCAATTTTGATTTATCAAGTGAATAACTACTCCTTTGATGTATCCGAGGCTATCTTTTTAGCCTAAGTTTTCTTGATTTAATTATAAAACTGCTCTTTAGACCTAATTTTCCTTTATTTCATCATTAAACTATGTTTTAAGGCCTGATGATTCTTTTTGGCCTTCATAATGCAACATTGTTGTCTTTTTCCCTTTATACACTGCTTTAAACTGTTAAACTGCAGGATTAATTCTTCTAATCTTCAGTCTTTGACTTTAATCTTCATCCTTTAACCTTTAATCTCCACTGTCTTTCTTCTATTTTCTTTGTCAGTTTGCAGGTGGCTTTCAGTGCGTTGGAGGGTTGATTTGTATAACCAGTGCTCATAAAACACCGATCAAACCATGAAATTAACCCTGGAAGCTTATATTCTACATTATTTAGGCTTCATAGTTGGTAATATTCGTCCCTATCCCTTTATGGGCTATGGAAAGGGTTTTCGCCTTTAGAACCGCCATCAAACACTGCATAAAACAAACAAAAACGTTATAAAAACTTGTGGTAATGGATAGACTGCTTGCAGAGGCTAGCAAAGGGCAGTTTATGGAGCTATGCAGAGGAAATGAATGCGCAGAAATGATTTTATAGAGAAAACCATGAAAAATAGGGTTTAAAATTCAATTTATGGCACGGAAATGAAAAGTGGTTTTGCAAAAAACCAGGGTGGTTTTCGTGCGAGGCAACGATGGTAAGCAGTTTTTCCACGATCGAATGCGATACGCATCGTTGATCGGCACGTGTCCCTTATGAAACCACTGGTTTCACGTGGATTTGGTTTGTTAAACCTCGACACGAAAATCCACGTGAAACGCGATGTGAACCGTTGGATCTGGAGGTGTAGATCCAATGGTGGGGGAGGAGCGTGATGGGGAAAGGTGCATGGTGGAAGGGAGGTGGTGGAGGCCAGGTGGTAGGAATGGATTGGATGGGCGGCAGGGTGGTGGGTGGTGGGGCCGAGCTAGCGTCAGCTGCTTTGTCGTGGAGCGGTTGGGTTGATCTGCGGGTTTGAAGGTTTAAGATCTTATGGGAGCAACGGTGGTCCTTAGATCATGCAGATCGACGGTGTGCATGCGTCGGAGAAATGTCAGGGTGTGGTGAGATGGTGAATGGGGGAAAAAAGGAGGTGCCCTGATGGCCTTCGGATCTAGGAATAAGGCCTTTGATCTATGGCTAGGATTGGTCTGTGATTTGATAAGTATGGCGGGGGAAAATATAAATAAAAACGCATTTAGCAAGGGGCACGGGGTAAAATAAAGGTAAGGGAAGGTGGCTGGAAGAAAATGGGTAGGAAGGGTCAGGTGGAGGGGAAGGGGACCGAGAGCAGAGAGATAAGGGGCTAGAAGGTAGATGGGATACGGACAAGGAGAGGAGTGCTGACAACCGTCAATCTTGGTAGATTGCCGATGGGGATATTATCGGAGGTTGAACATCGGCGGAGGAGAATATAAAGAAAAACGAAGAAAAACACAGATTTCTGATGCCGATGGGGGCTAAAGCCTGGTGCTGGGGCACGGTCCTGTGGAGAGATAAGGTGACCGAGAGCCAAAGAAAAGGGGCCAAGGGCTAGCGTGGAGAGTTTAGGCGCTTGGTTTTTGCGCTTGGTCTTGTGGCGAAGAAAGGAGCAAAAGGCTTAAGCCCTCAGGGGCTTAAAGCCTATATACAAAAAGGTCAAAAAAGGTCAAAAAAAAAGGTTTTTTAAGCCTTTTTGGATATTCCGATATGGTAAAATAAGCATTTTTAAACCAAATAAAAGGGTTCTATCGGTTTTAAAAGGGTTTTTAAGAGGAAATGAAGGTTGAATGAGAAGGGAAAAGAGGGGATCTTCAGAGGAAATGGAGTTTTTATGAAATAAAGAGGTCCTTTTGAAGGGGAAAAACATTGTTGGGATAGGAGTAAATGAGTGAAATTTTATGAGAAAATGGATAACTTAGGGATAATGAGCACAGTGAGATTTCCAAAAATTAGAAATTTTCATGAATATTTTTTTTTTGGAAATTCATGGACTGATCTAGCCATCATCAGATATAACATAATTTATAGATGGCTAACAGATTCAATACTTCTCATGTAATTTTCTAAATCAAAATACTCAAATCTACTCTACTCATCTGCTAAAAGCAATTCACGATTGAGAAGCTATATCAAAAGCATGCATCATGATTAAACACACATACACAAGGGTGTATCTAGGGGAAAGAAACTGCTCAAAACACCTTCCTATATGTATTGCATTAATCATAAAATAGATAAGAAATATAATTCTTGCTCAAGCTTGAGCAACTTATGCACAATTATAATCTATATCACTACCTCATAGACTAACTCTAGCCAATACTTAGCCAATTTTATTTCCTTCCCAAGTCCATATTTCCTTGATATGTTTCCTTCAGAATTAGTCCCTATTATTGTATAGAAATTCCTCATCCAAAATTGTGCAATCCCTATAGGTCCTTCTCTAACTGCATGCACCACTTGTATAACTTGGATAATTATAAAACTGATAATACACTACCCTTGAACTCAAATCTCAACTGGGTTACTCTAATTTCATACATGCATGAGTTAATTATTAGTTGATTGATCAGTTAACTAGTTGAACACTGAAGCTGCACCCCACTACTACACCTCCTACTAGTTCCTCCAACAGTTGGAACTAGTTTAACTGACCTTAACTCAATTTAACTGAATTAAATTGTTACAACTGAAATTAAACTCAAACTAGGCTCATAGATTGTTGTGTAACCAGCTCCAAAAATAGAAAAAAATATATCAACGCCTTAGAAATAAGCCACTTCGAGGGGGCAACCTCCAATACATTACATAAATGAACAATTCTTGGATGATACAATTTACAAAACCTCCTTTCTATATATAGGAGTCCATGGGGCCATAATGTAATCCTAGTGGGCCACAATGTAATCCTAGCCGACCTAACAATAATAATTTAAGGGCACAATAATAACAAAATGGGGTTACAAGGGTACAATAATAACAATAAGGGGGTTACACTAACAACAATAAGGGACTATACTAGTAATATAGGGACCTAACATGCCCCTCTCCTTCAAAAAAGTGTTGTCCTCAACGCTGGAGTAGCTCTGGGTGCTTCTGTATAAAATTCTCATCCTCCCATGTAGAATCTTTAGTGGGTAAGTTCTTCCACTTGATGATATACTCTGAAATTGATCGATTCCGTAGCTGTCGAGTTCTTGTTTCCGTGACCGCTTCAGGTTCCAATATGATTTTTCCTTCCTCATCAAGTTCTGGCAATATTGTTTGAACTGGAAGATTTTCACCTATAACCTTCTTTAAGCATGAAACATGGAAAACCGGATGTACTCGCGAAGAAGCAGGAAGCTCCAATTTGTATGCCATAGTACCAATCTTTTGCAACACCTTGTAAGGACCATAGTACTTTGGCGATAATTTATTATCCTTCTTTGCTTGCTTGAGGGACATTTGTTTGTATGGTTGTAGCCGTAAAATACCCAATCTCCTACATCAAAACTTCTCTCGCTACGATGTTGATCTGCCTGTTGTTTCATTCGATTTTGTGCCAAATTCAGGTTATCCTTTAAGAGTTGGAGAACTTCTTGCTGATGCTCGATGTGATCTTCCACTGCTTGAACCTTTGAATTTTCCATTAAAGATGATGTGATCGATGGTGGATGATATCCATAAAGTGCCATAAATGGGGTCATTTTTGCTGCAGTATGGAAGGAAGTGTTATACCACCATTCAGCGAGAGGTAACCACTTGACCCATCGTGTTTGTTTATCAAATACAAAACAATGAAGATATCCTTCCAAACATTTATTTACTATCTCAGTTTGACCATCAGATTGAGGATGATAAGATGAGCTATGAGCTAATTGAGTACCCAAACAAGAAAATAACTCCGTCCAAAAATTTCTCGTAAAAATGGGATCTCTGTCGCTCACAATAACCCTTGGGCTTCCATGTAGCTTTTGAATTCTATCCATAAATGTAGTAGCAACTGTACTTGCTTTAAATGGATGAGATAATGCACAAAAAGTGTGCATACTTGGTAAGTCTATCAACTACCACCATGATGACATTCTTTCCTTCGGACTTAGGTAAACCTGTGATAAAATCCATTGAAATCTCCTCCCAACGTTGACTTGGAATGGATAAAGGTTGTAGAAGTCCCGGGGTCTTAATTGTATCCACTTTATTCTGCTGGCAAACCAAACATTCCGCCACAAACTTTTGAATATCAGATTTAAGGCCATCCCAAAAAAAATCTTTCTTCACCCTGTGGTAAGTTTTTAAAAATCCTGAGTGTCCTCCTAAAGGAGAAGTGTGCAATTCCATAAGAATATTTTGTTTTAGTTGGGAATTATTACAAAGATATAAGCGATCTTTGTACCATAAGGAATCATTTTTCCAACTAAATGTATCAGATGTACTAGGATCTTGCTGCAACTTTGAATGAGTGTCCATACATCTTTGTCCTTCTTCCATTCATCTCTTGCTTCAGTTATCCAATCTGGTTGGATAATAGAAATGGCACAAAGCAATGCTTCCACCTCTTCATTCTTTCTTGAGAGTGCATCCGCAACAACATTAAGCTTTCCTTTTCTGTAGATTATTTCAAAGTCATAACCCAACATCTTTGTGACCCATTTTTGCTGCTCTTCTGAAGATAGTCTTTGTTCCAAAAAGTGTTTAAGACTATCATGATCAGTTTTTACCTTGAAGTGTCTTCCCATTTGGTAAGTTCGCCATTTCTTTAGTGCATGTAGTATTGCTAACATTTCCTTCTCATAAATAGGTTTCTGTAAATACTTTCCTTTGATTGGACGACTTTCAAAAGCAATGGGTCTTCCTTCCTGCATTAAAACTGCACCAATTCCATTTCCTGAGGCATCACATTCCACAATAAAAGTTTTTGTGAAGTCTGGCGTAGCTAAGACCGGTGCTAGGCACATTTCCTCTTTAAGATGTCCAAAGGCCCTAGTTGCTTCAGGAGTCCATGAAAATGCATCTTTCTTCAATAATGTTGTTAGAGGTGCTGCTATTCTCCCATAATTCTTAACAAACTTGCGATAATAGCCTGTTAGCCCAAGAAATCCTCACAACTGCTTTATTGTCTTGGGGACTTTCCATTCCTTAATGGCTTTAATTTTGTTAGGGTCTACTTTAACACCATCATGAGATATAATATGACCCAGATATTCCACCTCTTGTACTCCAAAGAAACATTTGGATGTTTTTGCATATAATTGTTTCTCCTACAATAGTTTGAGCACCCTGTCAACATGTTCAACATGATCCTTCCAAGACCTGTTGTAGATTAGTATATCATCAAAAAATACTCTCACAAATTTTCTAAGGAAGGGTTTGAAAATGGAATTCATGAACCCTTGAAATCTAGGAGGTGCATTGGTAAGGCCAAAAGGCATGACCAAAAATTCATAATGACCCTCATGAGTTCGAAATGCTATTTTTGGAATATCTTCAGTCTTCATTCTAATTTGATGATATCCTGAATGAAGATCCAACTTGGTAAAATAAATTGCTCCATGTAATTCATCCAATAGTTCATCAATCACAGGAATGGGAAATTTATCTTTAATGGTGAGCTTATTGAGCTCCCTATAATCCGGACACATTCGCCATGATTCATCCTTCTTGTGTACCAATACTACAGGAGCAGAGAAAGAACTTTGACTAGGTTGAATTATACCCGCCTCTAACATTTCTGCAATCATACGTTCAATTTCGCTCTTTGGAAGTAAGGATATCTATAAGGCCTGATGTTTGGAGGAACACTTCCTGGAATCAAATGAATAGCATGATCATGATCACGAATAGGTGGGAGTCCTTTGGGAGTTTCAAAGACCTTGGAATGATTGTCCAAGACTTGTTGGAGATCTGCAGAAATAGATGATTTTGATGTCGGAACTTCTAGTGAGCATAATTGTGCAATTACGCCTCGTTGTTCTTTCTTTAGAAGCTTTGTCATGACATTAGAGCTTATTATCCTTCCTGGCTTCCCTTCAATACTCTGTAATTCGACTTCCTTTCCTTCTGAAAAAAATTTCAAGAAAAGTTCTTGAAAATTAAAAGCTACCGTCCCCAAAGATTGTAACCATTGTACTCCTAGTACAACATCAGCACCTCCCATAGGAATGGAAAGCATTTGACTAGTCAACACATATTCCCCCATGGTTAGCTTGATGTTATTGCATTTTCCAGAGCAATTTATAGTTCCTCCATTTGCAACCATCACTTGACATTCTGGTGCTGGGTATAGGAAACAATTTAATTCCTTGGCTACCTTACAATTAATAAAATTATGGGTGCTACCTGAATCAATCAACACTATTACCTTTTCTTCTTGATTTGTCCTTGTATCTTGAGAGTTTGAGGAGTGGTAATTCCTGCCAGTGCATTACACGATATGGTCGGATTCATTTCTTCCTCTTCTAGGGTTGGTTCCTGGTGTATATCCTCTTCTTGTTCATTTTCTTCTTCCTCTTCACAATCTATGTAAAAAAATTTCTTCTCAGCACACTTATGACCTTTAGTGTATTTGCTATCACAACTGTAGCAAAGCCCTTTTGCTCTTTTTTCTTCCAATTGTTGTGGTGTCAACCTTGTAGGTTGTGGAAATCTAGGCGTAGCAACACTTCCTTTTTTATAGAATTGAGTGGTAGGCTTCCTTGTTGCCATAATTTTACATTCAACTTTTCTTGCCAACCTGAATGCCTTCTCCAATGAATCAGGTTCCAGAACGCGAACTTCATGTTGAATGTTATCCTTTAAAGTGCCTATGAAGAGATCAATCCTTGTTCCTCTGGAATATCAGTTACCCTTATATTCAATTTTTGGAAGTCCTCAATGTGCTGCCCCACTAAACCCTTTTGTTTGAGATTTATCAATTGGTTAAAGAAGGTGTTGCTCTTTGTATCCTCATAATGTGCTATCATTTCTTCTGTAAAAATTGACCAAGTGACAATTTTTTTACGGGAGCAAAGCCATCGATACCATACAAATGTATTTTGTTCTAAATGTAAAGTTGCAATCCGTACCTTTTGTGTGTTTTGCACATTATGGAGATCAAAATATTGCTCCATCTGTAGTATCCATGTTACAGGATCTTTTCCATCAAACTTCCTCCTATCCATTTTTGGAATATGGTGGTTCTTCCCGCCAACATTAGAGTTTATTAAATCACGATTAACATTTATTTTGTTCTCATCATGAGGTTCTTCTACTATCTTTTTACCATTAGGAAACATTTCTTGTATCAACTTTTTCAAATCTTTGATGTTTTATTTTAGATCATCCATCTTAGATTCCATGCCAGCTTCCATGCCATTCATCTTAGCTTCCACGCCTTTCTTCAAACCGTCCATCTACACTTCCACGCCATCCATCTTAGCTTCCATGCCTTTCTTCAAACCGTCCATCTTCACTTCCACGCCTTTCTTCAAAACTTCCATTTCATTTTTTGTTGCTCTTTGCGAGAGTGAAATTTGTTGCACTTACTCTTGTAATTTTGATAGATCATGTTGCAATTATTCATCTTCATGAGTCATGGTAGAGCCTTCTGAAGGCTTAATGGGTGTTGAATTCTTTTTAGGCGCCATTTTAGTATCTAATATTGATACCTATTCTACAATATTCCCTTGGAATCAATTCAACTTGATTCTTCAAACAAGACTTATGCAATTCGGAAAAAAAATACACACCTTTTACTTGCTTTGAGGAGCTCGATATTGAAATTGAATTATCTCTGTAATTGAAAATCTTTAATATCTAAAATTCAGCCCTGTAGTAGCCCTCTGAAGCTTCTTTCAAATGCCACTAGTCTGATCTAATTTGGATTCCCCAAGACAAAGTTGTGTCCAATCTCCCACAATGACCTAATTCTGGACTGGTTCAGTAGAGAAAACTTGTAGGACTTGCCACGTGTCACTGTTTCGTCCTTTGTCTCTGAAATTGATAGCCAAGAAACTACAGTCCGTGTAATTGTGACCAATTTTTACGGCACTCAAATCCACTTCCCAGAGAGAGAGTTATTGAACTTTTCCCACGATCACCTCTTTGAGATGAAATTCAGGAGCCTGAAAAAGCACTACCTTCCACAGATCATATCTCCCAAAATATTGTGAACCAAGCTCTGAAATGTTTTTGAAGAATTTCCTCAATATTTCAGCTCGACCATATGAATTCTCAGATTTTCCGAACCTCCGTGAAAAAAAACTTTATATCGAAAATTCCACGATGACCGTTAGAGAAAGACCTAACTTCCACGTAGACATCTCCAAAAAAAATATTGTGAACCAAGCTCTGCAATTTTTATAAAATCTTCCTCAGGATTTAGGCTTCGCACCCTAAAAATTTCAGCTTCTAAAACTTCGTAGAAAAAAAGTTATAGCGTAAATGCCACAATGACCTGTTTGGAGCAGCGAAACCCTAGAATCCAAAGCCTCTGATACCAAATGTTGTGTAAATCCGCCCTCCAAAAAATAGAAAAGAAAAAAATATCAACGCTTATAGAAATAAGACACTTCGAGGGGGCAACCTCCAATACATTACATAAATGAACAATTCTTGGATGATAATTCTTAGCTAAAACCTCCTTCTATATATAGGAGTCCATGGGGCCATAATGTAATCCTAGTGGGCCACAATGTAATCCTAGCCGACCTAACAATAATAATTTAAGGGCACAATAATAACAAAATGGGGGTTACAAGGGTACAATAATAACAATAAGTGGGTTACACTAACAACAATAAGGGACTATACTAGTAATATAGGGACCTAACATAGATTTCGGAATCATTGTACGCAACTCAAGTTAAGCCCTCAACTCGAATTAACTAAGCTAACTGAGTGATAACAACTCCATTAACAAATTCAAGTTGTCTTGTGATGTGGAATTTAGATTTTCTCCTAATTTAATTCAAGGGAAAAATAAATCAAGATTTTATTGCTGTCGTTTTTCAACAGTGCATGCATTCATATTACTTATGGTGTTTTATGTTGATTTTACATGCTTTTACTTATTGATTTTATGCTTGTTTCATAAGTTTCCTGATGGTTTATTTCTTTGGTAAAAAGTGATAAAAATTATATAATTACAGTCAGTACTGATTCACCATTGCCTCTTAGTAGTGAGTCCATTTTCAACATATTCTTCTTTCTCTTCATTATATTGTCCCTAAGTCTCATTTGATTTTCTTATATCATTACACTCCTCTTATATTGGAATAGATGATGGTGTAGCAATTACCTACACTCCCTTATTAGGATTATTTCCACCCAATGGGTTCTTCAATGACCTCTTTTTCACCCCTCTTTGCAACAAAGTTGATTTATCATATTCTTCTTTGAATTTTCCCAACATTTTTGTCTCAAGGACCCTTGTTTCAGCTGATGTTGTTCCATGTTCCCTTATTTCAACAATCTCTGCTTCAAGTCCTTATTCCTCAATAGGGCATCCATAATTACCACCCTTATATTTTTCATTGGATATATCCACGGGTTCATTAGTGTGTTCCCCTTTTTCCTTCAGCAGATGTACCAACAGACGTTCTTATGGAACTCCATATTTTAGGGTTTCTGTGACGAGGTCTAGGAGGTGTGGCCACTCTACTTTGTCTGGGATGGGTAACTTCTCAACCTTTTCTAGTAGGTGTGGCCACTCTACTTTGTTTAGGAGCAGTAACTTCTCAATCTTGTCTAGGAGGTGTAGCTTCTCTACTTTTTTGGGAGGTGTAACAGCTCTAGATTTTGGTGTTGTTTCAACACTTACATCATGTTCTTCACCTTCAATTTCCTTTGTTTCATGGGCTGGTAAATGTGAATCTACTAGTAAACCATTCCACACGCTTCACTTTTGCTGCAGTGAATGAATTATGATCAACTTAATGAGAACATGGTTGGTCAAGCAAGTCTTTGGATGCTTTTCCACAATCACCTCCTCTTGCATATGTTGTAAAGAGTTCAACAAGTAATAGGGAAAATTTATCAACTGTCCATTACGAATATGTACTAGTAACCGGAAATGAAAATTAAATATTGTCTAAAAATTACCTTCATAAGTAATGAACTTCTGAATAAATAAATCCACATAATCCCACATATGAAGAAGGGATGTTCTATCTGTACCTCTCCCCTTACTCCTCACTTCCTCTCCTATTTGGGACTATCATTATACTAGAAAACCATTGGGTCCTTGTTTGAGGTAAACTTGTCACCCTAGAAATTATATCCTTTGTAATAGTAATTATAAACCCTCTACCCTCTAATTTTTTCTCCTAAAGAGCTTATGTGAATTTCAGGGAAATTGTTTCGCTGAAACCATGCACTTTCTCAAAGTAGACTGACCACCCTGCACTCTGAATTATTTCTAGGGATTTTGGATGGCGTAGTAGTGAATCAAAGGAGTTAGGCTCATGAAGTACTATCACTCCTCCCATGTTTTCTTCGGGGATTTTTTCTACTTATAAACTACTCAAAGATTATTACAAGGCAACACTTGGTACATATAAACACTTTCTAGGGTAGAGAGTATCAGTCAAATAGAATTTGGAAATGGGTAGAGAATAGTTGTGTTACCGATTTTTAATTAAATCTAGGTTTTTAATCTTAAATTACAACTACTAAGAATGATTTCAAGTAGTCACATCGATTTTCATAAATGATAGTAGGAGTAATGATGACAGTGAGTAATTAGTAAATTAGGATAAAGTGTATTTTGCATCATCCAAATGGTAATTATTGAATTTTGGTGTAGTCATAGTGTATCATATGATATATATAGTAGACTCCTCCCCCCAAAATAATTAAAAAAGCCATCCTTGACCTATATAATATAAAAGATCACATCATCCTTTAAATCCAAATCCTACAAGTAAATGACAATCAAACATGCATGTTGTTGGCTTACCCTTATGATGATGGAAGAATGTACTAATAAAGTGATTTAATCAATGTTGTACAATATTTTATGTCTGGCACGTATCAAATGGTGAAATTGTAATAATGTGGTGAAGAACATCTATTGCAACATGATCTATTGTATCGGCTTCAAGACTATGTTGTCAAATATAAATATATAGAAGTATGTTTGAAATTTTGTGATTGAAACAAAGTAAAAACATCCTTAATTTAGTTGTATCAACGAGATTTTGAGGAACGATAACAGTCAAAACTTATACATGGGAACTTACTGTGAGATTTAAAATGAATTTTGTAACAACAAAGGATTTAAATAGAAATTCAATTACAAACAAAGAGATATCAGAGTATTGTTATAGAGGAAAGGAAAATATGTTTTGACTGCCAACAAGCTAGTTTCGAGTCACCATAGGCATCTAATAGCACCCCAAAGTTATTTTCACTATTAGACATTTTTTTCCTTTACTTTTTCATCCAATGGCAACCTAGAAGCGTTTTCACCATTAGATATTTTCTTATTTTTTTTCTTGTTCTTTTTTTTTAATAAAATTAAATGGCTAGAAGCACAAGAAACATTTCCCCTACCCCAACAAATTCAAGTTCTAATTTTGTAATTGAGACAATGTTGACAATGAATAATTAGTTGTATGTTTGTGATACAACCTAAGGAAATTCCCATTGACAAGAAAATATGTTTGGGAACCATCAATGGTTGTCAATTTTATAGTCGCATTGTCCAAGACTGCTTCTACCTCACAAGGATCTAGCTGCCTAGTGCAAATATTTCCCTTGAAATATTTAAATATGGAATCATATAGCAAGGTTGAATCAAATTTTTGAAACAAATTCTTATTAATAAACTTGTCATGACACTTGGCACATTATGGTTGAATGATATATGTTTGTTTCACAGCATCCAAATGCTTCTCATCCATTTCATTTAGCTATTATAGTCGATGTCTTCGAGTTGTACTCAATTATAAATACACTTTCAAGGCAATTCTAAGTGTTTTAATTTCAAATTCAATAGGAAAGATAGGATTCTTATTAAAGACCATTTCATAAGGGGAGAATCTTGTAGTATTTGTCCACGTAGTCTTGTAAGCCCATAATACTTTAGGAAACCTCTCCACCCAATCATTCAATGGCCTACCACAGTCTTCATGAGAATAACTTCAAGTACCTTATCAATGCTTTCCACCTGCTCATTCTCATGTGGATAGTAAGGTGAAGTGACTCTGTGATGAATCCTATACTTTCTGAAAAGGTATTGTATCATCCGAGAGGTGAATTGTGCTCCTCCATATGTAACTATCTCTTTTAAGACTCCATAAAGAGAAAAAATTTCTTCAAACAAAAAGTATGAAACATGTTAAATTTCCCCAGTGAGAGCTCTAGATTCTACCCACTTGGTGACATAATTGGTGCACACTAAACTATAGGTATTTTGTTGAGATGGGGGATTGATTGGTCCCATAAAATCTAAATCCCATCTCGATCCACCATCAGGTGAGGATGTAATGACATCTCATCTGATTGAGTAGGTTGACCCATTCTTTGGCAGTTATCGCATCTTTGCACATATTTCCTTGAATATAGGAACACAATAGGCCAAAACTAACCCATATACAACACCTTGTGATATGTCCTCCTATATACAAAATTCCCTCCACACAGTCCATCATGACAAGCTTTAAGGATGTCATGAACCTCCCTCACACATCTTCTAATATGATGATAAAAAACAGTGTGAATGTTGGATATTTGGCAATGCATGGATCGCTAGTGGTAGAGAGTGTGTTGGAATTGATGTCAACAACCATGGGGGAGATGTGTTGGGTAGATTGGCATTGATTTCAACTATACTAGTATAGGTCTTGGTGGCAACAGATGTGTTGGCATTGATGTTAAGGACCACTAGGTTAGATGTGATGGAAACTGGGCTAGCATTGATGTGTTTGGTGTGTCAAACTCAGGGTGATTTCCATGGTTGTTGTAGTATATGGTATAGAACCATCATAGTAGCATGTTTATTGAAGAATTTCTAATACTATGACTATGATGGTTTGGATTCTTGAGATTTGGATGCATTTATTCATCAAGAGATCAACTCACATTCTCATGGAAGTGGCATAGCTGGATATCCCTTAGAAATATCTTTCCAATGATATGTTTTAGTCTATAAATGGCCCCCTAGATCAAAAGTTATATTCAACCAAAGTCAGGACCCCCAAAGTCAAATTTGTAGTACCCAGAATCGTAGAAGCTCGTAAATTTATAAATAGGTTACCCAAATAATTTTGGACCTAGGCTATTGGGAACAATGCCTAGAATCCCAGAAGCCTGGAAGCCTAGAGGCCTATAATCTAGTCGGCAGCTAGAAAAGGTTGGAACCCCATAATGTCAAGAAGATCATAAGCCTAGAAACCCGTAACTTTATTAGAAGGTGTGATGGTATCAATATAATCGATTGTGTGTAAGCCCTAAGCACAACATCTTGGTGAAGTAAAAGGTCTGTAAGTGGGAAAAGTTAAAAACCTCATGTACAGTGCTCATTGGAGGAGCTAATGGATTGTTAGGAGTCAAATTTGTGTGCCCTAGTTTAGTGGGTTGCAAGAGGGAAAACTAGTGATAAGTGGGTAGTTTGACAAAGACCTTAAGGCTCATAATCCTTTGGAGCAACAATGGAAATTCTTAGTGGGAAACTTCGAGTCCCTGAGAGATAAAAATCATGAAGGAGTAGGAGAGAAGATATTGGGAAATTTGAGGAGCCTATGTTCAGTCTTCTTGGAGCAACCAAGAGAGATTGATATTGGTAGGTTTGATTGCTAGAGATGCAAGCATTCTGAAGTAGCAGAAGTTGTAGTGATCAACATAAGAGGAGGAAAAATGCATGCCTTGTCTTCAAGGAGAATCCTTCCACATGACTAGGAATAAGAAGAGTTTCATCCACCTGAAGGAGAAGGATACGTAGTTTCATATTGATCTAGGAGATGATGGTCAGTATGCAGATAGAGAACATGGTAATGTTAGTTTTTAGATGGAGTCAGGTAATCCTATTCATCTTAGAGATGTTCTCTATGTTCTAGGATTGAGGAAAAATGTTGTTTCGATAGCTACCCTTGAGGATAAGAGGTATGATATCATCTTTAGTAAAGGTAAGGTGTGCCTTTAGCACTTAGCTTTTGGATGTAAGAAGAAGATAGGTGTGAGGGTGGCGAATCTCTTTAAGTTGTAGGTAGAGATGGGTGCAGCCTTGAGAAGCAAGGTAGGGAGAGCTCAGAGTAGAGAAGTGGTGGTTGAGCAAGAGTAGGTTAGATCTGTCAAGATGGAGCCTTATCCAATATCTCAGTTTGATTCTAATCTAGTTAGAAGTTGGGCTAACTAATAGGATGATGAAGAGAATAGCCCAGGGAAAGTGGAGGTCGCCACTCATTCAGAGACTCCTAGTATACGATGAGTTCAAGCAAAGTGGGAAAAGAATTTGGTTTTAAGGGAAATCATAAGAGAGTTGAATATTCCATTATCAATTCCATCCAGAAGAAGCAACCTCAGAGGTACATGGAAATTATGACTGAGGTGATAGACTCGCAGAGAATGGTGGGAAAGAATAAGTCTTCAGATTAGGTTTCACATAAGAAATCAAGGAAGTATTCTAGCTTAGAGGGATCAGCTACAATATTAGAGACTTCATAGAGTTGGAGACAGATATAGGTGGATGAGGTTCTTCAAGGAACACCTTCCTCGCTAAGAAGGAGTGTTTAAAATAGTAGCAAGAAAGGTTCCTTTATTTGAGCCTTAATTAAAGGGACCTCAACGATTTTCTCCTTGACATGCTTCAATTACCTATAATTTAGGATGACTTCCTACAATTTACGATTCATTCTTAAAATTCAGGACGAGTTATGACACAATTAACTAATGCACTGAAGTGGAAGGTCAAGTTTATTGTCTTCTATTCCAAGTTATTTTTGGGAAAATACAAACAAGTGAGTCTCAACTTATAATTTTAGGTAGGACATGTTGCATGAGTTATTTAACTCATCAATCATTAGTTTGAGTTCCAAAAATAAAACTTGCCAAAATTAGCTAATTTGAAATTCTTATAAGGAGATCGAAAGGAACAATTGTATTCATTGTTTTGTGAGCATGAGTTGGTGAAACAAAGCAATAGAGAGCACAGGTTTGTGTGTGTGAGAGATTTTGAGATGAAGAGTGTATAAAATGAGCTTGTGCACAAATTTGTAGAGGCTATTTCTCCCTTAGAAATTGCGCAAACAATTAGGAGGCATTTCCTAGTTAAATAGGAGCAGCCTATGCACATAGATTGAGGAAAGTAGATCAGGGGTCTTGCAGGTGTTTCAATCTTAGGAAAATTAGAGAAAATTAGATTTTTTTCCAGTGAAACAAAGTTTTATTGTAAGAGATATGTTGCTCATTTTTTGTCAATAAAATTCTCAAACAAGGAGAGGGTTTTCCTAGTTGGGTTCCCTAGAAAATTGTGTTGTTAAATTGTGTGATTGTGTATTCATTTTTGTTCCTATTCTTCTACAAAAGAGTAGAAGTTTTATGTCTATATGAAAAGAAAATAGTTTCATATTTTTCATATTAGAAGTGGAATAAATTCAAGGAAATTCTACAAGGTTGATGTTGCATCAACACTTTTCAAAATTGGCATGAAAATCACTAACATTTTTTAAAAAAATGTGTATACTAAATACATAAGAAAATTTAAATTGTCAAAAATTTTCTAAAAAAAAATTGTATTTTGAATCAACAATTTTCAAAATCAGATATGTATTTTTGCAACTTTAAAAAAGTGTGAACTTGTTACAATTCTAGTTTGATAGGTTACTATGTTCTAATTTTAGATGTAAACATTAGGTTGAAGTGAAGAGGGTCTTTAAGTATTTGAGAGGTACTTTTGAATATTCCATTTGCTATCATAGTGATATTTCATAATGATGGGGCCTAGCCCTTATACGATCTGCGTGCAAAACTATGATTTGATTGTTTGAATAAAACTTAGTATAAGTTATTAATTCAATGTTTCAATGGTCGATGGTATCATATAATACATTATGGATTTGATAAGTTAAGAATTAATAATTCAATGGTTGATTGTATCGTATGATACGTTATATATTGGTTTTAATTCCCAATCACTGTCTATTTATTACCACTCGTCCTTGTGAGCTGGCATGAGTTAGACACTTGTCCGTCTTCTTGGGGTTTGTTCTCCCGTGCTATCTCAAACCCTAACTCTGTCAACTGGCGTTCATTTCACTTGTTCGAAGTCTGTGAGGGTTTTCTCTGTGTTTATCTCCGCTGATATGGTGGCTCTGTTTGGCTCTCTTTGCACCATTTATGTGGCAAGATTTTTGCCCACTCTTTGGTGGCATTCAACAATACTTCGACAATGTGGTGATTTCTGGTTTTTATTTCTTATTTTTTCCCTCTATATATGTTTCAGTCCGGTATTTGTTTAGAATTCTGCCCTCCAGTTTACTTGTAGTTTTAATTGGTTTTTCTTGCATCTACAGGTCGATGTCGCCAAGGGTTTCGGCGTCCGCTTCAGCTCAACAGCTCCTCAAAGGTAATCCATCCATCCCTGTTTCAATTCCTTTGCATTTTTATGAATTACTAATGGTCTTCGCTCCTTGTGAGCAGACCCTTGTCGACTGGCGACCGAGATTTCTCTTTTGTTCGGTGTTTCTTCTTTCTGGTAAACTACGCTCAACAAACCCTCTTCCTTTCTCTTATTCTGACTTTAATACTCTGTTTAAGTCATATCTGAACATTAAATCTTGAAATTTTTGTTTCTCTTACAGGTGGTTATAGTTTGTCCGCTCGCAATCTTCGTCTTCATAGTTATTGACCCCCAAAAATCGGTAGGGTCGTTTCCCTTATGTGTCTCTGGTAGTTTGTAATTTTTTTTGTGGTGAAACTAGGCCTTCGTGCCTCTTAACTTGCTGTAGATTTTGTTACGTTTGGTCTGTTACCAAAGTCTTTTTTCTGGGCAAATAATCTAGGGTTTGTAAATAATCTCACAATCAATTGTTATTCCAATTCTGTTGGTTTATTTGTAAATTCGTCTTATATATATCAGCACTATTTGTTTAGGGTTTCAAAACCCAATTCATAAACTTTGTTTTGTAATATCTATGTTTATAGTCCTTCGAGACTCGTCAACAGAGACAAAATTGATTTTTAAACAGTGGAATTTTGTTAAACTCTGTTAATACGGAAAATGTTTGAAATACATGGAACTGCTTGTAACGCCTGCTGGTTGTGTGAATGTCTTTGAAGTTTTCTTTTCTGTGTGGACTCTCCTGTAAATATATGCTTTAGTTTGTCAAAATTTTGTAGTCGCTCCAGTACCCATGTATAAATTTACCTCTGTTCACGTTGGTTACAGTTACGCATTAGTTCAATTTACTATATACAATGATATAAACTATAGATAGGAAAATACAACAGTATTGGCTACAGAAATAGTCTCAGATGGTTTCTTTGAAAAAAACTCATGATTCATTTAATTGCTTTCTTTCTCTCTTTCTATGATGGAAAATCAATCTTTTCAGAATGTCTTTTTCTCTCTTTTGTTCTACTGTATGAAACAGTTTTCGTTTTGAAACTGCCAACGATTGAAATATGGTTACATTCTTAATCCTATTCTTTTAAGATCTAGAAAATGAATTTTAAATATAAACTAAAAGAAAACTTTAAAGTGAACCTACAGAACATAAATGACTATTAGGCCCTAATGATAGAATTTCTAAAAAATAAAAAAAACCCAGGTGCATTGACCTGTCAACCAATCAACTGTAACCTGTAAGACAAACACCTGTTTTTCTGTTTACCTTGAGCTGGGTGCCCCTGCATCACATGAGACCCACACTTAATGGACATACAAGATTATGTGGATTTTGATTGGGTAGGGAATATAAATAGAAGGGGATCTATGAAAGTATATGTGTTTCAATTATTTGGTGGAGCAATAAGTTGGATGAAAAAGATACAAGATATGGTCACTTTTTCCATTACAAAGGCGGAGTATATGGTAGCTACCCATGAATGTAAGAAGGTCATTTGGCATATGACACTATTTTTAGAAGTAGGGTTAATTCAAAGAGCTATTACAATTCAATATGATAACAACAATGTCATTTGTCTTACTATGAACCCAAACTTTCATGTGACTAGCACAACCACATTAATAAATGTCAATCACATGCACAATCACATTAGTAAATGTGGTTGATATACTCTAATAGGCGTCAATGGTATGGATTTAATATTAATATTAATATCGATATTAATAAATATGTACTTATAATAATAATTATTGTATTGAAAATTATTATTATTGTTATATTATAATTATGATAATAAATACTATGTATAATAATAATAATAATAATAATAATATATTATTATTATTATATTATAATAATATAATAATATTATTGATATTATCAATAATATAATAAACTCAAAGAGATTATTGATATTAAAAACCCAAGGGATTAATATTAGAAACCCAAGAGATTATTAATATTATAAGCCCAAGGGGTTAATATTATAAACTCAATGGATTAATATTAAAAAAAAAAGATTAATATTAAAAAAAAAAAATTAATATTATAAACTCTTAGGATTAATATTATAAACCCAAGGGTTTATTAATATTATAAACTAAATGGAAAATAAACCCAATGGATTACTATTAAACCCTAGGATTAATATTATAAACCCAAGGGATTATAAACATAAGGGATTAGTATTAAACCCTAGGATTGATATAATACGCCAATAACATTATAAACCTTAAGATTAATATTATAAACCCTAAGATTAATATATCAAATCTAATATTAATATTATAAACCCTAAGTTTATAAACCCTAAAATATTATTATACCTATTAGGAATTAATATTATCAAACCCAAGGGATTGTGAATATTATAAACCTAAAAGATTAATATTCTTACAAGGTCTATGATAGATCCAATAGAATGTTGTGATATGTGTGTCATACACCTTGAAGTTTTCTAGTCAACATATAATTATTGTTGAGTAATAACAGATAATAAATACAAAGCAATAATAAAGAATAAATATAAAAGAATAGCATGGAATAAATACTAACTAATGACAAGGGAATAAGTACTAACAAGCAATAACACTTAACCAATTACTTACAAGTAATTTGTAGAATTGAAAAACCATAAATAGTTTATGGTTTTGTTATACATATTTATTCATTACTTAAAGTTAGGGTTGGAGAAAACAAGAATGTAAGTTTTAACTTACTATTACACTATCTAAATTTCTCCAAACTCTGTGTGCTACCGCTCAACACTCCAGTATAGAAATTTTGTATTCTAACTATTTAGTAGTTGAATAATAAATAGAATGTACTTGTAATTGTAATCATTTAAATGTTGAATAATATATTGAATGTGCTTTAAAGTCTAAGAGGTTTTTCTATTCTATATATATATATTATAAATCAATGTAAAAAATATGTTTTACCCTTTTAAAAAAAATACAAATTTAAAAAGAACAATCTTTTGAGAAAAAGAAGAGAAGACAAAAAAAAAAAAATCCGATCTCAAACAAAGAGTAAAATCTCAAACAAAAATCTCTAGACATGACATTGTCCAAGACAAAAGAGAAGAGTAAAATCTTTGTAGACATTGTCCAACACAAAATCCTATTAAATGATGTACAACATTATAATGAAAATCAATGAAAATACTTAATCCTTAAAACTTTGTTTTCAGTCAAAACGAAGAATTTAAAACAGTGTTTATTCATATAGCTATTTAAAGAAATTATTTTAAAAAATAATTGAACATTTTTACAGCGTGACTCCCATCAAAACAGAGGCCAGAACTTTATCACGGAAAACTCTTGTTCATCTGCCTGTATAGTTGTGATATTAACTGGTATTTATGCATTGTGAGATGAAGGTTGTATAGTTGTGATATTAACTGGTACTTATGTATAGTTGTGATATGAAGCTTGTATAGTTGTGATATTAACTGGTATTAAATAAAATCAAACTAGATCGTTTTGGTCATAAGAATTTCTGTAAAGAAATTACGGTGGAGTTTTGAAAAGTTTAATTGTAATCAGATGTGACAACCGTGGAACGAGATAAGCTGGAAAAGGGTAATTGCAGGTTACTATTTGTTGCAGAGAAACCAAACATCTGTCACCAACAAGCAAAAGGCCACGAAAATAATAGTACCCCAAAGTTATTTTCACTGTTAGACATTTTTTTCCTTTAGTTTTTCATCCAATGGCAACCTAGAAGGGTTTTCACCATTAGATTTTTTTTGTTTTCTTGTTTTTTTTTAATAAAATTAAATGGCTAGAAGCACCAGAAATGTTTCCCCTACCCCAACAAATTCAAGTTCTAATTTTGTAATTGAGATAATGTTGACAATGAATAATTAGTTGTATGTTTGTGATACAACCTAAGGAAATTCCCATTAACAAGAAAATATGTTTGGGAACCATCAATGGTTGTCAATTTTATAGTCGCATTGTCAAAGACTGCTTCTACCTCACAAGGATCTAGCCTCCTAGTGCAAAGCTTTCCCTTGAAATATTTAAATATGGAATCATATAGCAAGGTTGAATCACCTTTTTGAAACAAATTCTTATTAATAAACTTTTTCATGCCACTTGGCACGTTATGGTTGAATGATATATGTTTGTTGCACAACATCCAAGCGCTTCTCATCCATTTCATTTAGCTATTATATTCGATGTCTTTGAGTTGTACTCAAGTCTAAATACACTTGCAAGGCAATTCTAAGTGTTTTAATTTCAAATTCAATAGGAAAGATAGGATTCTTACTAAAGACCATTTCATAAGGAGAGAATCTTGTAGTGTTTTTCCAAGTAGTCTTGTAAGCCCATAATATTTTAGGAAACCTCTCCACCCAATCTATTCAATGGCCTACCATAGTGTTCATGAGAATAACTTCAAGTACTTTATCGATGCTTTCCACCTGCTCATTCGCCTGTGGATAGTAAGGTGAAGTGACTCTATGATGAATCCTATACTTTCTGACAAGGTCTTGTATCATCTAAGAGGTGAATTGTGCTCCTCCATATGTAACTATCTCTTTTGGCACTCCATATAGAGAAAAAAATTCTTCAAACAAAAAGTATGAAACATGTTAAATTTCCATAGTGAGTGCTTTGGATTCTACCCACTTGGTGACATAATCGGTGCATAGTAAAATATAGGTATTTTGTTGAGATGGGGGATTAATTGGTCTCATAAAATCTAAATCCCATCTCTCAAAAGGTTTGACCATCAGGTGAGGATGTAATGACATCTCATCTGATTGAGTAGGTTGACCCATTCTCTGGCAGTTATCGCATCCTTGCACTATTTCCTTGAATATACGAACACAATAGGCCAAAATTAACCCATCTCCAATACCTTGTGATATGTCCTCCTATATACAAAATTCCCTCCACACAGTCCATCATGACAAGCTTTAAGGATGTCATGAACCTCCCTCACACATCTTCTAATATGATGATAAAAAATAGTGTGAATGTTGGATATTTGGCAATGCGTGGATGGCTAGTGGTAGAGAGTGTGTTGGAATTGGTGTCAACAACCATGGGGGAGATGTGTTGGGTATATTGGTATTGATTTCAACTATACTAGTGTGGGTCTTGGTGGCAACAGATGTGTTGGCATTGATGTTAAGGACCACTAGGTTAGATGTGATGGAAACTAGGCTAGCATTGATGTGTTTGGTGTTTCAAGCTCAGGGTGATTTCCATGGTTGTTGTAGTATATGGTATAGAACCATCATAGTAGCAGGGTTATTGAATAATTTCTAATACTATGACTATGATGGTTTGGATTCTTGAGATTTGGATGCATTTATTCATCAAGATATCAACTCACATTCTCATGGAAGTGGCATAGCTGGATATCCCTTAGAAATATCTTTCCAATGATATGTTGTAGTGTATAAATGGCCCCCTAGATCAAAATTTATATTCAGCCAAAGTCAGGACCCCCAAAGTCAAAGTTGCAGTACCTAGAATCGTAGAAGCTCGTAACTTTATAAATAGGTTACCCAAATAAGTTTGGACCTAGGCTATTAGGAACAATTCCTAGAATCCCAGAAGCCTGGATGCCTAGAAGCCTAGAATCTAGTCGGCAGCTAGCAAAGGTTGGAACCCCATAACGTCAAGAAGATTGTAAGCCTAGAAGCCCGTAAATTTATTAGAAGGTGATGCAGAATAGTCGTAACTTGATTGTGTAAGCCCTAAGCACAAAATCTTGGTGAAGTAGGAGGTTTGTAAGTGGAAAAAGTTAAAAACCTCATGTACAGTGCTCATTGGAGGAGCTAATGGATTGTTACGAGTAAAATTCGTGTGCCCTAGTTTAGTGGGTTGCAAGAGGGAAAACTAGTGATAAGTGGGTAGTTTGGAAAAGCCCTTAAGGCTCGTAATCCTTTGGAGCAACAATGGAAATTCTTAGTGGGAAACTTCGAGTCCCTGAGAGATAACAATCTTGAAGGAGTAGGAGAGAAGATATTGGGAAATTTGAGGAGCCTATGTTCAGTCTTCTTGGAGCAACCAAGAGAGATTGATATTGGTAGGTTTGATTGCTAGAGATGCAAGCATTCTGAAGTAGCAGAAGTTGTAGTGATCAACATAAGAGGAGGAAAAATACATGCCAAATGTGTTCAAAGAGAATCCTTCCACATGACTAGGAACAAGAAGAGTTTCAGCCACCTGAAGGAGAAGGATATGCAGTTTCATATTGATCTAGGAGATGATGGTCAGTATGTAGATAAAGAATATGGTAATGTTAGTTTTTAGATGGAGTCAGGTAATCCTATTCATCTTAGAAATGTTCTCTATGTTCCAGGATTGAGGAAAAAATTTGTGTCGATAGCTACCCTTGAGGATAAGAGGTATGATATCATCTTTAGTAAAGGTAAGGTGTACCTTTAGCACTTATCTTTTGGATGTAAGAAGCAGATAGGTGTGAGGGTAGCGAATCTCTTTAAGTTGTAGGTAGAGATGGGTGCAGCCTTGAGCAACAAGGTAGGGAGAGCTTAGAGTAGAGAAGTGGTGGTTGAGAAAGAGTAGGTTAGATCTATCAAGATGGAGCCTTAGCCAATATCTCAGTTTGATTCTAATCTAGTTAGAAGTTGGGTTAACTAATAAGATGATGAAGAGAATAGCCTAGGGAAAGTGGATATCGCCACTCATTCAGAGACTCCTAGTATACGATGAGTTGAAGAAAACTGGGAAAAGAATTTGGTTAAGGGAAATCATAAGAGAGTTGAATATTCCAGTATCAATTCCATCTAGAAGAAGCAACCTCAGAGGTACATGGAAATTATGACTGAGGTGATAGACTCGTAGAGAATGGTGGGAAAGAACAGGTCTTCAGATTAGGTTTCACATAAGAAAGCAAGGAAGTATTCTAGTTTAGAGGGATCAGCTACAGTATTAGAGATTTCATAGAGTTGGAGACAGATCTAGGTGGACGAGGTTCTTCCAGGAACACCTTCCTCACTAAGAAGGAGTGTTTAAAATAGTAGCAAGAAAGGTTCCTTTATTTGAGCCTTAATTAAAGGGACCTCAAAAATTTTCTCCTTGACATGCTCCAATTACCTATAATTTAGGATTTATTCCTACAATTTATGATTCATTCCTAAAATCTAGGACGAGTTATGACACAATTAACTAATGCGCTGAAGTGGAAGGTCAAGTTTATCATCTTCTATTGCAAGTTATTTTTGGGAAAATACAAACAAGTGAGTCTCAACTTATAATTTGAGGTAGGACATGTTGCATGAGTTATTTAACTCATCAATCATTAGTTTGAGTTCCAAAAATAAAACTTGCCAAAATTAGCCAATTCGAAATTCTTATAAGGAGATCGAAAGGAACAATTGTATTCATTGTTTTGTGAGCATGAGTTGGTGAAACAAAGAAATAGAGAGCATAGGTTTTTGTGTGTGAGATATTTTGAGATGAAGAGTGTATAAAAGGAGCTTGTGCACAAATTTGTAGAGGCTATTTCTCCCTTATAAATTATGCAAACAATTAGGAGGCATTTCCTAGTTAAATAGGAGTAGCTTATGCACATAGATTGAGGGAAGTAGATCAGGGGTCATGTAGGTGTTTCAATCTTAAGAAAAGTAGAGAAAATTAGATTGGCTTCCAGTGAAACAAAGTTGTATTGTAAGAGATATGTTGCTCATTTTTTGTCAATAAAATTCTCAAACAAGGAGAGGGTTTTCCTAGTTGGGTTCCCTAGAAAATTGTGCTGTTAAATTGTGTGATTGTGTATTTATTTTTGTTCCTATTCTTCTACAATAGAGTAGAGAATTTTTATGTCTATATGAAAACAAAATAGTTTCATATTGTTCATATTAGAAGTGGAAGAAATTCAAGGAAATTCTACAAGGTTGATGTTGCATCAACACTTTTCAAAATTGGCATGAAAATCACTAACATTTAAAAAAAATGTGTATACTTAATACATAAGAAAATTTAAATTGTCAAAAATTTTCTTAAAAAAAAGTTGTATTTTGAATCAACATTTTTCAAAATCGGATGTTTTTTTGCAACTTTAAAAAGTTTGAACTTGTTACAATTCTAGTTTGATAGGTTACTATGTTCTAATTTTAGATGTAAACATTGGGTTGAAGTGAAGGGGGTCTTTAGGTATTTGAGCGGTACTTTTGAATATTCCATTTACTATCATAGTGATATTTCATGAGACCCACACTTAATGGACATACAGGATTATGTGGATTTTGATTGGGTAGGGAATATAAATAGAAGGGGATCTATGAAAGTATATGTGTTTCAATTATTTGGTGAAGCAATAAGTTGGATGAAAAGGATACAAGATATGGTCACTTTTTCCATTACAAAGGCGGAGTATATGGTAGCTACCCATGAATGTAAGAAGGTCATTTGGCATATGACACTATTTTTAGAAGTAGGGCTAATTCAAAGAGCTATTACAATTCAATGTGATAGCAACAATGTCTTTTGTCTTACTATGAACCTAACCTTTCATGTGACTAGCACAACCACATTAATAAATGTCAATCACATGCACAATCACATTAGTAAATGTGGTTGATATACTCTAATAGGCGTCAATGGTATGGATTTAATATTAATATTAATATCGATATTAATAAATATGTACTTATATAATAATTATTGTATTGAAAAATATTATTATTGTTATATTATAATTATGATAATAAATACTAAGTATAATAATAATAATATTTATTATTATTATGATTATTATTATATGATAATAATATAATGATATTATTGATATTATCAATAATATAATAAACCCAAAGGGATTATTGATATTAAAAACCCAAGGGACTAATATTATAAACCCAAGAGATTATTAATATTATAAGCCCAAGAGGTTAATATTATAAACTCAAGGGATTAATAAACCCAAGTGATTAATATTATAAATTCTTAGGATTAGTATTATAAACCCAAGGGTTTATTAATATTATAAACTAAATGAAAAATAAACCCAAGGGGTTATAAACATAAGAGATTAGTATTAAACCCTAAGATTGATATAATACGCCAATGACATTATAAACCTTAAGATTAATATTATAAACCCTAAGATTAATATATCAAACCTAAGATTAATATTATAAACCCTAAGTTTATAAACCCTAAAATATTATTATACATATTAGGGATTAATATTATCAAACCCAAGAGATTGTGAATATTATAAACCCAATAGATTAATATTCTTACTAGATATATGACACATCCAATAAAATTTTATAATATGTATGTCATACACCTTGAAGTTTTCTAGTGGACATGTAATTATTGTTGAGTAATAACAAATAATAAATACAAAGCAATGATAAAAAATAAATATAAAAAAATAATATGAAATAAATACTAACTAATAACAAGGGAATAAACACAAAGTACTAACAAGCAATAACTTAACCAATTACTTGCAAGTAGTTTGTAGAATTGAAAAACCATAAATAGTTTAAAATTTTGTTATGCATATTTATTCATTACTCAAGTTAAGAGTGGGAGGAAACAAAAGTGTAAGTTTTAACTGACTATTACACTATCTAAATTTCTCCAAACTCTGTATGCTACCACTCAACGCTCTTATTAAGAGTATAGAAATTTTGTATTCTAACTATTTAGTAGTTGACTAATAAATAGAATATACTTGTAATTTTAATCATTTAAATGTTCAATAATATATTGAATGTATTTTAAAGTGTAAGAGTTTCTTCTCAAAAATATTATATATATTATAAATCAATGTAAAAAGTATGTTTTACACCTTTAAAAGAATATAAATTAAAAAAAAAACAATCTTTTGAGAAAAAAAAATCCGATCTCAAACAAAGAGTAAAATCCAATCTTAAACAAAAACCTCTAGACATGACCTTATCCAAGCCAAACGAGAAGAGTAAAATCTTTGTAGACATGACATTGTCCAACACAAAATCCTATTAAATGATGTACAACATTATAATGAAAATCAATGAAAATACTTAATCCTTAAAACTTTGTTTTCAGTCAAAATGAAGAATTTAAAACAGTGTTTATTCATATAGCTATTTAAAGAAATTATTTACACGGCGACTCCCATCAAAATAATTGAACATTTTTACATTGTGATTCCCATCAAAACAGAGGCCAGAACTTTATCACGGAAAACTCTTGTTCATCTGCATGTATAGTTGTGATATTAACTGGTATTTATGCATTGTGAGATGAAGGTTGTATAGTTGTGATATTAACTGGTACTTATGTATAGTTGTGATATGAAGCTTGTATAGTTGTGATATTAACTGGTATTTGATACTAAAATTTGGTGTAATGTCTTATGATGTAATTACATGTATTTGATTAAATATGAACTGTAATACTACAACGTTGTTTTCTTACTGGAAAAAAACCGGTATTAAATAAAATCAAACTACATCTTTTTAGTCATAAGATTTTCTGTAAAGAAATTACGGTGGAGTTTTGAAAAGTTTAATCGTAATGAGATGTGACAACCGTGGAACGAGATAAGCTGGAAAAGGGTAATTGCAGGTTACTATTTGTTGCAGAGAAACCAAACATCTGTCACCAACAAGCAAAAGGCCACGAAAATAAGACGACATACCAATTGATGAAAGTTGTACTGCATAGTACAGATGGTCACTGTAACCAGTGAAAGATGTATTCTAAAGTTATGATTTCAGTTGTTTGATTTGAATTTGGATGGAAAAGATTTCAATCCTTTCATAAGATAAGATAACTCTAAAATAAAAAGAAGGCAATCTCAAAGCGTTCATATAATTATGAAAATGACAATCTCATAAATATAAAAGTGACTTGTGACCACTAATAAGTAAGTGACTTCTGACCACTCAAATGACCAAACATCTAACAAAGTGGATAGCTACCATTTAATTATGCTCATATAGGCTTCTAAAATTTTAATTTTATCATTAATAATTATTAAGTAGATAAAAGAAATTTAATCTCCACCAAATATTTTTATAGTAGAATTCACAAATTAAAGGTTTAGATTTATTTCCACAACACTTTTGATTTTTTTTCTCATTTTAATTAAATTGATTAATTAAAAAAAACATATGAACACGTGTCATTTGAAATAAGTCATGGTATTTTAGGTCTGTGGTATTTGATATTGGTATGTGATAATATAACAAAAGATATTTACAAATTAAGAATCTTTATGGTAAAGTGAGTTGGATTTCCATTGTTACATGTTTTTTGAAATGTACATATGTTTAACTTATATATAATTCTTTTGATATTTAATAATAACAATAACAACAATAAAGTAATTATTTAGTTAATTTTCTGATTTCATACAATTTTAGCAAAGTGACATGTATTTCGTGACAAAGTTTATCAACCATTTAATTTACATGATTTTTTTAGTTAATACTTATAACTTTCTTTTAATAATAACAATCCATAAATTTAATTAACTTTCCCTAAATCGCTCAAATAAATTATAGATTCTCATAATTATAAAAAATATTAATCTATAATAAAAAAATATTAATAAAAATAATATTTTTTAATAATAAATTTATTTTTAGGGGTTGCCCACGATAAAATATAGACTCAATACGTTTGGGGTCTCATTGTAGCATCCAATAACCAAGTTGGATTTCTAGCACTCTGGAAAGGACTAGAAACAACAAATAAAAAGAAATTTTCTAAAATCATAGTATTTGGAGACTCTATGATTGTGATTTTTCATGTACTGAAAGTTAAAATATCACAAAAATCAACTCTCCCCCACCCCCCCATTCTACAAAGAATATATCTTCAAAGAGATTCAATCAAATACATTTCTATCATGTTTATAGAAATTTGAATGCAAAATAAGATTCACTAGCAAACGGAGGAACTACCATGGAGAAAGGGTTCCTTGAAGTGAATCATCAAATAATGAATGTACCCCTTCCATGAATTTTTTGTATAAAATACAGGTCCAAAATTATGGTTATTAAAGCCCTTTGTTAGGTCCTTATAATACTAGTGTAACCCCCTTATTGTTATTGTTAGTGTAAGCCCCTTATTGTTATTGTTGTGCCCTTAAATTATTATTATTATGTAAGATATGATTATATTGTGACCCCTTAGACTTCTATATATACAAAGGAGGTCTTGTCATTTGTCTCATCCAATAATTGTTCATTTATGTTATGTAAAGGAGGTTTCACCCTCGAAGAGGCTATTTCTCAAGTCGTTGATCTAAATTTTCTTCTATTTTGTTTGTTGGTTGCATAACATTTATTATCATAGCTTTGGATTTTAGGGTTCGCTACTTCAAATAGGTAATATTGGTATTTTCGCTATAACATTTTTTATATGAAGCTTCATAAACTATAATTTTGACCACTTGGATCAAAAATCGTGGTGAACTTTGTGTAAAATTTTTAGAGCTTGGTTTACTATACTTTCGAAGATATGATTTGAGGAAGTTAGGGTTTTTGCAAGCTCCAGAATTCAATTTCAAACATGTGACCTAGGGAAAATCATCATAACTTTCCCTTCGAGCATCGAATTTGAATTTCGTAGAAAATGACTGAAATTGCATGGACTCTAGTTTCTTTTGTATCATTTTTAGAGCCTAAGGTCGAAACATGGACATGTGGCATTCCATTAAATTAACTCTACTGAACCTATATATAATCAGGTGCTCGTAGGAGATCGAGCATAACTCTTTCTTGAAGAATCCAATCTCGATCTGACTTGTGCGGTTGGAAAAAAGACTCATATTACTACCACAAGATGAAATTTCAGATCTTGGAGATCTAAAATTAGAGGGTTACAACCATTTCAAGATCAAGCTCCTAAAAGCAAGAAAAAAGTGTGTATTGCTTTATTAAATTGCATAAATTTTGTTTGAAAATGATTTTGAAGTGATTTCAAGAGCATATTGAAGCATAGATATCAGTATTGGATTCTAAAATGTCTCCCAAACAAAATAATTCCACACCCATTAATCTCTCTGAAATATCTACTATGATGCATGGAGACGAAGAATTGCAATATGATATATCAAAATTACGGGACCAAGTGCAACAAAATTCTCTCTCAAAAAAAGAAACCAAAGGTGAATTAAAAGGGTACATGGATGGTTTAAAAGAAGAAATAAAAGATGACATGTATTGTTTAAAAGGTGAAATGGATGGTTTAAAAGGTGACGTGAATGGTTTAAAATCATAAATGGAAGGTTTGGCAAAGTTGCTATAAGAAATGCTTCCTAATGGTGAAAAGGTATTCCATGAAACTCATGATTGGAACAAAAGGAGTGTTAATCATGATTTTAGAGACTCTGATATTAGATTTAATACCTACCACATTCCAAATATCGACATGATGAAGTTTGATAGCAAGGATCTGGTAACATGGATACCATAAATGGAGCAGAATTTTGATCTCCATGATGTGCAACACACACAAAAGGTACGCATTGCATCTTTATATTTAGAACGCAATCAATTTTTATGGTATCAATGACTTTGTTCCCGTAAACCACTTGTCACTTGATCAATTTTTGCGGAGAAAATGATAGCACATTATGAGTATACAAAGAGCAACACCTTCTTTAGCCAATTGATAAATCTCAAACAAAAGGGTTTAATGGTGGAGCACATTGAGGAATTCCAAAAATTGAATATCAAGGTATCTGATAATCTAGTGGAGGATATGATTGATGTCTTCATATGTAATTTAAAGGATAACATCCATCATGGGGTTTTCCTTTGGGAACTTGATTCATTGGAGAAGGCATTCAGGGTGGCAAGAAAATTTGAAAGCAAATTTATGGCAATAAGGAAGTATACCACTCAACACTATAAATATGGAAGTGTTTATGCTCCTAGCCTTCCACAACCTACAAGTTTGATTCCACAACAATTGGAGGAAAAAAGAGAAAAAGAGCTTTGTTATAGTTGTGATAGAAAATACACTAAAGGTCATAATTGTGCTAAGAAGAAATTATTTTACATAAATGGTGAAGAGGAGGAATAAAAATAACAAGAAACATCAAAAGAGGAGGATATACACCAAGAACCAACCCCAAAGAAAGAATAAACGAATCTTATCATATCTTGTAATGCATTGGCAGTAATTACCACTCCTAAAACGCTCAAAATAGAAGGATATATCAAGAAGAAAAAGGTAATAGTGTTGATTGATTCGGGTAGCACCCATAATTTTATCCATTGCAAATGGAGGAACTATAAATTTCTATGGAAAGTGCCATAATATCAAGCTAACCATTGGGGAATATGTATTGAATAGTACAATTCTTTCCATTCCAATGGGTGGTGATGATGTTGTACTAGGAATCCAATGGTTACAATCTTTGGGGATGATAGCTTTTAATTTTCAAGAACTTTTATGGAAATGTTTTTGGGAAGGAAAGGAAATTGAATTAAGGGGTATTGTAGGGAAGCCGGGAAAGATAATGAGCTCTAATGGCATGAGAAAGCTTCTAAATAAATAACAACGAGGAATAATTACACAATTATTCTCATTAGAGGTTCAAACATCGAAATCATCTATTTATCCAAATCTCCAAAAATTATTGGACAATTATTCCAAGGTGTTTGAGACTCCCAAAGGCCTCCCACATATTCGTGATCATGATCATGCTATTCATTTGATCCCAAAAATTATTTCTCCAGACATCATGCCTTACAGATATCCTTATGCCCAAAAGAGTGAAATTGAACATATGGTTGCAGAAATGCTAGAGGCTAGTATAATTCAATCTAGTCAAATTTATTTCTCTGGTTCAGTAGTATTGGTGCACAAGAAGGATGGATCATGGTGGATGTGTTCAGATTATAGGGAGATCAACAAGCTGACTATTAAAGATAAAATTTCCCATTCATGTCATTGATGATTATTGGATGAATTACATGGATAAATTTACTTCACTAAGCTAGATCTTCATTCAGGGTATCATCAAATTAGAATGGAGACAAAAGACATTCCGAAAACAACATTCAGAAGTCATGAGAGTCATTCTGAATTTTTGGTTATGTTCTTTAGCCTTACTAATGCACCTTCCACATTTCAAGGTTTGATGAATTCAATTTTCAAACCCTTCCTTATAAAATTTTTGTTAGTATTTTTTTATGATATAATAATATACAACAAGTCTTGGAATGATCTTCTTAAACATGTTGAGAGGGCACTCAAGCTATTGGAGGAGAAACAATTATATGCAAAAACCTCCAAATGTTTCTTTGGAGTACAGGAGGTGGAATATTTGGGTCATACTGTATCTCGTGAGGGTGTTAAGGTAGACCTTAACAAAATTAAACCCATTAAGGAATGGGAAATCCCCACAACCATAAAGAATCTTTGAGGATTTCTCGGGTTGATAGGGTATTATCACAAGTTTGTTAATAATTATGAGAGAATAGCGACACCTCTAACATCATTATTGAAGAAAGATATATTTTCTTGAACTCCAGAAAAAAAATAAGGCCTTTGAACATCTTAAAAGGGCAATGTTCCAAGCACCAGTCACAGCTACGCCAGACTTCACAAAAACCTTTATTACGGAATGTGATGCCTCGAGAAATAGAATTGGTGTTGTTTTAATGCAAGAAGGAAGACTCGTTGATTTTGAAATTTGTCCAATCAAAGGAAAGTATTTACACAAACCTATTTATGAGAAGTAAATGTTGGCAATACTACACACACTAAAGAAATGACGACTTTACCTAATGGGAATACACTTCAAGGTAAAAACATATCATGATAGTATTAAATACTTTTTGGAACAAATATTATCTTTAGAAGAGCAGCAAAAATTTGTCACAAAGATGTTGAGTTATGACTTTGAAACCATCTAAAAAAAAATGGAAGAAAAATGTTTTTGTAGGTGCAATCTCAAGAAACGATGAGGATGTGGAAGCATAGTTTTGTGTCATTTCTATTATCCAACCTAAGTGTATAACTGAAGTAAGCGATGAATGGAAGAATGATGAAGAGGTGTGGACACTCATTCAAAATTTGCAGCAAGATCCAAGTACATCTAGTACATTTAGCTGGAAAAATGATTCATTATGGTACAAAGATTTCTTATATCTTTTTAAGAATTCCCGACTCAAACAAAATATTCTTTTGGAATTTCATACCTCTCCCTTAGGTGGGCACTCGAGATTTTTTAAAACTTACCACAACGTCAAGAAGGAATTTTTTTGGGAGGGCCTTAAATTTGATATTGAAAAATTTGTGGCAGAATATTTGGTTTTCCAACAAAATAAATTTGAGACAACTAAGACCTTGGGTCTATTATGTTAAATTTCCACGATATTGGGTCTAGGATAGAATCTTAAAATATCTGATGCTACAAATAAGAATCTAACCAGAACTATTTTGCACAGTTGAATGTAAATAGCAGTAAATCACACATGCACAGAATATAGACAAATCTTTACATTTTTCAACCCAACTTCGTTATATTAAACAACATATAATACAACAGTCTAGGGCTCTCGTACCAAGGATAATGGTCCTCAATCATCCACTAGTACAAGATACAAATTGGGGCTTTGTGTCAGTACATCGATGACCAATCTTTCCTCAACAAGATACTTTCACCATCTAGTTGTCACATGCTCTCTCAACTCCTCTCGGTCGTACCTTGTACCTTCCTGGTCCTTCACCTCATGATATGTAGCTCCTGCCTTAATAAATGTTCCATGTCCATCTGCCCACTGAACCTCACCTGTCAATCTGCTCATTATTTGTGCCTTAGTAAATCAAGGTCACAACACATTGAGACTCCTGTAGAGTTTTTCACAACTTCGTTTGTGAACAACTCTCAATATACCCATTTTTGCTCCTCAACTACTCAGAGACTTCAACCCACTATGGTTTTCATGCGCTTCTCCAATGAAGGCCAACATAGGGCACAAAGGGATACCACCTATCACTTCAATATTTCCATCTCCCACAATGAACACGGGCTAGGAGGACTTCCCATGATCTATTATAGAAGTATTTCTCCACACAGAAGTCGAGGGCTGCTCAATTGATCCTCTGGTGCGTCAACCCTTGAGCTCAACAACTGCCTCTCTAGAAACCATCTAAATCCTTGAATAAAATTGCACATCGGGCTCCAAACTTGGGAACTATCACATTGTCCTCTAGTAGACCATAAATTTCCAATCTCATCCACACTTGGTCCACTCTCACGCTTCCCTCCAACAATCCATGAGTGACCAATTCTCGTTGTAGCATCTTCTCCTAGTTAGGGCATCCAGTCGTCTAGGATACACTTACAAATTGCTACCAACAGTCTTCATCAATTGTCTTATCCTAAGACACCATCCTCCTAGCATCCAATCATAAATAAAGAGTCCATATGCAACTTAATTTTCATGTCCTCTTGTCTTAGATTTTGTGAATACTTCTAAGCTCTGGTTAGGGCATCGAAGAGCAACCCTAAACCATGCTTCAATACTATGGTTCCCTTCCTAAAAAATTCGGGTTCACTCGTTGTCACTTCTTAGCCTTGGGTTTCTCCACAAGGCACCTTATTCCTATGGCTAAGCTACAGTAAGGAATCTGAACCGTCTAGCAAGGGTAACCACCCTCCATTCCACTTCATTGTTCACTGTATACCTATGACATATCTTAGATAGATTGTACCTAAGGGAGAATGGCTCTAAACTAGCCCTCTCAACCCTCAACATTCCTCCAAACAAAACTCTGCTACAGCAATTCCCTGTGGCCCTTGAACATAGATACAACTACACTTAATTAGCATAGAAAAACATCATCTTACCTTTGTACCAGCGGCTCTTCTCGGAAATAAATACGCACTTGAACAAGAGAAAAACCATGCCAAAATAGCCTTCCTAGCCTCCACATTGATTCCTCAAACCTACGTTTTTTTCTCCTAAGGAAATTGTTCCCAAACACAGAGATATCCCTTAACTAACTCGACCTCTTTGCTTCTTCATCCTTCTGCCTTTATCCCTATCCAATTCAAATGAATCACTTTGATGTTTGATGCTAAAGGAAATGTGAAATAGCCTCTCACATCAGCTTGTGTTTATACTAATCACAATGGATACACATGTCAGCTTGAAAACTGTCATTAGGCCTCCTGATAGCTAGGTCGACCTAAAATTTGTGCCACCATGCCCACACATATCTTCAAAAATTCATAACTCCATTTTGACAACTTGGAATTCAATTATTTTTGATGTGTTAGAATCGTCTCGATATCCTCTATCATCTTCATCCATCACATGTCAAAGTGTGCCCATGGTTTTTTCCAAAATTATGATGGGTATAAAACAAAGGGCTTGGGTTTCAAGCCCATAAGGTCGCCTGTGGAGCTCCTTCCTATAAACCCTTTATCCTCAAGGCTTGGAGAACCTCCCAAGCATAAAAATTTAGCACTCCCTCTTAGCGAGGGAGGTGCCTCCAAGGCTAGGAAGTAACCATCATTGTTTGGCGATACTACCCCATCTGGCATCTATCACTACAACATACCCTGTAGAATGAACCCGTCAATCTTGGTAGTATCTCTTCCTCAATACATTTGAACCTGAAGGTCACAAACCTCCATATGGTTGCTCCCTATGAGGCTAGACTCCCTCTGATCCTACATGATCTCCACTGGCTTGGTTCTACAAGCACTCATCCTCCTGGATCAAATATAACTCATGCAAATTCCTCCAATCTCGGATATGCAACATCACGATCCGATGAAGATTTTATCCTGTCAACATGCAGTCCATCACATGAAGATATCTCGATCAACCTGATCTCATCCATGCCAAAGTAACCCTCGATTTTTCCCAACCATTAATGGAAAATCAACAGAATTCCATGATCAATAATCTACCCAACAACAAACTATTGTTCATCAGGCTCACCACCACTCCACCAAAACTCCCTGCCAATCTCGTTTCCAAGCTAGTCAATACCACATCTCCATGTCTTCAGTTGAACCCTCTGCTACATGATCTAGACACCCACAAATCACTCTGATTTGCTTTGCTTTGCACACTATGATTCACTTTCCCTCAAGGTAGCTCAAATGTTATCTGATACCATGTTAAATTTCCACAATCTTGGGTCTAAGATAGAATCTTAAAATTTCTGACGCTACCAAACCAAGAATCTCAATAGAACTACTTTTCATAGAGGAATATAAATAGCAGGGAATCACACATGCACAAAATATAGACAACTTTTTACATTTTTCAACCCAAGTTTGTTATATTAAACAACATGTAATACAACAGTCTAGGGATCTCATACCAGGGATAATGGCCCTCAATCATCCACTGGTACAAGATACAAATTGGGGCTTAGTGTGAGTACGTCGATGACCAATATTCCCTCAACAAGATACTATGACCATCTAGTTGACGCATGTTCTCTCACCTGCTCTCGCTCGTACCCTATACATGCTCGGTCCTTCAGCTCCCGATATTCAGCTCATGCCTCTATCAATGCTCCAAATACATCTGGCCACTGAACCTCGACTGTCAATTTGCTCACTAGTTGTGCCTTATTCCATCAAGGGCACAACACATCGAGACTCTTGTCGAGTTGTTCACCACTACTACTCACCTACTCAGGAACTTGAGATGGTCTTCATGTTCTGTTGAATGAAGACCAACATAGGGCACGGAGAGCTGCCACCTATCAAATAAAGATGTACATCTCCCACAATGAACACGAGCTAGAAGGACTTCCCATCATCTGTTGTAGAAGTCCTTCTCCACACACAATTCTAGGGCTACTCAACTTCTCCTCTAGTTCTTCAACCCTTCAGCTCAACAACTACCACTCTAGAAACCATCTAAATCCATGAAGATAGGGCACATCGGGCTCCAACCTTGGTAACTATCATGTTTTCCTCCAGCAAACCATAAATTCCCAATCTTTTCCACACTTGGTCCACTCTCACACTTCCCTCCAACAGTCCACGAGTGACCAATCCTCATTGTAGCATATGATCCTAGTTAGGGCATCGAGTCGTCTAGGAAACCCTTGCACATGGATTCCAATATACTTCATCAACTGTCCTATCCTAAGACACCATACTCATAGCATCCAATCATCAAAAAAGAGTCCATATGCAACTTAATCTTGTTTTCCTCTTGTCTTGGATTCTGTGCATACTTCTAAGCTCTAGTTAGGGCATCCAACAACAACCCTAAACCCTGCTTCAAGATTGTGGTTCCCTTCCCCAACAAATTTGTTTCAGTCGTTGTCACTTCTTAGCCTTTGGTTTCTCCAGAAGGCACCTTATTCTTGTGGTTAAGCTATAGCAAGTAAACTAAACCTTCTAGCAAGGGTAACCACCCTCCATTCCACTTCGCTGCTCATTGTATACCTACGACATATCTTAGATAGACTATACCTAAGAGAGAATGGCTCTAAACTATCCATCTCGTCCCTAATAATTCCTCCAAGCAACACGATGCTAAAGCAAGTCCCTGCATCCCTTCAATAGAGATACAACTACACTTAATTAGCACAAAAAATAACTCATCTTACTTTTGTACAATTGGATTTTCTCAGCAATAAAGACGCACTCAAAAGAGGAGAAAAACAAATCCAAAATAGTCTTCCTAGACTCCATGGTGATGCCTCAAACCTGTGTTTTTTTTTCTCTAAGGAAACTATGCCTAAACGTAGATATATCCCTTCTCTAACTGGGACTCCTTGCTTA
Source organism: Pinus albicaulis (assembly GCA_034641835.2). Taxonomy (NCBI): domain Eukaryota; kingdom Viridiplantae; phylum Streptophyta; class Pinopsida; order Pinales; family Pinaceae; genus Pinus; species Pinus albicaulis. The sequence continues at coordinate 1,485,996,346 of CM076577.1, read as the reverse complement.
TTCATCCTTCTACTTTTATCACTATCAAATTCAAAGGAATCCCTTTAATGTTGTAGGTTTTAACCCTGTACAGAATTATCTGCAAATGAATCTTAAAAATAGAAAATAAATGATAACGAGAGAAAAAAACATAAAAAATATATACACAGATATTTTCCCCTGGATCCCAAATCAGGACTACCAGCTTGATTTTTCATTATATTCCTTTTAGCGTTCCAACACATATATATACATGTTGAAGCATTCATAAACCCCAATCCATTAACCCTGGATTAGAACTTAACCATAGTTCCCTTGGCCAGATCTACAAAATACCGAGGGCCAAAAACCATCATGCCTCAAAACCATGTGCAAACCCATGCACAAAACCATGGGTGGGTCCGCCCACTGAAAAATAGGGTCCAAAAAACCTTTTCCCGAGGCGCTGCCCCGGACCCTGCGCAGGGGGATGCCTACCCCCTTGTTGTGTAGATTAATCCGTCTTGCGGACAAGACCGATCTCTCTAGTACTAAAAGTAACTAGCAACAAACAGCCAATTATACTAATCTCTCTCTAAGCATACAAGATTCATAAAAATGCTATATAGGTGTAAGGCCTACCTTATGTCCAACGCTTGCTTGATCTCGTTGAAGTCCCTCGTGCACTGAAGGAATGTTCCTCAATAAATATGCAGTCACAAACAAGAAAAAATATTACATAGCATCTGTATAGACATTATTATAAATCATACTCATCATAATGATCAAGGAATTTATGAAATAAACGATGAATAGACAGTTTAATGAGAGAAATGAGTATATTTGTATTAACTTCAAATAAAAGAAAACCTTTACAACCTGTGCCTTGATGTCATGCAGGTCCTCCCGGGGTCCGAAGCAGGAATCTCTTCTAATTTGACAAGCATTTCACTCTTTGAACCAAGAAGAATATAGGTAAGTGATTTAACCTCACAAAAAGTCTTAGTTAATGGAGTCTGAATCTCAACAACATTTAACCTCAAATATCTTAAAGCTTGAACTCCCTTTGAGGCTACCCATGGCCTCTTTTTATAGTGGAAAAGAGGAGGTTTTCTGTTCCAAATATGAAGGGATAGAATCCTCCTTCAAAGGGATTAGCTCCTTACATCAAGGGGTTAGCCCCATCAAGTGAGGGATGCATGAACCTTCTCAAAGCGTATCCATTCCCGAAAATTCCCATCTAGAATCTTCTAGAATTCATCTGAAATCAACTTTTTATCTTTACTTTCTCGCCTTTTTGAGTTTTACAGAGGTCCACACCCATAACACAAAGAATGCAAGTGTCCGCAAGAGAGCCGAACAAAGAGGAAGTGACCGCAGTAATGAATTCCTCAAGTGCGATACTAATGCTTAGGGGGATTTTTAGAATTTTTTCTCCCGATTTTGAAAGCTTGACAATGAGGAACCGATATGTTAGACTTGCAACAGAGGGAAGTATAAGTAATAATGAAGCCTATAATTATAAAATGTCGTGATGACAGCTTTAGTATAACAAATTGCCCCCTAAAGTAAAAAAAGTCCGGAATTGTATTAGTTAAATTCTCACATATATATGAAGAGTGCAGTACTTTATCATTTCAAGGATCATCCTGTGGTCACCCCAATCGGAACCTGTAAAAACATTCAATGCAAAATATATATATATCATCGTTGAGGTAGGAATTCCCATACTCAGATTAAAAACTAACTAGAAACCAATTCAAAATGTTCTAATACATGAATGATTTTGAGTACATCACAGTATAGACATGTGTAGTCACAGTATGGACGCGACCATCTGTTTATAAATAGTCCACTATATAAATGATAACAAAATTCCTCGCAGCCTGGATGGTAGAAACTAGATCCAGGGTCTTGATTTCCACATCTTGAACTAGTACGATTCTATCCATGCGAATGAATGTGTCGAAGTCGAACATGGTAGAAACCACTTGATTACCAGTCAATGATGTAAACTGTTAACAAGTGTGAGAGAAACCAATTAAGACTTCAATGGCTCTCAAAGTACCCGCAAGAAAATCCATGGAAATACCGAATGAATGAGTCAGTCAACATCTCACTTAATCATTCTGATCAAGGTCAATGATGCAACTTGTCATCGCCAAAGCAGAAACCCCGGCCACCGCATTGCGATTTGGCGTAAATTGCATACAATTCTTGGATCAACTTCCTAGATAATGTGTTGATGTCGATAGAAAGTGATCTGTCGTAGGCAAGCCCACAACACGAAATCATAGCTCAAGTTTTGAAAATATATTGGCAAGGACTGACTCAGGGATGGTCAAAAATGGATGACAGATATTTTGCATATGAATGGTTTATTTGAACTGTCCTCTTGAACACATAACGACACTGCAGATGGTTTGGTGACAATTGACCCAAAGCTAATACCCAAAAACCGGCTGAAGACTTTCAATGTGGTTTGATTAACTGTTAGGCAAAGGATTTCCCAACCCAGGTGAATGAAAGTGTCGTGTTCAAGAGTGGTTGACTGAATTTTCGAAAAATTTAAAATACAACAAACACACCCATTTTTCTCTCTTTTCCCCCACAATTTCTGGCAAGTACCTCTTTATTTTTTACAAGCTTGAGGAGGATAACATTTTCTTGCTTATAAGCTCATCCTTCGGATGATTCCAACTTAGTTTAAAATTCGAACCCTAAGAAGGAGTGTTTCGTTCTTGTTTTTAAAATTTAACAGGTCCTTTACTATTAAGTTTTAATGAGTCCATTATAGGATAAACTCGGTGTTTTTCAATTTTAGGGAGTCAGAAGAAAAAACTTAAGAAAACTCCATGGGTGTAATTTTTCGTAAATTTAGTCTCTCGAGCCCGAAAAAGGATAAAATAATGTGGGAGAGAACTCTATTGACCGTAATTAGTCAATGTATACCTTTTTCGTAAATATTCCATTTCAGTCCGGAAAAGGGGTAAACTTATACTGAAGGGACGATCATTCATTTACTTTAACGAGTTCGAATAATCAAGTACTCGGTGATCTTTTCATATTTAGAGAGTCTGAAAAGGGCTTAAAAGAGGACTCCAGGGTTTCGCTTTTTCGTAAATTTTTTGAAAGAGTCCGAAAAAGTGACAAAAGTATGTTTTTTGTTGAAAAACGATCAGTTCTCCTGAAAAATCCAATTTCTGCACAAAAACTTGAACATTACACATACCTGTTTAAGATAAGTAAAAATGCTTTCAAAAATATCCTTTTAAAAGTGAAAAATAAACAAATTTAAAATTCATCTATTCGAAAAAACTTATAAAAAGGACTTTTTCAATTTCATTTTTACCGTTCAATTTCAGAGTGAAAAGTAAAAAGCTTTTGGGTAAGAAAGTTCCTGTGAAGATTTTGGAAAATCCGTCCAACGAAATCGAAAACCGGCAGTCCCAGGTAATCCACAACCTCTTAATCTTGTATTCCATCCATTTCAAATTCGTTTTTAGGCTTTAGTTTGTATTTTTAGGGCAAAAAATGGTTTAAAAATTCATCCGCGGGGTTTGCAGGTGCGACACACGTTACCTACAGACCCTGACTTTTTTCTATAAGGAAAAAGTCGTGGGTTTCGCACCCGATACATAGTACGTGTGCGTATCTACGCACTGTTTACAAAGTGTAGGTGCGGTACCTGCGCGGTTGAATTTAAAACACTTATTTCTCATTTGTTTCCCAAAAAATTTCAAATAAGATTGTTCTAACTTGCCTTTTTATGCATTGTAGGATTGACACGATGTTGATTTGGAGATAACTTGAGCACAAGGAAGTGGATGAAGCCGCAATACTCCATTTTCCCATACAACAGGCATTAAGAGCATGTGGCTTGTACAAATTTTGGGCCATCTCGGGCATGAGGGCACAAGTAGAACTCCTGACATGGTTGGTGAACAGATGGAATGTACAGGACCAGTGCTTCTTTATTGGTGGCCACCGGCTCGAAATTGAGCTGGAGGATATATATTTTCTAACTATTTTGTCCAAGAGGGGTGAACAAGTTTCTTTGTTTGTGACTAGGCCAGGTGGCCAGTCTGTCGCTAGTCTTCAACTATAATTCTGCAATAATCAGGCAAACCCTAGGGACAAACGGATTGATATAAAACACATCATCCATCCTGAATTGAAAGTTATTACTTTTACTATTACCAAACTGTGTGGGAGTGTTGCGCTGCATGTAGCTACTGGTTCCCAAATGCGTATTGCTGTGGATTGTTTTCGCGGAACCATCTTTAACTGGTGTGAAGCTGTGTTGGCTAATGTAAAAGGCCAACTAACCAGAGCAAAAAATGGGAAACTGAATAAATTTGGATACGGATCCATCGTTGTTTCTTTTGCTCTAGAGAGGATCCCTATGTTAGCTCCACAGAGTATTGTTGTTGATGTCGGTCGACTTCGAGAACCGAGGATGGTTCGTTGGTCTGCATTGATAGCTCGTCATGCTATCGAGGGTACTAAGATTGTCTGATTTCCTCCTTCATATTTTCGTTGGCTGGATTGCCAACTTTTTGTGATAGAGGACTTTCCATATGCCGGGATAGATTTCCGCGGCGACCGAGAGATGGCTCTCCCAGCAGGGGAACAGTGGGATGACTCAGGTAAAATCATTTTTCAACATTTGCTAAATTCTAATTTTTTATTTTTTATCGTCTTGAAAACTAATAACCAAAATTTTTTTGAATACAGATGTGGGTCCACAGTGACCAGCCCATCTCCAACCTTATGAGAGAAGACAACCAGTTGCAGCCGCACCAGCCCCAGCAGGCCAATTAGCGGAGATTTTGACTGATTTAGAGCATCATCTAGAGCGTTTGACTCTAGATATTCCAGAGACGAGTAGATGATATTCCACTTAGGTTGCAGAGATACGTGATTGGAGTTCCAGGACCTCTTAGGAGGTTCCTATGCAGGGTAGCTCGGGCATTGGTTTCTTATCGTGATCACCATCAGTGATGGGATGATTGTATCATATTTTTGACTTTTGTATTATCATTTTTGCCGATAATAAGTTGTTTCCAACCTATGATCGAAGACGATGTATATATTTTTTGAAAAAACTTCTATACTATGATATATCACTATTTACCGGCTATCTGTGTACATATGTGAATGTTGTTTGATTTACTACTTTTGATTATTGCAAATGTCTCTTTATCATACTAGAAGCAATTGAATCTGCTAATGTATTTAAATGTCTTGGAATATGCTGATATTCAATGTAATCAAATTCACGTTCCAAGATACGAACTCTTAAAAATAACCGTAATAACACTGGATTTCTAATGGTATAAACCCTGTTAAGCTATAATACAACAAATTCAGAATCCAACCTTACAATCAAACTCCGAATTCCAAATGATATGAATTCAGATAATAACTCAATTGTTGCACTATAATCGGCAATGTTATTTTTTGTTTGACCAAGGCTTACCCCTATGACCCCCCTACTACACCCAGCGACTAATCATGGAAATAATATAACACATACCCAACATTCTCCCACTTGTTGTTTTCTTTCCGCAAGGGGGCACAGGAGAGCTTAGTCATTTCTCCAGCTCTGCAACACCCATTGTTTCTCTACACTAAGAGAACTTCTGAGTTCTCACATAATTAGTCAATGCATCTGAAACATTCTTCAAAGTGTCCACCTTTACCAGCAACACCCTTTTATCCTCAACCATATCTCTCACAAAGTGATATTGAACATCAATGTGCTTTGTCTTTAAATGATAAGCAGGGTTCTTAGCAAAGAAAATTGCACTTTGGCTATCACAGTCTATCCTTATAGCTCGTTGCACCAGCCCCATACTTGAACATAATATTTTCAACCAAAATGCTTCCTTGCTTGCATTTTTGGCTACCATGTATTCTACCTCTGTAGTTGAAAGAGCCACTACAAACTGTCTTTTACTCATCCAACTAACTGCACCTCTAAATAGGCTAAACAAATACCCACTTGTAGATGTTCTTTGGTCCAAATATCCAACCTAGTCTACATAAAAAAAACCAGAGATGTCTAAAACTTTGTCCAATCCTAGTCTTCCTTTGTAGCACAAACCATAATCACTAGTGCCATGCAAATATCTGAAAACCCGCTTCACTGTTATCCAATTCTCCTTCCCTGGTTTTGACATAAACCTGCTCAATACTCAAACTGCATGTTCAATGTCTAGTCTATTAAAGACCATTGCATACATTAGGCTGCCCACTGCACTTGCATGTGGAACATGAGACATATCCTCCTCTTCTTCTTGTGTCTTAAGACATTGTTCAGCAGATAGCTTTACACCTACAGGAATAGGAACTTTCACCAGTTTACTATCCTTCATATTTAACCTCTGTAATATTGTCTCGAGATGCCTCCTTTGGTTTAACTAGAGCTTCCTCTTTTCCCATTCTCCCTTAATTTCCATGCCCAAAATATAGTTTGCAGCACCAAGATCCTTCATGTCGATTTTGGAGATCAATTGGGTCTTCAAATCTTGGATAATTTCTTTGTCATTTCCAATCAGCAACATATCATCCACATACAAGACAAAATAAATAACACGGTCACCAATTAATTTAAAATAAACACAACAATCCTCTTTGCTTCTAGTGAAGCAAATTCCCCATATATAGGTATCAAATTTCTAATACCACATCCTTGGTGACTGCTTTAACCCGTACAGAGACTTTTTTAACCTGCATACAAGTTATTTCTTACCCTTCACTATAAAGCCTTCAGGTTGCTTCATGTAGATCTCCTCTTCCAGATCCCCATGAAGAAATGTTGTCTTCACATCCATCTGTTCTACCTCAAAATAAAATGCAGCAGCAACAGATAAAATTAATCTAATAGAAGTAACCTTGGCAACAGGAGAAAAAATATCACCAAAATAAATTCCCGACACCTGGGAATAACATTTTGCTACCAACTAAGCTTTGTATTTCTCCATCTTTCCTTTTACATTCGTCTTCTTCTTAAACACCCATTTTCTCTTGATGGGCTTCCTTCCAACCGGCAACTCCACCAGATCCCATGCTTAATTTTTGTGCAAGGATGCCATTTCATCAACCATGGCCTCCTTCCAGAGCTTTTCATCCTCTGAATACACTGCCTCCTTGACAGTTCTGGGATCATCATTAGTGATAGTTAAATAAAAATTTGAATAGAAATGAAATGGACTATACCTTTCTCGTTGTCTTCTTTCCCGAACTGATCTTCTCACAACTAGAGTTTGTGGCTCTTCCTTTTCTGAATCTTCTTCTGTTGTAGAGTTTGATTCATCCCCCTTTAGCTCAAACTCTATCTTCTTAGGTTCCTTCGGTAGGACTTCATGTTTAAAACATATTTCATCTCTCTAAACACCACATCTCGACTGTACACTACCTTCCTTATTTTTGGGTTTCAAATCTTGTAACATTTTAAACTATCCTTATACCCAATAAAGATGCACCTTTTAGATTTATTGTCCAACTTGGTCCTTTTCTCCTTTGGAACATGTACATATGCATCACATCCAAATGCCCTCAGATGTGAAAGAGATGGTTTCTTATCAGTCCATACCTCATGTGGAGTCTTATCCTCCAACTCTGATGAAGGTGATCTGTTAACCAGGTAACATGCAGTCTCCATTGCCTCTGCCCAGAATTCTTGTACTAACCCGATACCACTAAGCATGCTTCTTTCCTTTTCCATCAATGTTTTGTTCATTCTTTCTGCAGCTCCATTTTGATGAGGTGTGTATGGAGTAGTATTTTGTCGTGCTATACCACACTTCTTACAGAACTCTTCAAATTCCTTCTTGCAGAACTCTCCAGCATTATTTGTCCTTAGCACCTTTATTTTCTTCTCTATCTGGTTTTCTACCAAACCCTTAAATTCTTTAAATTTGTCAAAAAGTTCAGATTTATTCCTTAAGAAATATATCCATGTATTCATTGAGAATTCATCTATGAATGAAACATATTACACAGACTTACCCAGTGATGGAACTGACACAGGTCCAAACACATCATTGTGCACAAGCTCTAACATCTTGTTCGCCCTCTTAGCACCAGAAGGAAAACTCACCCGATTATGCTTCCCATATACACAATGTTCAAAGAAATCAAAATCCATAGAGAAATTAGACATACCTTCTACCATACCATTTCCATGCAGTATCTGAAGGCCCTTCCCTCCAATATGTCCAAGCCTTTGATGCCATAGCATGGTCTTTTCTCCAGAGACTGCTAGGATTTCCGCTCCACCTTCAGGAATGACAGAACTGTTGCACCCATCAATAATAGTGCCACCCTGAAGCTTGTAGAGAGTTCCAATATGAACTCCCCGCATTAATACCAGTGCTCCCTGAACCATCTTGCAGGTGTCTTTCTCGAACACTATTTTTACACCTGCATCATCCATCTTGCTTACAAAAATAAGATTTCTCGCTAATGCAGGAATATGCAAAACACCAAGAAGTGTTCTAATCCTTCCATCTTATAGCTTTAGCTTTACTTTTCCACGTCCGACTATTCTAGCCTTCCTATCATCCCCTGAGAATACATCACCACCATCATACTTGTCATACTCACAGAACCACTCCCTATGAGGAGTGAAGTGAAAGGATGCACCTAATTAAATCAACCATGCCTGATGATCTACATGTGTATTTGAAGGAGAAGCCAAATACACATCCCCACCTTCATTTGAGGTGGTTTTTTCCTCTACAGAAGCAGCATCATCAGATCCCTTTCCTTTCTCAGGAGCTTTAGATCTGCAGTCCCTTTTTTAGTTCCCTTCCTTTCCGCATTTCCAGCACACCTTTACAAACTTTCCTGGAGATTTAGATCTCCCTCTAGATTTAGATATCACACTTGAAAACTTATTTTTGTTTCTATTCTGGGACCTTCCTCGTATAGATAAGGCATCTCCATTCTGGCCCTCCATATTTCACTGTCTCATTTCCTCCAACAGCAAGGCTGAGACAATTTCATCAAAATTTAAGGTAGTTGTATTGCTATCTATTTCAATAACCAGCTTGTCCCACGAATCTGGTAGAGAACACAAAAATCTGATGCACTTATCTTCATCTGAGATTTTAATATCAACAGATGACAACTGACTTACCACAGTATTGAAGGCGTTCAAATGCTCTGTCACCAAGTCTCCATCCTTCATCCTCAGGTTATAAATCTTTTTCCGCGAGAACAATTTATTCACCAGAGACTTAGATTGGTACAAAGTCCCTAGCTTGTCCCACAAATTCTTCTCTGTAACTTCCCCAGATACATACAATAATATCTAATCTGAGACACTCAACCATATTATTCTCTTTGCCTTCTTATCCAACTTCTTCCAGTCTTCATCTGACATTTCCCTTGGTTTAGTACCTGGATCTACCATGATCCATTGATCTTTATCCACCAATAAATCCTCCATATTGAGCTTCCACAACTCAAAACTCTGACCATTAAATTTATCGATCTCTTTCTTTCCACTTCTCACCATCTTCTTTCATTGCAAGAATCAATCCTGCAGAGCTCCCATTGAACAGGGTCTACCACAGGCCCGAGCAAAAAATCCCTCAGCAGCAAAGGCATCCCCTTGAAGCCGAAACTACTCCAATACCAAATGTAGGTTTTAAACCTGTACAGAAATTATCTGCAAATGAATATTAAAAACAAAAAATAAACAATAGTGAGAGAATAAAACATAAAACATATATACACAGATATTTTCCACTGGATCCCAAATCGGGAATACCAACTTGATTTTCCATTATATACCTTTTAGTGTTACAACACATATATATATATATATATACATGTTGAAGCATTCATAAAACCCAATCCATTAATGGTCTAGATTTATGCAGGAACGCAACAGAATATAGAAATAACCATAAACATAGAGATGTAGCGGAAATAAGGCTTCATTTCATTAATATCAAATAACATAAATATGCTTACAAACATAATGGAAACAAAATAGCTAGGGTGCTGGTAGCGAATCTCTGAGAAGAGATGTGGCGGCTAAAAAGCTCTGAACTGTGTTACAATGAGGCTTGAGGGCATATTTATTATGTAGAAACAATGGATAACTCTAAACGTCCAAAAAACTAACCCTAGGAGATGAAGTGCCAAAACTATGGACCCTGTTTGGGTAAATTGGTGTTTCAACTTCCCGGGGACGTAACTTCGACATACTATCTCCATTTGACGCACATGATACATCATTAGAAAGATATATCCCAGGATTACAAATGTCACCACGAATATTGATTCCGAAATGAAATCATATAGAATCAAATTTTCTAGACAAACGATGCCCAAAAAACGTCATTTAGGGCCTCAAAACGGCTCCAAAAGTTCAAGACCCAAAAAACTGCTAAAAATAGTAAGTTGTGCCAAAACTGAAAAACTGAAAGAGACAATGGTGGGGCCCCAAGTGGAATAGGCAAGTGACCACCAATATCCACCTGGATCATTCCTCCCCCCTTGGGAAGAAATGGTCCACATTGCGTTAAGTTCCTCCATGAGATGAGGAAACTTCTGCTGAACTTGGTCCCTGGTGAACCATTTTCCTTGGTGCAGGAGTTGGCTAGTTTTGACAACCCGATACAATTGGATTTTTTTTTGGCGAGTGTTCTTGATTTTCATTTCCATGATACAATCTGTGGTGGCCTGTTCCATGTAGTCTGGGTTTAACTCTGTTGGTGTGAGTTGTTCTACAATGTCAGAGGTGTCCAATAGAGGTGGAAAGTAAGGACGAAGGTGGTCCACATTGAATACTGGGTGAAAACCAAGGAATGGGGGAATACTGAGCTTAAAGGCATTGTTCCCTACAGCCTTGATGATGGTGTACGGTCCATATCGGAGCGGGTGAATCTTGCAATGGGGTCTAGTGAGGTGCTCCTTCTGCAAATGTAGCCACACTCTGTTGCCTACCTGGAATTTGTGTGGCACTCGATGTTGATCATGGAATTTCATGTACTTAGCATTTGCTCTGTCCAATATGTCATGAACCTATTGGAGGATGTGCTGAATTCGCTCGATGAAGCTATTTGCTTTGTCAACTTCAGACTGGACATGAGCCGAATCAGCCTGAGTAGCCGCAAATGGAATGGCTATGTCAATGGGACATAGTGGCTGGAATCCCAAGCCCACCTGAAAAGGGCTGTGGCCGATTGAGCTATGGAGAACTTGGTTATAACTATGTTGTACATAGGGGAGGCTCTCGTCCCATGTGCATGGATGCTTTGAATTGTACATGCACAAAATGTGTACAATCATTCTGTTGAAGACCTCTATCTGGCCATCTGTTTGGGGATGGAAAGTTGTGGACTTGGTGAGCTTGGTGTCCAGCATTGACCAGAGGCTGGACCAAAATGTGCTGAGGAACCTGCTATCCTGATCTGATATGATATACTGTAGGATCCCAAAGTGCACCCACACTCGTTCAAAGAAGAGTTTAGCAGTGGCTTCTGCTGTGATACTATTCTTGCAGGCCGCCATAATGGCCATCTTCGATAATCTATCGACGACCATGAAAACACAGTCATTTCCATGCTTAGTAGAAGGCAGGCCCGACATGTAATCCATGGAGATGGATTCCCAAGTTCGACTAGGGGTAGGTAGCAGAGTATATAGGCCTTGCTTCCTTATTTTCGGTTTGAAAATGGCACAAGAAATGCCAGATCTAATGTGCTTCCCGACATCCTTTTGAAGGTTAGGCCAATAGAAATATTTCTGCAGTACTGCTACTATTTTCTCGACCCCGAAATGCCCAGCAACTCGACTGTAGTGTGCTTCCCATATCATCTTGGAACGCTCGCTTGAAGGAACACAAAGGTGTCCCAGGTGACATAAAAGTGCATCTTAGAGGTGAAAATTTGGAACTTGCGTACCCCCCAAGAGTGCCTTGTATGTGTGGTCCAATTCTGGGTCACTCTCGTAGAGAAGCGGCCAATCAGAAGTATCATGCCCACAAGAGTTGAGAACAATCGTGAGCACCACGATCAGTGGTCGGCTGAGGCAGTCTGCAACATTATTGGTGCTACTCTTCTTGTACTTGATGTTCAAATGAAATTTTTGCAGATATGTGGACCACTTTTTATGGAAATCATTCTACAACTTCCCTTGTGTCTGTGTGAACTACAGGGGCCGGTGATCTATATGGATGATTGTTTCCTTCCCCAAAATGTAATTCTTCCATTGTCGACAAGCTTGCACAATGGAATACATTTCTTTGTCATAAGTGGGATACTTTCGAACTGTGTCAGACAATGTCGCACTGTAATATGCCACTGGATGTCCTTATTGAGTAAGAATTTCCCCAATAGCATAGTCAGAGGCATTTGTCTCAATCTCAAATGGTTGTTGCAAGTTTGGTAATGTGAGCACTAGGGCAGAACAGAGGTGATTTTCAATTCTGTGAATGCCTTCTATTGAGATTCCAACCAAAAGAATTTTTCTCTCGCTCCTCCCTTGGTGACTTGACTCAAGGGCCAAGTGATATGAGAGAATCCCAACATGAACCTATGGTAGAAATTAGCAAGACCCGAAAAGTTGTGAAGCTCTGTTATAGTGGTTGGGGCTAGCCAATACTGAATGACTTGGATCTTGGTTGGATCCACATGCACCCCCATTTCATCAATAATGTATCCCAGATATTGAACCTGGGTCATGCTGAAATTTCACTTCTCCAAATTGGCACACAACTTGTGTTTTCGCAATGTTTGGAGGACTTTTCGAATGTGGTGGAGGTGCTCTTCCCAAGTTTGGCTGAAGATCAGAATCTCATCTAAGTACACCACTACAAATGAGTTAGTGAATGGCCGCAAGATGTCATCCATCAACCTCATGAAGGTTGCGGGAGCATTCGTCAACCCGAAAGGCATGACCAACCATTTGAAAATGCCTTCCTTGGCTTTGAAGGTAGTCTTCCACACATCAGAGGGTTCGATTGGTACCTGGTGATACCTAGACTTCAAGTCAATCTTGCTGAAATATTTCTCCCCTTTGAGTTGGTCCAGAAGGTCATCAATCCATGGGATCGGGTACATATTTCGGAAAGTGATCTTGTTCAGCGCCCAATAGTCAATACAGAGTCTCCACGTCCCATCCTTCTTTTGTACTATCATGATCAGGCTCCCACAGGGCGATGAACTTGGTCGGATGTGACCTTTCTGCAGTAGCTTCTGAATCTGCCTCTTGATTTCATCGTTCTCTATAACAGAGCGCTGATAGATCAGTCCATTGGGTAGCAGCACACCTGGGGTCAGATCAATCGGGTGCTTGACCTAACAGTGCAGAGGAACCCCTGTGGGTGAGGTGAAGATGTCCCTGTACTCCTCCACAACCTTGTCCATTTGTTTTTGTCATGCATAGGAGCCATATCTGGAGGTCATGGCCACAGTATTCTTCTTTCCCTGGGGGCGGATCATCAGGAAAACGAATTTCCTGGTTTGGGAAATGAGCTTACTGCATTGTTTTGCAATAAAAAAAGAGATAGTGGCAGGAGGTGGTACCTCTGGTATCATGTACAACTTATTTCCCAAAGTAACAATAATAGCGTGAGGCCGAGACTCATACACAGCATGATGCTTCCACAAGTATGGTTGTCCTAATAATACATCAGAAACATCAATAGGAGAAATGTCACATAATACCTCATTCATGAAGGGCTTGATGCTATATGGAAGGCAGCATTGTTGGCTAACACGGAGATCTCGTCCTTGGTGAAGCCACCCGATGGTGTATGGATGTGGGTGAGTTGTGGTTGGCAAGCCCAACTGCTTCACGGCATCTGTTGAAATGAGGT
>CM076577.1:1485236925-1485382445 GCA_034641835.2 Pinus albicaulis | reverse complement strand
AGTAAGGTATTTTGAAGCATATCACTTGGACATACAATGCTAAAAATGAGAAACCAGCTGAAGGCTTGGCAGTTTCAATGAGTTTATTAATTTCATATGGCTACCATTAGAGGATGATGTCTTCCAATTTAACATAATTAACAAGTGACCACTAGCTCGATGAAGAGCCCAAATAGAATGCCTAAAAATCCATGGTGAAGGGTTTCTAGTGAAAGTATGTCAAGCACTTAACACATAAAAACTTCTATTCAAGTACATGCAATGATGATGCCCCCCCCACACACAACGTGAATGCGAAAAATGCATACGGTCATGATGGTGAGAAGTTTCAATGACTACAGGCCAGTCCAAAACCCTAACGAATAAGCGAATAGGGGGACCCAAAATTTTAGATATACCCAAAATTTTGGGTGGTGTTGTAACGGCTACAACACAAAACTATCTATGATCAATTTTACTGGAGACAAGGAGGTTCTTTGTATAATATTAGCCCTTAGGAATCTCTCTTCTATGTGGAAACAATAATATTAATGGCCACTTAAACCTTTGAGTTGTGCCTACTGATGTGATGAGGAGAAAATTAAAATTCCAATTCAATAGAAGAAAATATGAATGACACTTTCTAGTTATTGAGGAGGTCGCATGGTCACGATTTATTGAATGTCGCAGTTTTTGGATGTAATGTTGATGCAACTTTGTGGCCTGCAATGTTGCTCCTGTTGCATTTCATATAGGAAAGGAAGATTTCATAGTCACAATGTAGTTGGGGTCACATTTTCAGGTCATGGTGTTGGGGCCTCCATTGCCATATTGCAACCTGAAGGGAGGTCAGATAGTTTCCATTAGGCCAAGTTACATTTTTGGACTGGAGTGCTGGAGCTCGAACTACGGTTTTGTAACCAGCCTAGTTGGAAATCTGTTGATAGATTGTATTTCTTTCTCACCCAAAAGGTTGCATTACCTTATTTTGTTAGCAAAGTGTCGTTTTCCATAATTTTTTAATGCATCGTGGGTTCCTCCATTTCTTAGTCTCCTTTGTGGAATGACTACCAATGCACTCCATATTCATTATTCTCTGAGATGGGGAGTATGATGTGGTATGCACCCAACATGCTCTGCTGACACCTAAATGTATGTAGCATCACCATGGCTCTGATAAAATTTTCCATTTTTCCCATGATATGGCATATTATGTGCATACTCCCATGACGTGCTAGGTTTGGTGGTGATCATTTAGGTGTAGTTTATCGATAACCATAAACATATGTGTCCGTTCCAATTTTCAACCATGTGGCATGATCTTAATTTAATAGAAGTGTCATTTGGAATTTATCCCATGCCACTGCCTTTAAGTTATTTTATTAAAAGTGCGTTGAGGATGAATCACTAAGGAGTGCGATATTCTCAGTATACAACATTTAGATAGGCCTCTTGTTGTTGGGCTCAAGTCAACATCTAAGTGACACATTTAATGTTGTATCATTGAAACCTTGGTCCGCTTGTTCCATGTGGTATTTTATATCACTATCCATGCATTCTCTTGGTATCAACCCTTTTAACACGGGATGTGTGCAACAAAATTTTTAGAGCAGTTGGCTCATCATAAATCTCCCTAATGTTTCCTTGGTATCCACCTAAATATATATTAAAAGACGAATTCACTTCATGTGAGAGTTGGTTCGTTTTCCTCATGCATTTTGTTATAAATGAAACTTCCAAAGTATGTAGTTCATTAATCATGGAGGATTTTTCATTTAGAATGGTGCAACACATGGTCTTGGATGCTTTAAGTAGATAAATCCTAGTGCAGCTTCTCTTGATGTGAATCTAACCTAACCTCTCAATAAATTTGAGCAATGATTCTTGTGTTGTATGTATTGGTCGCATTATAATATCTAGTGATGTGCATACATTCAATGATGCTGCCCTTTAAACCTTCATTATACAACATTCATTTAATACAAGTTTGGAACTTCACACTCATTTAAATTAAACAAACTTGCTTATGGAATTCAATGCATATCTACAATAGATTGATCATTATGTATGGATAGCTTAAAACCTTCTTAAGTGTGGTGATAACATAAGTTCCATGACCTCCTATATAGGGTTTGAAAAACATTGCGGTCCTCAACACATCCCAATGTGTTCAAATCCCTTTGAAAAATTTTCACATTGCTTTGTATTGGTATACTAGTACAAATGGGGCCAAAATACGATGACTATTAGTCAGATTTATGACTTATTGGCGTCGACTATTTGACACATTGCTGCTTATCAAATTGTCACTATAATTCTGTTGAATAATCAATAGTTTAGTTATCGCCAGATAATCAACAACAAATGTGTCAATTATCCAACACATAAAATTGACTAAATGGTCATTAAAAAATCGACATTTATAAGTCAATTTTGTGAAGCTACAAAACGTCGAATATTTTACGGAAAGAACGTCGAATATTCGACAGGTCACGCACCAATATACAATAAGATATTTGACTCATTAGGTCATTTTTTTTATGGAAGAAACCAACGTTGAGGCATTGGGTAGTTGAAACGTAAGTAAATTGTGTGACATAAGTGTTTTCACTCCGAAACTTTCAAGTGAATGGTGAAGCTTCAGATATGCCACGGATATTCGACACATAGGTCGATTTTTCCAACAAAAAAAATTGATGTTGAGACATTGGGTAATCGACGACATAAGTAAATTATGCGATATAAGTGTTGTCACTTTGATTCTTTCAAGCCAAAGGTAAAGCATTATATATGCGATGGATAATCAACACATAAGCTGTTTTGTCTGACGAAACAAACCAATGTTGAGGCGTTGCGTAATCAACAACATAAGTAAATTGTGTGACAAAAGTGTTATCCCTCAGATGCTTTCAAGCTGATAGTGAAGCGCCATATATGTGATGGATGGGAGTTAAGTCTAATGGGATTGTTAAGGTACCGACACTTCCATACATCGATTCGGTCGTCGAGTATCCAACGAATAGTATGATCGAAAATTGTCGAATATTCAATAACCTTTCTCCGTCGATGAAGATTTGATAGAGATATGCATTTAAAACAAAAATAATATGTAGTACCTAATCCCGATCTTGGCCTTGCTGAGGGTTAGGACTATCCCCTTTCTAATCAACCACTAAAAGCAAGGACCAAGCTCAAATATTCCATTAAGGGTTCGGGGAGGGGAGATAAGTCACAAAAAGGCTTCTCCACAAACACATAGCAGGTGACAGATTCAGGAAGCCATCCTAAACAGGTGGTGAGCCTAATGTGATGCCTTCTATTACATACAATTAGGGTAATGGAACTGTTGGGATACAAACAAATCACAAGAGAAATAACAGAGAACCAGTCATATTATATATTCTATTTTCTATAGTTCTTGATATCTTATCTATAGTTATTTATATCTTATCAATATTGTATTTCTTGGATCCTTAGTAGCATGTATTCAATCAGTTACATAGTACGCTTCACACATAGCGGGGTAGATTCAATCCTTACACATTCATCACAACACTTGATCACTTATTTAGTTGGTAGGGGACAAAAACTCAGATATCCCATACAGACACAAAAGTCTCCACCTCACTTGTAACACACAGGGCACACAACATAGATCTCATTCATAATCTTCACACAACTTAAGAACCGAACACACCAAACACTCTCAAGGCCAACATCAATACCATAGCTCTACATCCAATGCACAATTTTCTCGTTCTTACTATCTACTTATACTTTTCTTCATATTTTTGATCACCCAAAGTTGAAGCTAGAGGATATTATGTCTTATAGAGTTATGGTTATCAACAACAATTAGAAGAGAGAGTATTTTGTGCGATGGAGAGATACTCTAGAACAGGAGAATGTGTAACAACTCTTTTTCCATAAAAAATGTATATAAACCTATTTATGTAATTTTTTTATTTGTGAACATAAATTGATGACTGGCCTTAATGGAGGGACATACGAATCCAAAGTTCTAATAGGGAAATACCGTGGTGGGTTTTTACATGGATGTTGAATTCCTGTTGCATATTGGTTGGTTTCCCTATGGCGTGTCATAAGCAGGCCCATACAAACCACCCTTAATTGTCATGATTATCTTCCTAATGAAGTACTAGCCTACACTCACAAGCATTGAAGTTAGAGTGGGAAGCCTGACATTAATACACCTTAGGAAAAGTAACTGAAACTGATTTATATTGCTTCAAAATATTTTTACCCCCAAATTTAAGTTAACATTGATTCTAAGAAGTAGTTTTCTAGTTCCACTTTTCTTTGGTAAAAATCTTCTCTTGATTTATCTCGATTGCTAACTAAAATTATTTAAATCAAGATAAGATTTCTATATAATTTAATATTTAATTTGACTTGTTAAAGGAATAATGTTGAGAAGAGGAAAGGATAACAACCTAAGTCCCTTGAAATTAATAAAAAGGGGAAGAAAATAATGATTGAAGACCTTAAGGATAAGGAATTAAATGAAGAGAATAACGCAAACAATTTTTTTTTTTAATTTTTTTAATTTTTAATTTTTAAAATTTTAATTAATTAATTAATTTATTATTTTTTTATTTTTTCAGATGCCACCTAGAAGGCAAGGTTAAATAACTATCCATATTGCCAAAAAATTTATGAGTCTCTAAAAACTAGTAATTTTGTAGAAGAGTATAGTCAGGTGGGACATCCAGAATTTTGAAAATCATCCAAATCTATATTTATTCACATATTTCAATACTAAAGTTCCAACCTCAAGGTTTTGGTTATAATCCATTATGTAAAAGCTTGATCTAGTATCCATTATTATGATCAAGGAGAGAGACAATCTTTTATAGATTATCTAAATACGAAATTTAAGGTTCCATTTAGACTTCCACATCGAAGGAGTAACAAAGAATGAGAAATAGACTTAATATAAAAAGTAACTAAAAGTGAAAACCCAAATTATCCAAATTTCCACACCGAATGTTCCACTTCATGATTCTATCCACAACTAAACACTTAAAAGGTTTGAAATGTGGTCCCCACATCCCATTCAATAATCCAATTGTAAAGAAATAAGAATGGATATGGAGGTGACATTAGATCCAAACGTATCAAACTTCCGTCATCTAGATCTAATCTTCATCGATATTTTTGGATACATGAAATTTTAGATATTTAAATTTCCAAATACATTTGATTTTTACAGAATATCTTGATCAAGTATTTAGATCTTGTCTTAAAAGGGAAACCCCATATTAATTTTTTTTGGATCTATTTAGTAATATAATAAAGGGCTTACAAAGGTTACAAAAAGGAAGAATCCTATATTTGGATTCTGTCTATTGATGTGAGAGGCTATGCATGCTTGAGGAGGTTTCAAGAATTTTCATGAACTTAAGGCTTTGTTGACTCCACAATGGGAAAGTTGGGTGCTCTTAAAACGAGGGCTTGGATGAACATACACTAGTACAAATATTTGATGAGTTATAAAATTTGGGATTTGGTTCCCTCACTATAAGGAAATGATGCATTGGATTTTCAATGAATCTATAAAACTAAGTTCATATATTAATGTGTTGTTAATAGGTGATGAATGAGCATCCTTTAATTTTTCTTTCCTTGTGTAATAGGACCTATACTTTTATATATTGATCGAAAAATGAATGAGCTTGTTTCTTTCATATATCATGTAATGTAACCAGTGTAATCAGAAAACATATAGTTGGAGGAGTTTATTAGTTTTAGGGATAGCTAGAGATATTTAAGGGATTGGATTTTCTATTTTCCAAGAGTGTTGGAATTTGCTTTGAATTCACACAAAATCAAAGGAAGTATTACCAAATTGGTCCTACCTTAGGATTTTCTAGGCAATGGGTGAAATATAAAAACTAATTTCCTACTCAGAATGTAAGAACAATTAATGCAATCAATGGGGGAAAGTATGTAAATTGTGACACTTTATAACCTTCATAGGCTAGCATAAATTGAAAACCCATCATAACAACTGGAATCCTGACTGCAAACCATAGATATAACTCCAAATCCTTGATTTGAACCCCTACACACATGAAAAAACAAATAAGGACAAAGTTTACCTCCATAGAAGGGAAGTTATATTCATTATGAACTATTATAACAAGTAGACCATAATATCACATATACAAATATGAAATGGAAAATGAAATAATTTTTCCATTCATATAATAAAAGTCATACATAATGATATTATACCTTGATCACAGTGTATACTCTCCTATGGTATCTTAATTCTTCTCTTACCTCGACTAATAGAAAAAATAGACTCATTTGAGATGCAAGAGGAAATTTTTATGGTGATATTTTACTAGAATTATTGGGCCATCTCAATGTTTTGAGCTGATCATATATAAGATCCCTTAACATTACAACCTTCATGTAGATCTATATAACACATGAATCTAAAATGGGGGAGCCCTTTAATCATAGGAAGCACACTGATCCCTCCAGGATTTTCCAAAACCCAAAGGTGGTGGAAATTTTTGAGAGATACCACTAGATAGATTATTTTAACAAATTAAGAGGATATAATAATGATGTATGTAGGGAATTTTCCATGAATTTTCAAAAAGATGGAAAAAATAGATATGTCTTTGTTGTTAAGGGGGTTGAAATTTTTGTGACTAAAGGAATTATTATTAAGGTATATAGGATGCAGTAACACATTATTTTTTTAAAATACATCTCCTATGAAGGAAGGCTAAGTATAGTTTATGTTTATAAATTCAGACTCCTATACTAACTAGACACCAACCACACTAATAAATTGTAGAGACCATAAATGTTCCATACTTCCTGCTACAATCCATAAATGGAATGATTTCCAAGGAAGAAAAGGGGGTAAACATGAGATGCTATCCCATCATGGGCTCATTTGACTTCTAGTTTTCCATACTTTGGATAAATTGGAGCACATATTATTTTGTATTGATTTTGGGCTTATACGCTTTTCCTCTCTCTTCCCTATCAACATCAAGGGACTAACTAACAACCTGGTTTTGTGTAAACTATAATCTGTTGTATTTCTATAGATATCAATATATTCCCCCCTGCATCACCCCTAGGAGCATGTGCTTATTCCAAATACCTATTTTGAGATCGTTTCTTCACATTTCATTCATGGTACCCCAAGGGTGGTTTTGGTGAATCCAATAAGCATTCGTTCATGCAAAGGAATTCCACATGATAACGTTCTAATAAATATGTGGTCGTCATCTAAATTTCCATATTTTTTTACAACTCTCCAAGATTTTGTTTAATCTTTAAGTTAATTCTGATTTTTTTCTATATGATTGATTACAAGCTTAATAAAGAAATATTTTGGAACCTCTCCATAAGTAAGCAATGCGATCAAATTTATTGAAAGGGATGTTGTGCTTGAAATATAACTCAGTCCACATATTTCCAAGGAGTTGATACTTAGGTAACAGACATAATTTTAATCTCTTTCAACTTATATCATTGACTCTTGAAAATGGATCGTTTTACATGGAAATATTTCGTTAACAATAAATGTTCCCCTAACTGCATAACAATTATAGAAAAGACAACACTGAATGAGAAACGGGCATGCCTCTAAAATCTAATTTCTTAAATGTTTTCCATCAAATACATTTTTTGGCATTGTGAAGACAATTTTTTGTTGAGTCAAAGTCAAATTCATTTTTGTGATAGATAGACCCTTCTTGGGCTCCTTAAGGTCAAGAAAGGAATAATGTTTTTGTGTTTAAGTATCTCCTCCACTAAATCAATTCCTTCTCCAAAAAGGATTACCATTCATCCTTCAAATCTGTCCTCCATACAAAATATAATCAAGTCGGCCTTTATTACAAGCCTGCAAGTCAAATTGTTCATGTTGGCTCAAATGCACAATGAACAGTATGTATAAATAACCTACTATTTCACCATTTGAAGGAGAGAAGTGAAGCATTCATTCAATAAGTAATAGAAAATATTACATGAGCAAGAAATGGAGATGAAGCAAAGAATATTATAAGACTATTAAAAAGAGGAAGCCGGAAATGTGGATTGCAGAAACAATTACAGGGAGGTCAAAGTTATTTTTTGCAGAGATGATTATAAAAAGGGATGTGACTATTGCAGAAGGAAGGTTGATATTCATGCAGTAGGAAGGCTGAGATTTATGAAGTAGGATGGATGAGACTATTGCAGAAGGTCAAAATTTTGAATTTGAAACAGAAGGAGCCAATAACCATGATTGCAAAGACAGTTGTAGGAGGAATTGGTCTAGTGGTTGGAGTAAGTCTATTTATTTAGTCAAAGGGTCAAGTGTGTGTCAAATTGATTTAATATATATGAGAAAGAGTTGACTGGGTTTTCTCCTTCATAGGGGTTTTTCCTTGGATGTGCGCTTACATATTGTCTTCTTGTTTTTGTTATATTCATGTTAGCATTTATTTGAAGAAAGGAACACTAACATAATCAACATATAATTTACCAAGTAAATTTCAAGATAAGATAGATCAAATTGAAGAATATAAATCACATAATGCCCTATCTTTCTTAACAAAGTAGAGCTATTGGAACTCATTTGAGTCACACAAGTAATTCGATATTTTCAAGAAATCTTAGGCAAATTCAAAGTGAGAAAAAGGTGAAGGATAACAAAGAAAGAAAGAAGGTATATTTGTTTGGATTATGCATCAATTATTTGTTTGAAAAGCTCACACACATGGGAATAAATCTTTCTCTATTAATATTTCAAGCTAGACAAGAGAAACATACCGAGCCATAGAGATAATAATTATTGTTTGGGTGGCTTGCCTATCACTTGGTGAGTTGCCTTGATCAAAGGTATTGGAAGTCTTAGTTGAATTTATATAAGAAGATAATTTTTTGGGTTTTTCCCCTATGGAGGGGGTTTTCCTTGGCCTAGAGCCTATTTCTGGAGTTCTTGTTTGCAATATGATCTTCTTTATTGGAATTGTATTGATGATGAACACACAATAACAATGATGATTATGAACAAAGATTATATCACAATAATTGTCAATATAAAAAGATACACCATTATAAAATAATCCCTGATTATGCTTGCTCTATTTTTTCTCAACATCTATGGTCTTGGAATATTTGCAAGGTATAAATGAAAAATTATTTGAAATCAAATGCAACACAAAACTAAATCATGCACCTGGTAGCCAAGTGCTCGATGGGATAAATTTGAGAAGTGCTTCGATAATATTTTTCACGTATATGACTCCAAACATAGTTAATATTTCAAATAGATATACGAATGAAAGTACCTACAAAACAAAGGAAGGAGGAGAAGACATGCTAGTGTCAGTATTTTCATCCTACCATCAGTGATCAAAAATCCTATTTTCATATCATTTTAGGGGTACCCCTTAGAATTTTTTATTCATTCCACTAGGTCATGCAAAAAATTAGTCACTAATGGTAGCCCTAGTCCAAAAATGTCACTCCTCAAAATTGATTACTTTCTGGCATAGTTTCATACCTTGCTGACTACACACCATCCATAAAGTCAATATCGGTCATGTCATCTTGAAATTAAGTCATTCAAGGTCTTATTAGGTATTTTAGGG
The DNA here is from genome assembly GCA_034641835.2 of Pinus albicaulis. Lineage (NCBI taxonomy): Eukaryota > Viridiplantae > Streptophyta > Pinopsida > Pinales > Pinaceae > Pinus > Pinus albicaulis. Next base: position 1,485,372,834 of record CM076577.1, on the reverse strand, counting down.
TTTTTCAAAGTTTTATTAAGTCAGTAGGGTTTCCAAGGTCCAATAAAGCTTCATTTCCACTGCATAATACCAACAAGTAAAGGGTGATCTAATAACATCTCTTCACCGTATGAAAATTATTTATGAAGAAAATTTCTTGTTTCAACATGTAATTTTGGTTTTTAGATGTAATTTTTAATTTTCATTATGCAATTATATGACATTAAAAATGTAATAAGTTCTCATGGTTCCAAGGTAGTTGCATACTCAAGGTTTCATCAACCAAATCAATCAAAGTTCCAAAAGGCGCCAGTGTTCCTAAACACTTCCCATCACTCCTATCCCTCAAAATAATCATTTTCCACAAGCACTAAACCATAATTTCTTGTCCCATCGAGCTAGGGTTTTTTATGGAATCAAAGACATATGAGCAGATGAGGCATAAGAGAGGTCATATCAGCAAGTATGAGGCCATTCCAACTCATAAAAATCATGTCTCCATCACTTTTCAAGAAGTCATTCTAAGGGAAAAAATCATTTTCCACACATAGGGACAATTTTGCTTCAAAGTATGTTTCCAACCAAACATAGATGAATTTTACAAAATTGAAAGCAGTTTTTGTCCATCATAGACGAAGGAACAAAAAAATCCTTCAATTTTTACACAAGTGTTATGGTTTTGGAGGAATGCTAAAAATATGGTTGCTACAACAGAATGGCTGCACTTTTGGAGTGACCTTGGTAAAATCAGTTTTTTATCCTAGTTGGAGTGTCCAAATGACTGGCTTGATAGGTCAAATTCCAACTAGACTAGAATATCTTTCCAACGAGCTATCATGAGCTCAATTTGGAGTTGAGGAAGGCCTCCAAACGTTGTCTGCAAAAGCACAATGTATGTTTTTCACCCCCATTCTGCACTTTTTTACCAGTCTTGGGAGAATTGATTGTTTAGGGGCTATAATTGATAATTTTAAGTGCTTGGTAGGTCCATTGTGTATCCAACAGAAATATATTTCCAATGAGCTATCATGAACTCAATTTTGACAATGGGAAGGCCTCGAAAAGTGGTTTTCAAGTTGGCGATGTGCTTAAAGAAGTGGCGCTGTGCTTAGAGCAGGCAACTCTACGCTTTTCTCCCACTGGCGCTGTGCTTCAGGGAAAGGCGCTACGCTTTTTATCAGTGACCTCTACAGGCACCAAATCATTTCCAAAATCCCTCAAAATTTCAGCAAATGTCTCTTACACACTCTTGCAGGTAAGTACAACAAATTTCTTGCCTCCTTGCACTCCTAAACATTGAATTCATAGTGTTTTTGTTCTTAAAAAAATTGGCATTTAATTGTAGTGAGAAACTCTAGTTTTACCCCTAATTCCCAAAATTTGATACCCAAATACCCTGAATTCCCTTTCCACACATCTAAAAACCCTATCCCTAGCTTTACACTATCATTTCCTAATCCCTAAGTCCCTTTGCCTTAAAACCATAAGTCTTAGGCTTCTCCATTCCTAGGCAACCACTTCCCTAAACCTATAATTAAATTCTCATTTCCAATTCTCTTGAAATTTTAACCTCCCATCACCTCCAAAATTTCCAGAATCCCTTCCCCCATCTCCCTAAATGTTTCTAGAATCATCCCTATTCCCTAGACCTAACTTCACTCCCCATTCCCACCCACCTTATCCCTAGGGTTTCTAGGCCACCAAACGCTATGGAGGAAGATATATATTATATGGAAGAGGGAGGTAGACAAATAGAGGAGGATAGAGAACAGAGAAGGCCTAAAAAAGGATGAAGAATCCTATGGCCGGAGCCCACCAACACAAATGAACTGATGGCCTATCCTATGACTGTCACTTGTTTGAGTATGTAGGTTGCCTTAATTTTTGCAACATTATTTAGAGGGAAAACAAGAATATTGAGAAGCTCCTAGAGAAGGAAAATATGGACAACGATATATTGAGAAAGAGGAAAAAACACTACTTCAAGAAAAATCAAATTGTAAGGTCAAAAATCCAAAAGGCTAAATCAAGACTTCAAACCCTAACCAAAAAAAATGAAGATGAAAAGCTTGATATTATTTCTAAGGCATCAATCATTGCCTAAAAAATCTCATCAGCATCCCAAAAAATAAAATTTGAAGAAATTTGGGCAATTTTTGAAAAATTTGGAAACTTTTGTGTTTTTGACAGTCTAGCACAGCTATGCAAAGCACAACACCCTAGGTGCTACACTTTACCTAAGGACCTCCAATGGAAAAAATGAAGGTACCATTGGATTCAGAAGGAAATTTACTGTCAGGAAAACGACTTTGCTAAGATTTTTTGGGTCAAAGAGGCATTCAAAAGGTAAAAAAAACTCAAAAAATGACTTTCTGCCCTATTTTGGAGGTTGGTGCTGTGCTTTTGACTAGTCTTGGGAGAATGAAGTTTTGGAGGGTCAAATCAGCATAATTTTGGAAAAAAAGCATAGATCTAGAAAACAGAATGGATATTATTTCCAATGAGATATCCTTAACTCAATTTGGACACTGGGAACCCCTTCAAAAGTGGAGCTGAATTTTGCGTTGCGCTTTTCACGAATTTTTTGGGTTTGCTGATATTTGTAAAATTTCTTAGTTTTCTCAATTTCACTTTGGAAAATGAGGTTTTACCAATGTAATTCAACGATGTTAATGTAATTTTGATGTTTTTACACTTACCTAAGGTAAATAAATTAGGCTAAAACTCTTGATGAGATGTAATGAATCAGTTTCCAAAAAGTGAGGGATGAGTCAGGTTGACCTCTCTACACTCTAGGTATCAGTTCAGTTTTTGGTGGAACTTCTCCTCCACTCATGGATTCGATCCCTGAGGTTGGGAGAAGTTGTTTTGAGGTCTATACCTTGTAATTTTTGATTCATTTCACAGGTTGGATGTTGTTGCATTGATAAGAGACTCTAGTGTAATCATTATTTGGTAGGAAATAAATGAAAGAGTTGCAACTATTTCTTTGGGATACCTGTGGTATAGAAATATTGCATGGTTTATTCTTATGTTACATCTGTATGAATTTTTTGTCTTCATGATCCATTTAATCTCTATTATATGTTTATTTTCAAGTTGATAAGCATAATACATCTTCTATGCTCTGTTTTGGGAAAATATTAGTAGTCTGTCTCATTTCTTCAGTTTAGAAAGAATACATGCCTTGCCTTGCTCTTTATAGCTCCTCATCAGTCTAATCCATCTCACATTGAATCCCTAAGGTGTTAGGTTTTCTACCTACCTTGTCCCATTGAATCTCTGCAACCCTAATCTTCTTTTCCCTAACCTAGCCTCTTTGACCTAATCCTCATCCAACAACCTAAATCAAACAAACAAACCCTGTACTCATATCTAGCCTAAAACCCTAATTCATTCAGCCATCTTGGCTATAAATTTGTGGAGAGAGCGCTATACGGTTTGGTATGGCTAGCTACAAAGCTAAAATATTGGTCTGTGGTTACCTCTGTTTGGACTCTTTCTTAGCCTTAGAGATCCAGTGGAGTGATAACATACTGGCATTGTTACCGGGGAAGTGAAAAGACAAATCTTCCATGGGAAAGAATGAAAATATCAGATTTGATTTTTGATGGTCAACAACGATCAAGCACAAGAAGGCTATGCATCATTCACCTCGTGACTCCAGTTCGAAAATTCCCAAGGTTCAAAGATTGATTTTCCTGAAGACTACTTGATGGAGATATTCATGGCCACTCTAGAAGGGGAAGCCCGATCTTGGTATGAAAGTTTTTTGCCTGCTTATATTGATTGTTTAAAGGATTTTCATACCATGTTCTTTGAAAGGTATAAATAATCTTGTCCATCCTTAATATTAGTTAAAAACTGTTGTAAACATGTTGATAGTTTTATTGAAAATCTTGAGAATGTTTATGGAGATGATGAATTCAAGGACGATGATATCATGGAAGCCCTGTATGAAATTTTTTTTAGCAACATAAGGAAAACTTAGAGGATACTTATCAAGATGCTTAGGAAAGTTTGCAGTAGGCTGAAGATATTTGTACACTTGAAAATGATGGAAGATGAGCTCTTATTTTAGATCTACTTGTAGCAGAAGATGTTATGCAGGAAAATCAAGTTCCAACTTCAGATTGTGATAAATTCAAGCTGTCTATTCCAGATCTAGCTTTAGATTACGATGATTAAGAGTATGTTGTTCCAGATCCCATGAAGGAGAGCTCTATTGTTAATATCACCTTGAATTAAGAAAATAAAGTTATTGACCCAAGTGTTCTCATCCCATCAGAACAAATCCTTCAGAAGAAGGTAATCCAGTCCCTTTATGAGAAACAAAATGAGATCTTTGTTCAAGTAATTGAAAAATATTCTTTGGATGACTCTGTGGTAGATGATAGAAATCTCAGTTTTGAGTTTCAAGAAAATTCTGAAGTTTTCCCTCTTATGACTGATGAATGTGATAAGAAACATGACAATCTGGTTGCCATGTTATATGAGGAAATTCAAGAGGGCTTACTTGAAATTCCCTTTCAACAGCATGAGAAAGAATCAAATCCTAGCTACCATCCAGTTCAGGAAAATTTCTAGCAAACCATGTTTGCCTTGATTGAAGAGAATTCCAATAAGCCATAAGTTGGTGAAAATAAACTTGTTTCCACTGTAGCATACGAAAATTGTCAACAACGTATTCAAATTGTAGAGGACCAGGGCATTCAGGACTGTCATTTAGATTTTTCTCCTCATGTTTCATGTTTTGAATTTTTATTTGAAGAAAAAAATTTCTCACCTACTTGTTCAAAAGTTTTTGATGACCAGGAACACACTCTTTTTGAGGTACATTATGAAGAGAGATCATATTTAAGAGAAAAAGGTACCTTGTTTCTTCTAGATTAGCGAGAGGTAAATTTTCATGTTTTTCGGCATCTAGTGGCAAGTTTATTGCAGTTAGCAGTGAAGGTAATTATTGCGGTATTCAATGATGATGGAGATCATTGTCAGCTATGTTTTTGGTCGCCAAATTGTAAATATTTATTGTTTTCCAGAGAATCTGATAGGGAAAATCAATCAAGGAGGCATTTTATTGATTGGTTACACTGGAATTTTGATATCGCCTGATTGTTAATATAGCTTCAGCAGATAGGTGGTTGTCATTAGGATTTGAAGTGCTCAAGTCTTGATGGTATGCTGCCATCAATAATTTTAGTAATTTTTTTATTTCAGTCAATTTTGAGTTTGTCTTAAGTTGGTCTATTTCATCTAAGTTATCAGTTTTCAATCATGTTTATTAGTTTTTTTTTTTACCGTATTGGCCAAATGGATAGGCTTTCTGGTATACGATGTTCTTGACACCTCTTTTAGAGCTATCATCCACAATAAGGCCAATGTTAGTGTTAGTATTTGCATCCTGCCATCAGTGATCAAAAATCCTCTTTTCATATCATTTTAGGGGTTCCACTCAGAAATTTTTATTCATTACACTAGGTCATGAAAAAAACTAGTCACTGATGGTAGCCCTAGTCCAAAAAAATCACTCTTCCTCAAAATTGATTACTTCTTGGCATAGTTTCATACCTTGCTGACTATACACAGTCCATAAAGTCAATATCAATCATGTCATTTTGAAATTCAGTCCTTCAAGGTATTATTAGGTCTTTTAGGGTTTTTCAAAGTTTCATTAAGTCGTTATGGTTTCCAAGGTCCAATAAAATTTCACTTCCACTACATAAGACCAACAAGTAAAGGGTGATCTAATAACATCTCTTCACCATATGAAGATGATTTGTGAAGAAGATTTCTTGTTTCAGCATGTAATTTTGGTTTTCAGATGTAATTTTTAATTTTCATTATGTAATTTTATGTCATTCAAAATGTAATAAGTTCTCATGGTTCCAAGGTAGCTGCATACTCAATGTTCCATCAGCCCAATTAGTCAAATTTCCAAAATTCATCAGTGTTCCTAAACACTTACCATCACTCCTATCCCTCAAATCATCATTTTCCACAACCACTAAACCCTAATTTCCTCTCCCATCGAGCTAGGGTTTTCTATGGAATCAAAGAAATATAACAAGAGGAGGCATAAGGGAGGTCATATCAACAAGTATGAGGCCATTATAACTCATAACATCATGTCTCCACCATTTTTCAAGAAGTCATTCCAAGGGACAAAATCATTTGCCACACATAGGGCCAGTTTGTCTTCAAAGTATGTTTCTAACCAAACAAAGATTAATTTTACAAATGTGAAAGAGGTTTTTTTCCATAATATGCCAAGGAAAAAAACCTCCTTCAATTTCTACACAGGTGTTATGGTTTTGGAGGAATGCTAAAAATATGGTTGCTACAGGAGAGTTGCTGCACTTCTGAAGTGGCTTTGGGAAAATCAATTTTTCCCCTAGCTGGAGTATCCAAATGACAGGCTTGATAAGTCAAATGCCAACTAGATTGGAATATATTTCAAATGAGCTATCATGAGCTTAATTTTGAGTTGAGGAAGGCCTTCAAAAGTTGCTTAAAAGCACACTGCATGTTTTCACCCCCATTCTACACTTTTTAAATAGTCTTTGGAGAATTGATTTTTGAGGGGATATAATTGATCACTTCTAGTGTGTGGTAGGTCCAATGTGTATCCAACATAAATATATTTCCAATGAGCTATCATGAAATCAATTTGGACATCGGGAAGGCCTCCAAAAGTGGTCTGAAAGTTGGTGCTGTGCTTACAAAAGAGGCGCTGCACTTACAACAGGCAACACTGCGCTTCTGGGAAAGGCGTTGCACTTTTGCTCAGTGACCTCTCTAGGCACCAAATCACCTCCAAAATCTCTCAAAATTTCATAAAATGTCTCTTACACACTCTTGCAAGTAAGTGAAACAAATTTCTTGCCTCCTTGCACTCCTAAATATTGAATTCATAGTGTTTTTGTTCTTAAACAAATTGGCATTTATCTAAGTGGGAAACCCTAGTTTTACCCCTAATTCCCAAAATTTGATACCCTAATACCTTGCATTACATACCACACATATAAAAACCCCATCCCTACCCTTACACTATGATTTACTAATCCCTAAGTCCCTTTCCCTAAAAACCCTAAGTCCCAGGCTTCTACATTCCTAGGCAGCCACATCCCTACACCTGTAATTAAATTCTGATTTCCACCATTCCCCCATCTCCCTAAATTTTTCTAGACTCATCCCTATTCCCTAGACTTGTCTTCACTCCCCATTCCCATCCACCTCATCCCTAGGGTTTCTAGGCCACCAAACACTATGGAGGAAGATAGAGATTATATGGAAGAGGGAGGTAGACAAAGAGAGGAGAATAGAGAATAGATAAGGCCTCACAAAGGAGGAATAATCCTAAGGTTGGAGCCCACCAACACAAATGAACTGATGACCTCTCCTACGACTGTAACATGTTTTGAGTATGTAGGTTGCCTTGATTTTTGTAACATGATTCAGAGGGCCAAAAAGCATCTTGAGAAGCTCCTAGAAAAGGAAAATAAGGACAATGACATATTGAGAAAGAGGGAAAAGCACTACTTCAAGAAAAATCAAATTGCAACGTCACACTCCAAAAGGCCAAATCAAGACTTGAAACCCTAACAAAAAATATGAAGGGGACAAGCTTGATATTCTTGATTATGAATGACACATTTCCTAACACATCTCATCAGAATCCCAAAGAAGAAAAATTGAAGAAATTTGGGCAATTTTTGAAAATTTTGGAAATTTTTGTGTTTTTGGCAGTATAACACAGTTTCAGTGTCAAAAGCATAAAGCCCTAGGCACTGCACTTTTCCTAGGGACCTCCAATGGAAAAAAAAACTAAGGTACCATTGGATTCAAAAGGAAATTTATAGTTAGGAAAACATCGTTTCTAAGCTTTTTTGGGCCAAAGAGGTAGTCAAATGGTGAAAAAACACTCAAAAAATGACCTTTTTGCCCTTTTTTAGAGGCTAGCATTGCGCTTTTGACCAGTCTTGGGAGAATGATTTTTTGGAGGGTCAAATCAACACCGTTTTGGAACCAAGCATAGATTTGGAAACTATACTAGACAAGATTTCCAATGAGCTATCCTAACCTCAATTTGGACGTGGGGAACCCCTTCAAAAGTTGATATGAAGTTGGCCCTACGCTTTTCACCAATTTTCAGAGTTTGTTGATATTTGTAAAATTTCTTATTTTTCTCAGTTTCAGTTTGGAAAATGAAGTTTTACTATTGTAATTCAATGATGTAAATGTAATTTTTATGTTTTTACACTCAGGGTAAATACATTAGGTGAAAAATCTTGATGAGATGTGATGAATTAGTTTTTGAAAAGTGAGGGATGTGTTAGTTTGACCTGCCTACACTCTAGGTATCAGTTTAGTTTTTGGTGGAACTGCTCCTCCACTCATGGATTCGACCCCTGAGGTTGGGAGAATTTTTTTTGAGGTCTAGATATTGTACTTTTTGATTCCTTTCATAGGTTGGGTGTTGTTGCATTGATCAAAGGCTCTAGTGTAATCAGTATTTGGCAAAAAATTAATGAAAGAGTTGCAACTATTTCTTTGGGATACCTGTGGTATGGAAATTTAGCATAGTTTCTTCTTATGTTACATCTGTATGAATTTTTTGTCTTCATAATCCATTTCATCTCTATTATATGTTTATTTTCAAGTTGATAAGAAGATACATCTTCTATGCTCTGTTTTGGGAAAATCTTCAGAGTTTGTCTCATTTCTCCTGTTTAGAAAGAATACATGCTTTTCCTTGCTAATTCTAGCTCCTTATTAGTTTGATCCATCTCACACTGAAACCCTAAAGTTTTAGTTTTTCTTCCTACTAATCCCCATTGAACTCTGCAAACCTAAGCTTATTTTCCCTGACCTAGCCTCTTTGACCTAATTCTCATCCAACAACCTAAATAAAAAAAACAAACCTTGTACTCATATCTAGCCTAAAAACATAATTCATCCAACCCTCTTGGCTACGAATTTGTGGAGAGAGCCCTCTTTGGTTTGCCAGGGCTTGTTTCCAAGCTAAAATATTGGTCTGTGGTTACCTCTGTTTGGAATCTTTCTCAGCCTTAGAGATCCGGTGGAGTGATAACAAGACAAATGCAATAAATAATTAATAAAAGAGAAGAAAAATAATACTAGTGCCTTAATCCCAATTAATAGAGTGTTATGTGGGATTTACGATTGCAGAAAAAATTATTTCCCCTAGGTTTGGTGGCCAACCTAGAACAATAGAGAGACAAGGAACCCAATGCTTTCCTTAAAGTTAATAGATGATAGAATGAAGCCTACCTAGAATCTGTCGCATGCTTCACTGCTTCTTTAGCTTGAATGCTCCAATTCCAGCACCGATTTCCGAAATTAGAACCTGCACAGTTAGATAACACAAGCCAAGAAACTACGAGATCTATGAAGTATCATATAAGTAATCTATTCAATAGATCAACTTGGAATTTAAATATATGAAATGATGATATCACATATATGAAAACAAAGAAATCTTTGCATTAATATAAATGGAAGGATATTACAACCATAAATAGGTGTTGATCTTGTAGAATAGCTCCTCCAAGTTATCTTTTGCTTTCCTTGTCATAATGTATGTTAGTGTTGGAATCAACACTTGGACTACTTCAAGTGCCTAACTAGACACATCCTAAAATCTAAGGAAAATTCTTATGATTTGATTGGGTTTTTTGGAAAGTGGTTGGATCTCAAACACTCTGAAAGGAACGTTGAACAGATAAAAGGGTTTGACACATATGAGGGGACTTGTATATATGATGTGGTAGAAAAATTTGTAGTTCAATGGTTAGAAGAATGGGAGAAAGACAGTGGGTCTGTAGGACAAAAATCCATTGTTGGGAGGAAAAAATGACACAAATTCCAGATCTGAAATCTATAGTGAAAGAGTGCTTTTAAAAGACTTACAAGAGTCTCACTTTACATTTAAAGAATCCCATTACAAGGAATGCTTCTGACTAACATGACCTCATGAATCAAGAGTGCTTGGTGAATCAAGACTAAAAAAAAATAGATTATTATGCATGCTAGATCAAAAGACTTATAAAAACATGAAACAAGGTTTAATTCCACCTCAAGGAATGCTTATGAAAAATCTTCAATTCATACTAAATCTGGAAATCTCGGAACAAGACTTACAAAAATAGATCCATAGGACTTGGAGGTTCACAAGACTTATAAAAACATAAGATAGAACTTTTATGATAAACCTGGAAGGACAGATAAAGTATGTAAAATCAGAATGGAAAACAATATACACACCATATGATTTTGTGAATCCTCAAGAGTGTAACTGGAATATATTATGAGCTCAACAATACACAGCTTCAGGAATAGCATGCGAAATAGAAATAGGGCCAGGGCACTAGGCCCTGTGCCACCAACTATCTCCTCCCTTTTCATAGAATTTTGTCACATATGTACAAAAATATAAAACTGTCATCTCCACAAAAGTAGTAAACTTGTTCCCAAAAGTTATTACGATCTCGTGCAAGAGATGAGGCTTATCCAAAAACTTTAATACAAAGTGCTATCACATAATCAAAATAAACAACATCAAGGCTAACAATTTGAAGTGGTTGTATGATGTAGCAGTCTATAGGAAGATTCATCCTATGTTCTGGTGCAACCAACTCCACAAAAAGTGTAAACTACAGTGAAAGTGATGTGTGGTTGTTCCTTGAATGCTGTCTGATGCCTTGTGGAAATGTGCTGGTGCTGAGAGTATTGGTAGAAATCTGTTTTAGAGAAACTGTTCCGCTGTTCCTTTTCTTTGGTTTCTTGTTTGTTGCGATAGGGTCTTGAATTAAACATGGAAATAGTGTTGGAGTGGAAAAACCCATATAGATAGGTTCCAAACAAAAGGACCTGGCATGTGAAAGATATGAGAAGGAGACACATTGAATTATGGGCCAACGAGAGAAATAAAAGAGGAGCGGGATATATGGAGGTTAAACGAGTTATGGAGGCAAATTGAAAGAGATAGAGGGGCTTCATTTTATTAGCAGGAGGGATTATTAAATAAATGATGAGTGGGAGGAGAAAACCTTTTATACATATATCGCATTCACAGATCGGGGTCAGAAAATTTTAAGCATAAGACACAAGCCGGAGGAAATACGATATGCGGTGGGGTGATGATGTGGCAAGGAGGTTATGACTGAGGGGGTTGCGAAATGTGGAGAGGAGGACACGTAGCATGAGGAGTGATAAAGAAAACAACTTTACAGACCCCCCCATAGTGTTAAAAGAATAATGGAGAAGGGGGGATGAAAAAACATGAGAACTGTGGATAAAAAGGCAGGGAAGATCACGAGGTGTAACGGCCGGTGAAAATCGCAATCAAATTTCGGCTTTTATAACAGATTCCTGAGCGCCTGATCCTCCTGAGCTTGCAAATTGCGAAATGCGATTGGGTCCCACCAATATCGCACATCGCACTTCGACGTTTATAACATAATCCTGAGTGCCTATCCTCCAGAGCTTGTGATGTGCGATGGGGTGTTTAGTCTATTTAGTGTCCTAAATTTCTTTCATTAATTATCAACCAAGGTTAGTAAGCTGATGAAGTATGGTGCACCATATGTGCTTAAGCAACCTATTCCTTACTTCATTGTTTTATGTTTAATGTTATTTTTAGGGGAATTTTTGTTCTTTGAGATCTAAGGATGGTTAATCTAAAGCTATGGAAAGACTTATGTGAATATAAATTTATTTTAGAAGGAAGAAAAGGAATTGTACCAAAACTAATCTAATTTTCATAAAAACATACCAAAAACTGAGGGCTAGTTGAAGGCCTATTTTGGAAATCAAAGCATCTATCTAATCTGTTTATTAGTCCTAATCCATCGATCTATTTCTAAAACTAAGATTGAGAATTACAATGCCTATCTTAAATGAAAGTAGAAAAATTAATCAACTATTGTACCTTTGGTTACCTCAACATTCAATTGTTAGGTATGACCCTATTGAGATGGAGTTTAACAACTGCTTGTACTTTATTCTGCTAAGGTCCTAGAACAGAAAACAAAGAATGCAAATTAAATTATCTAAGATGTGTTTAGTTACTCCAATTATTCAATTTATAAAGAGTGATCTTCTTGAAGTAACGTTAGGTAACTAATTACACCTATTTGAATGAACTAAGAAAACTTTGCAAATGGATAACTTAGAAATTAAATTTCATTAATCATTCAACCATCTCATCTGAAAACATGATTAGATCAATTCCTTCTAGACTGATTTTTAGGAAGAGTATTTTTTGCAATTAAGTGAGGATCTTGAAAGTAAAAGCATGTAATATCTAACTAAAATAAACTAATGTATAATTGACTTGTCTGCCACATTCAAATGTAAAGTGTTTAACCTCTTGAGATTCCTTCAGAGAAATCAATTATGCCATAGTCTTTGGCAAGTAGATAACAATAAGCAAGATAACTTCAACCACTGTATGAGTGAGATATTTAACCATTTAATTTAGGTTTAGCATATTGAAAATGGATTTCATAAAGATATGTTAACACATCAATTGAAAACTCTATTCTAATGGAAATAAAAGATTGGAACAATAAAACTAAACAACTGTGGTTTCTTAGCACTTCAATCCTTAATCCAATTTTGAAAACAGAGTTTCTATTTTCATGAAATGTTTTGGAAGAGTAAGTCTGCACAATTTTATTTTATCATTAAACTATTTAAAATCTAGAAATGAAGCATAAGCCTATTTAGAAACAAAAATTGCTAAAACGGAGTAAAGGAAATCTAGCTAGAAAACACAATAAAAACCTCCATCCGTAGCAGGGGCCCTCTGCAACTGATGTGGTTGAACTCCTAGCTTGTTAAAGGTGTAATCAAGCAAGAATTTTGCAAACTAAACTTATTTATTATGATAAAAACAAGGTTTGGAAATAGAGTATCCACTTAGAAATTTGAAATGTACTGAACTGTCTCTCGGTTCTATGGAACCAATATTTAAAGAGAAATTACATAACTAATTGCGAGTTAAACTAGCTACAGCTGTCTAACTTGAATTGTAATTGAAATAGTACTGTTGGACTGATGATTTGCTACAAAGAGAAAATCAGGAGTCCTATACTGTAGGTAACGTTCTTTCACTTGTAACTTTGACCATGAGTTTAGGTTCCTTTTTATGTCGATAGGGACCGTGTGAGTAGGATAGAATCCATGTAGGAAAGATTCTAGAAACACCCATGTGGCACAATTCCTCAGCTGACACCTGGAACCTGCTAAACCATAAGAGTGGATACAGAATGCATAGTTAGTTGCAGAACATGCTGCATTCTATAGATAGATTGAAAAAACTTATCCAAATAGCAAAATCATGAAAATATAATATGAAAATCATTTAAATGCATCCTTAAGACAAAACCTTAGCATTCTTCATTGATTAGGGTTTGTGATCTTATGGAAAAGTGGTGGAATGAGGTGAGAAAAACTGTAAAAGAGAGGGTAATCCTGAGGATCAACATACCTCCACTGCAAAATCATTGCATGTTCTCATGCAATTTTCCAAAATTATGAGTTCTTCTCACCTACTGCATTTTCTCAGATACCTCAACTAGGAAATCCAACCTTAATCTTTTGTTCCTATTTGAAGTCAATGTCATTCTTGGCCTTTTCATAAGAAGTTTGAATTTGAGGTTTATGATTGCTCTGTTCAATCTCTTGTTTTTATTCTTCAATTTCCTCTTTTCCTTATGCAATAGTCCTAGATGCAGAGTAGTATTATCATACATTGCCTTGTCCAATTTGTTTTGTTCCTTCAAAATATAATTCTTCTGCTTGATGTGCCTATTCAATATCTCTAATTCATAAATATCCTACTTAAGAGTATTAATTAGAGGTTCTTCTGGATTGACAAGTGGTTCTTGGTTCATTGAGGCACTTCTTCTTTCCAATGACTCTACATAATCATATATATGCTGTTTAATTGGATCTATACCAGGAGATCTTCTGCTAGGGCCTTCTTCAAAATGATAAACAAGAGAGTTTTGAGGACTGTACATAGGATAATTATCAACAGGTGATGGAACTGGGGTTTCCTCTTCTATATTTATGAGATCTGTCCCTTTGAACAATGTCTTCTTCATAATGCCTCAGAGTCTAGAGCTTCTTCTTAGTTTTGGAGGATTTTCATTCCCATCAATTTTAACCTCACTCTATTTATTTTTCCTTCCTCTAGCCTTAATTTGTTTCCTAATTTCTGTCAGTTCCTCAGAAATTAGTTTTTCATCATTCCTCTGTAGTGAAGTTTCAGGTCTGTTTTCAAAAATCATATCAGTTTTATTTCTTTTACTTCTCTTGACATTCTCTTCCTTGGGTGGTGGCATTGGTTGTTCTTGAAAATTATTCCTAACAAGGAAATCCTCCCAAGTGTCTCCTATGCTCCTTAAGTGAAACTGAATCAATATTTTCACCAAGCCATGATGATGCATAGTGGTCTCTATGGATTGTCTTCTCTTTTGTACATTTGAGGCCATTCTTCTTAGACTATTAAGCAGAAATAAAGGAAGGTTGATTTCACCATTTTATAGAAAATTCATTAATAAATGGATATGATAAACATACATGGTTCCAAATCTTCCTTCACAAGTTATGAATTTCTAAAAAATAAAAAGAATGTTTCTCCATTTGCTTTTAAGGGCTGTACTTGGGATTCCTTTTCTAAACAATGAGACATCCATACTTGGGTTTTTAAGTATCACCTTCCATGATTCATTATGGAATGCTTTGTTCTTGAACCATCTCTCTCCATGCCTCAGAAGTTATGTAGCTTCAGCCAGGAATGACTCTATCACTGTAAATTTAATGTCCCCAATTTCTACTTCGATTCCATCAAAAGACCGAGTAAATGATTTTGTAATTTCCTTATGAAAACCATTGAACTTTTATATGAAACTCAACCATCCAGATTGCTGTAGCAATTATCTAACTTGTGGGTATCCTTCCATGTCTTTTACCCCCACTAGTTCTGTTCTAACAATCAAACCCATCCTTCTTCTATGGAGAGTGATTTCAACCTTCAGAATTACCGCTCTGTTTTGTGGAAATGAATTGGCTACAGAGTTGATGGATGGAATCGATGGATATGAATGAGATACATATTTGATGGAGGGTTTATGGTGAGATGTAGGAAATAATTAAGTGATACGATCTTGGAGAGACATAGACAAGTAGGTCACATCATGATCATGACTGTTAGTCATCAATCAAGGATATTAATGATGGACCGTTATGCAACTTTATATGAGGTATATGGTTGAGATATATCATGATGAGGATTGTAATCAATTCGAATGATGGGTTGTCAAGGAACATATGAATGTACATATTATACATATTTCATGTTTTTAACTTTGCTATTAAAAATAAATTTTTACACTTTACCTCAGAACTTAACCTTTTTGTTTGTTGTTTGCTTGATGTTGTTCCTTAGGTACTATTTTGTAGCATGGTGTCCTTCAAAAATAATTCTTTGGTCCCTTTGCAATAATCATGTCAGAATTGCTGAAGTGGCTGCAAAATCAAATTAGCTGCAGAATAGAATCAACTGCAGAATGTACTCAGCTGCAGAACGTATCATTATTTTGTTTTTTCTTAAAGTATGGAACATGAATGGAATGAGTGAGAAATATGGAATGAAAGTGAAATGTGACTTATGGAATGAATGTGAAAATGAAATGAAAGTGGAATGAGATGGAATGATAGTGGAGTGTGATAGAATGAAACTGGATTTGCAGATTATGAACTACAAATATGAATGTAGTTTTCATTACTTTATTACAGAAAATAAAAATGGAAAAATATAGGATGTTA
Source organism: Pinus albicaulis (assembly GCA_034641835.2). NCBI lineage: Eukaryota > Viridiplantae > Streptophyta > Pinopsida > Pinales > Pinaceae > Pinus > Pinus albicaulis. The sequence continues at coordinate 1,485,356,994 of CM076577.1, read as the reverse complement.
GAGAGATATGATTTTCACCCTGTATTTTTTGCATAAGTATGCCAATCATTGATTGGTTTTCATACTTATACACTTTATTTTTTATTTTTATTTTTTTTATTTTTTTATTTTTTTAATATGTTTTATTTTTTTATTTTATCTATCAAATGTAGAAAAATAAAAGCTAAGTTTGTGAATAAGAAGAATTCATCTTCACTAACTCCATATCAATATTATCTTGAAATTTCTTGACAAAATATTCGTTTTAAAGTGTTTTATGATATATTTTCAACCGATGACCATTTACAAGAAGTTTTCTTCATCTATTGTTCTGATATTCACTGCTCCATTATCAAAGACTTTTTCAATCTCATATGGCCAAAGCCAATGAGTCTGAAACTTCCCTTGAAAATCCTTGAATTTTGAATCGAAAAAGAGTGCCCAATCCGCTTCTTGAAACTTTTTCTCTTTGATATACTTGTCATGCCATTTAGTCCTTTGTTGTTGGACTATACTAGTTCTTTGGATTACATCTTGTCTGATGTCATCTAGTTCATTGAGTTTCTCCAGTCTATTCTTCTATGCTTTTGATAAATCAAGTCCCAATTGGACTTCTATCTTGAAGTATTTGATCTGAAACTCTATAGGGAACAAGAATTGCTTCCTATAAATAAGTTCATAGGGAGTATGTCTTGTTGTGTTCCTCCATGTAGTTCTATAGGCCCATAAGGCTTCAGGAAGCTTATCTTCCCAATCTCTTCTGTGTAGATGAACAATCTTAGTGAGAATTCCTTCAATCACCTTATTGGTAGATTCAAATTGACCATTTGCTTGTGGATGGTAAGGAGTAGAATTTTTGTGCTTGATCTTGTAATCTTCCACGAGCCTTTTCACCATATTTGATGTAAATTGAGAGCCCTGATCTGTTACAATTTCTCTTGGAACACCAAAAAGAGTGAAGATATCCTCAAAAATAAAATTAACTACAGATCCATCATTAGAAAAAGGTAGTGCTTTAGCCTCTACCCATTTAGTGACATAATCAATGCATACCAAAATATACTTCTTTTGTTTAGATGGAGGATTGATAGGACCAACAAAGTCCAAGGCCCATTTTTCAAAAGGTTCAATGAGTACCTGAGGTTGCAATGGAATTTCATTTGAAGGAGCAGGTTTCCATACCCTTTGGCAACCATCACAACTTTTGAAATATTCTTTGGCATCTTTGAAGATGGATGGCCAATAATATCCTAAATGAAGGATCTTATAGGTTTTCCTCTTATCAGAAAAATTTTCACCACAAGGTTCCTCATGGCATGCCTTAATAATTTTAGGCATTTCAACTTCTCGAAAACATCTTCTGATAATGAGATCTAGACCTGTATTATACAATTCATTATTAATCCATGAATATCTTGCACTTAATTGAATGATTCTTCTTTTCTCTCTAGAATGCAAATGTGAAAGTAATTTTCTTGTAACTAAGTAATTGGAAATATCTGCAAACCAAGGGGTCTGAGAAGTTATTGCAAAAAGATATTCATCAAGAAATTTATCCTCAACAGGAGTGTTATCTTTGATATTTTGAATTCTAGATAGGAAATCAACAGCTGTGTTTTATTTTCCAAGCCTGTCTATAATAGTAATGTTGAATTATTGCAGGAGAAATAACTATCTTGTAACTCTGCCATTAGTAATAGATTTATTCATTAAATAACTAATTGCAAAGTGATTTGTATGGACAAAGGTTTCATAGCCTGTTATGTAATGTCTAAATTTGTTGATAGCATGAAAAACAACTAAGAATTCCTTTTTAGTTATAGTGTAATTCAACTCTGTGGGAGTCAAATTCTTACTTGTGTAATAGATGACATAGGGGATTAAGTATTTTTGTCCTAACACAGCTCCTAGAGCTGTGTCTGAAGCATTTGTTGAAATGTGAAAGGGTAGTTTCTAGTTAAGCCCTCTTAATATGGGTGCTTCAGAAAGTTTTTCTTTTAAGGTTTCAAATGCTAATTGGCAGTCATGATTCCAATTAAATTCACAATCTTTGGTGTTTATTTTGAAGAGTGGGGATGCTATTTTGGTGAAATTTTCTATAAATCTTCTATAATACCCCATGAATATTAGAAAAATTCTAACATTCTTCTGGCAAATTGGAATTGATAACTTGGAGATGACTTCAACTTTAGATTTATCAACTTTAATTCCATCTCCTGAAATGTGATGTCCCAAAATAATCCCTTCAGTAAACATCATGAAACTTTTTTCATGACTTAGTGAGAGGTTTTCTTCCTTACATCTTCTAAGAACCATTTCCAAATTTTCTAAAACCTCTTCAAATGTATTACCATAAACTGTAAAGTCATCCATATACACTTCTACACAATCATGTATTAGATCAGAAAAAATTCCTAGTACTGCCATTTGGAATGTTTCAGGTGCATTGCACAATCCAAAAGGAAGTACTTGGTAGGCATAAGTCCCCCATGGACAGGTGAATGTGGTTTTATCCTGATCTTCAGGTGCAACTTGAATTTGGTTGTAACCACTGAAACCATCCAGGAATGAGAAATACTTCTTACCTGCTAATGTATCTAACAATTGATCTATAAAATGCAAAGGAAAATGATCTTTAAGGGTAGATTTATTCAATTCTCGATAATCAATGGATACCCTCCATTTAACATTCTTCTTGGGTACAATCACTAAAGGAGAAACCCACTAACTGTCTAAAATTGGATAGATGAAGTTTACAATAACAACTTTTGCAACTCTTCTTTCACAATTTCCCTAAGATTTGGATTCATCATTCTTTGAGATTGTCTGATAGGTTTGCAATTTTCCTCAATATAAATGTGATGTATACAAGTCTTAGGACTAATTCCTTGCATTTCAATGTATTCCCATGCATATGCAGATGAATGTTTTTGTAATGTTTTGATTAGCTTCTCTTGTTGTAAATTTTCCAAGTTATTGTTTATGTTCAAGGTTTTCCCTAGAAAGATTTCAACTGTAGAGCTACCAAATTCTTCCATAGAGTAAAGAGACATCTGCCTAGATGAAAAATATTCAATATTGGATCTTTGTTGAAATTGATCATGTTCATATTCTTGAGATGATTTATAATTTTCTATTGTATTTAAGATTTGTCTATCTTCACTAATATTTGAAATAGTAAAGAGAGGTTGTATATCTTCTTCATCATCAATCCATTCTTTGTCATTTATCTCTGTGATTGTTCTTGCTGGAGGATACAGAGTGAATTTATTAGTTGAATTACCATCAGAAATATACATGTCACTAGATCTACAGCTAATGAAAGCATCAGCTGTAGCCAACCAAGGTCTTCCTAGCATGAGTGGGTGTCCTCCTAGATTGTTCTTAGGGGTTAATATCATAAAATCAATAGGATACTCCCAATAATCTAAAGACACTGAAATATATTATAACACACCATCTGGTTTGATTATAGATCTATCTGCTAATTCCAATAATGTAGGTGTATAAAGAAGATTAGGAAGCTTAAGTTTTTCCATGGTCTATTTGCTCATGATGTTTATTGCTGCTCTGAAATAAATCAATGTATTTGGAATTTCAACTCCATTGATATGTGTTTTTACAATTGGACTTCCGGGATCTAAATATTTTTGAATGGAAAATTTTCCCATCATTATGTCTGCTATTTTTCCTAAAATCTGGAATATTTTTATTTCTTTTATTTTTCTTCCCGATTTCTTCATAATCAACTCCTTTATTGTTTTAGCTAAAATTGGAATTTCCTTGATGGCTTGTAACAAAGGGATTTTGATGCAAATATTTTTCAATTCATCTAGGAAATCATAATTAGGAAACATAATACGATTTTATACTCCTCTATTAATTTGTAATCTTTTAGGAAAAGGAGGCATAGAAGTAGATACTGATGGTTGCTCTATGACAGGAGTTGAATCTGTGTTTTTTTTGCTTTTTATTTTCAAAATTTTGGTTTTGAAGAGCTACTTATTCCTCAAAAATTTTATTGGAATGTAGAGAATCCTCCTTAGAATTGTCTTGTTCTTGGATAATTACATAAGGCTTCCTCTTTTCTAATATCCTACCAGATCTTAGTTGGACATCATTAAAATCTAGAGGAGTAATCATATAAGTTGGAAATTTCTCACCCTCTATCATATAGGTATTCTGAGGATTTTTATTGTTGGGTTTTGGTAATGGTTGGGTAGGTAACTGATTTTGTCTATGAGGGAATGGTAGTGAGAGTTGTGTATTTTTGTTTTGGATTGGAGGTTGTTGATTTTGTTGAGGAATTTGTTGGGGAGGATAATTTGGATATGATGGTGGATATTGATAGTACTGAGAAAATCTTCCATATGGATTTTTCATTCCTTGAGCCCAAGGTTGAGATTGAAATTGAGATTGGGGCCAAGGTTGCTGCCAAGAATTCCAATTTGGTGGGGGCTAAGTATTCATTTGGTTGTTAAAGCCTTGAGTTTGTGGCGCCTTCCATGGTCTTCTAGACACAAAAAAAAGATATTCTATAGGATTTGATGTTGTTTCTTCTTGAAAAACAACCTTAAGACTAGTAATTGAAGGAAAATTCTTAGTCTTATGACTTTCTGAACAAATCATACAGGTTTCCATAACTATTTCTTCAGAAGGACATTATCTCAAAGCATGTTTCTTTCTACATTTTGGACATAAAATATAAAAAGCATCAGTCTTGACTTTCTGCTTGTTTTGTAACTTAAGGGTGTCTATCTGTTCAGTAAGACTCCCTAAAATGTCTGTTTTGAATTCATCAAGCATGTTTCCAATTTATGCCCGACTCATTGTTCCAGTTGCAGATTTGTTTACCCTAGCAAGACCAGGATCTCTTGGTCCTTTCAAAATTTTTGATTTTCCTGTTGAGAGATTAATACATAGTTCTCCAATATTAGGTAATGGAATTTGAGATATGCCCCCCTTCCCCATCATGTTAAGGATATCTATCCATTCATCTCTAATTGTTTTCAACAAAAGAGCTTTTAGAGTGTCTTTATCTAGATTTTCCATTTTTGCTCTTTTAATGTTATAGTTGAATCTTTCAAGTAAATCCTCCAAATTTTCATCCTCTTTTTGCATCATCTTAAACACTTCCTCTTTATGATTAATAGGTATACAATAGTCCAAATACCTTTCTAGAAATGCTCTCTTCATATTATTCCATGTCCTAATAGACCTAGTGATTAGACTCATGAACTATTTTAGAGCTTCTCCTTTTAATGTTGAAGGAAACAATTTGAGTTTTTGAGCATCTTGTAGATAATCATAAGTTCTACACAAGACTTTAAATTCAAATAAAAAGGTCTCAGGGTCTTCACTTTTTAATCCATGAAAGTTTGGGAGAACAGAAGGTGAGATATTTTTCATGGTAGCATGTGTCTCTTCATCTGCTATAGGGAATCCAAAATAACTCTCAGTTCCTCTATTTCCTCTACCTGTACCTCATTCTACATTTCCCCTACCTCTTCCTCTACCTCTACCTCATCCAAATAGTACATTTTCTCCATTAAAAATTTCTCCTTCTCCCTCTCCTCCTTCTTCTCCTCTTCCTGCCATGATAGATTATTCAGAGTTGATATAAGGTTCAGCCTGCAGGGTTAATTGCTCCTCTGGTTCTTCTATCAATGGTATGTTGAAGAAAGGTTCTTCCTCTTCCTCTTCACTAGGGATTTCTAACTCTTCAGCTAGAATGTGTTTCCCTGTAGAAGTGAAAAAGGTTACTCCTTCTGTTGGAGTCCTAGGATCTTCTTCCCCTAAGATTGCCTCAGTGGATGAAGTAGGAGATCCTCCTAACTGGATATCTGATCTTAGAACTTCTGGAAGTCTATGACTAGTAAAATATGGGATATGAGTTTGAGATGGTGGTGTACTAATTCTTGGTCTAGGTGGAGTGAGTGGTGTTGTAGGGATTAAGCTTCTGCCTCTAGCTATGAATCTGCCCCTAGAGTCTCTCTCTCTACGCATATCATTGTTTTTTTTTTTTTTTTGAATGTAAGAAATATGGCTTACCTAGTTACACTTCCCCAACAATGACGCCAAAATTTTTGATCAATTTGGTGTCCTAAATTTCTTTCATTAATTATAAACCAAGGCTAAAAAGCTAATGAAGTGTGGTGCACCATATGTGCTTAAGCAACCTATTCCTTACTTCGTTGTTTTGTATTTTATGTTATTTTTAGGGGAGTTTTTGTTCTTTGAGATATAAGGATGGTTAATATAAATCTATGGAAAGAATTTTGTGAATCTAAATTTATTTTAGAAGGAAGAAAAGGAGGTGTAACAAAACTAATCTAATTTTCATAAAAACATACCAAAAACTGAGGGCTAGTTGAAGACCTATTTTGGAAATCAAAGCATCTATCTAATCTATTTATTAGTCCTAATCCATGGATCTATTTCTAAAACGAAGATTGAGAATTATAATGCCCATCTTAAATGGAAGTATAAAAATGAATAAACTATTGTACCTTTGGTTACCTCAACATTCAATTTTTAGGTATGACCCTATTGAGATGGAGTTTAGCAACTGCTTGTACTTTAGTCTGCTAAGGTCCTAGAACATAAAACAAAGAATGCAAATAAAAAATATAAGATGTGTTTAGTTACTCCAATTATTCAATTTATAAAGAGTTTTCTTCTTAAAGTAATGTTAGGTAACTAATTACACTTGTTTGAACTGAAGAACTAAGAAAACTCTGCAAATGGATAACTCAAAAATTACATTTCATTGAATCGTTCCAACCATCTCATCTGAAAACATGATTATATCAATTCCTTCTAGACTGATTTTTAGGAAGATTATTGTTTGCATTTAAGTGAGGATCTTGAAAGTAAAAGCATGTAATATCTAACTAAAATAAACTAATGTATAATTGAATTTTCAACCACATTCAAATGTAAAGTGTTTAACCCCTTGAGATGCCTTCAGAGAGATCAATTATGCCTTAGTATTTGGAAAGAAAATAACAATAACCAAGATAAATTCAACCACTATATGAGTGAGATATTTAACCATTTAATGTAGGTTTAGAATATTGAAAATGGCTTTCATAAAAATCTGTTAACACAACAATTGAAAACTCTGTTCTAATGGAAATAAAAGATAGGAAAAATAAAACTAAACAATTGTGGTTTCTTAGCACTTCAATCCTTAATCCAATTTTGAAAACAGAGTTTCTATTTTCATGAAATGTTTTGGAAGAGCAAGTATGCATAATTGTAATTTATCATTAAACTAATTAAAAGCTGGAAATGAAGCATAAGCCTATTTAGAAACAAAAATTGCTAAAACAGAGTAAAGGAAATCTAACTAGAAAACACAATAAAAACCTCCTTCAGAAGTAGGGGCCCTCTGCAATTGATGTGGTTGAACTCCTAGCTTGTTAAAGGTGCAATCAAGCAAGAATTTGGCAAACTGAACTTCTTTATTATGATAAAAACAAGGTCTGGAAACAAAGTATCCACTTAGAAATTTGAACTGTACTGAACTGTCTCTCGGTTCCGTGGAACCAATATTTAAAGAGAAATTACATAACTAATTGCGAGTTAAACTAGCTACAAGTGTCTATCTTGAATTGTAATTCAAATAGGACTGTTGGACTCATGATTTGCTATGAAGAGAAAATCAGGAGTCCTACTACTGTAGGTAACGTTCTTTGACTTGTAACTTTGACCATGAGTTTAGGCTCCTTTTTATGTCGATCTGGACCATGTGAGTAGGATAGAACCCATGTAGGCAAGATTCTAGAAACACCCATGTGGCCCAATTCCTCAATTGACACCTGGAACCTATCAAACCATAAGAGTGGCTATGGAACACACAATTAGCTACATAATAGGCTGCATTATGTAGCTAAATTGAAAAAACTTATCCGAATAGAAAAATCATGAAAATATAATATGACAATCATTTAAATGCATCCTTAAGACAAGACCTTAGCATTCTTCATTGATTAGTGTTTGTGATCTTATGGAAAAGTGGTGGAATGAGTTGAGACAAGTTGTAAAAGAGAGGGTAATCCTTGATCTAGGAGGATATTGGTGGCCACCCGCCTATTCCACTTGGGGCCCAACCATTGTCTCTTTCAGTTCTTCAGTTTCAGCATGACTTACTATTTTTAGTAGTTTTTCAGGTCCTGAACTTCCTGAGCCGTTTTAAGGCCCTAAACGACGTTTTTTGGGAAAAATGGGAGCAACATGGGTCCATGGAATAATGTTGCTCACACCAAAAGTTGTAGCCCTCGGATAGATATTTCTAAAAAGGTATTGAGCATGTTAAACAGAGATAGTATGCCAAAGTTACGTCCCCAGGAAGTTGAAACATCAATTTACCCAAACGAGGCCCATAGTTTTGGTGCTTCATCTCCTAGGGTTATGGTTTTGGATGTTTATAGTTTTCCATTGTTTCTAAATAATAAATAGGCCCTCGAGCCTCATTGTAACATAGTTCAGAGGCCTGTAGCTGCCACATATCTTCTCAGAAATGAGCTACCTGCGCCCGAGCTAGTTTATTTCCATTCTGTCTGTAAGAAAATTTCAGTTCTTTGATATTAATGAAATGAAGTGTTATTTCCGCTGCATCTTTATATTTATGCTAGTTTATTCTATTACGTTCCTGCATAAATCTGGATTAGTGGTATCAGAGGGGTCTGGTTTTTCTCGATCCTTCTTTTCATGTCCCCAATGAGGTCAGGGGATAAGGAGTTAGGGCTTGATCAGGTGGAACCTTTGCAAGATCAACCTCGTAAACCCCAACAACTGCCCATGGGGGACGAAAGAAAGATGAGGGAGTAGGAGATCCTATCAAAATATTGCTCGAAGAGGCCCTCGAAAAGCAAAGGAATGTGATGATAGATAACTTTTCCTAGATACTTCAACGACTGCCCACCGGTGGCACATTTGCATCCAGCAGCCACTCTAGAGGCACGACTCCCTTTAAGGAACAAGTAAATTTTGACATTCCCATATTTGAGGGTCAAATAGATGCATATGTCGTAGATATATTGTTGAATCTATTAGAAGGATATTTCTTGGTTCATAACTTTTTCGACCAGGAGAAGATTATTTTCTTTCTCCTCAAAGCTACCCCTCATGTCAAGGAGTGGTGGGAAACCTACTGTGAGAAAAAGGATGAGACAAAACCCTCTCTGTTCTCAGCCGTACCCACATGGAATTATTTCCGAGACATCATCAAGGAACAATAATATCCCATGGGGAGCTATGAGGACAAGTACATACAATGGACCACACTGCGGCAACAAAGGGATCAAGATGTGCATGAGCTGACGAATCTGTTCCATACCCTGTGCACAAAGCTGGGTATCAAAGATTCAGAGAAAAATTTGTTGCTAAAGTATCAAATTTTTCTACACAGATACATTCAGGAGGAAATGGAGTTCCTCAACATCTCCTCGCTTGGTATCTCATATCGGTATGCTGCCAAGATTGAACAGAAATTCAAACAGAAGAAGCAAGACTTTGGATATGCAAATAAAAAGCAAGGGAAAGGTGCTCCCCAACCATAGAAAAAAGGATAGAGACAAAGTATGGTGGCCCAAGACAACCTATCAAAGCCACAAGAAAATAACAACACCGTAAATACAAAGAAGGACACAGGAAAGTGGTGTGAGTTACATTAGAGCTCCACTCACAACAAAAGTGAGTGTCGGGTCAAGTAGTCGCTGGTGGCTGAGATGAGGGCTTCTGAGTCAGATGCATGCTCCGACTCTGAATCAGAACCTGACAAGGGGAATGAAAAAGGGAAACAGATTATTGATGCGAATCCCAACGCCACTATTTCCACTGCAGAGATCCAGAAGGAGGAACCAGAAGATCCAGAGGAGGAGGAACGTCTCTTCCACTCCCAGATGTGGGTAAAGGGCTCCCTGGTATAGTTCATTATCAACAATGGGAGCCAAAAGAACCTCATTTCAGTAGATGTCGTGAAGCAGTTGGGATTTTCGACCACAGCCCACCCACATCCATACACCATCGGGTGGTTTCACCAAGGACAAGATCTCCGCGTCAGCCAGCAGTGCGACCTACCCTATAGCATCAAGCCCTTCACGGATGAGGTATTATGTGAAATTTCTCCTCTTGATGTTTCTGATGTATTATTAGGCCAACCATACTTGTGGAAGCGACATGCTATATATGAGTCCCGACCTCGTGCTGTTATTGTTACTTTGGGAAATAAGTTGTACAAGATACCAGAGGTACCACCGCCTGACACTATCTCTTTGGTTACTAAAAAACAATGCAGTAAGCTTATTTCCTAAACCAGGAAATTCATTTTCCTGATGATCCGCCCCCAGGGAAAGAAGAAGACTGTGGCCACGACCTCCAGACAGGGCTCCTCTGCACAACAACAACAAATGAACAAGGTTGTGGAGGAGTACGGGGACATCTTCACCTCACCCATAGGGGTTCCTCTACACTGTCAGGTCAAGCATCACAATTGATCTGGCCCTAGGTGTGTCGCTACCCAATGGACCAATCTATTTGTGCTCTGTCCTGGAGAACGATGAAATCAAGAGGTAGATTTAGGAGCTGTTGCAGAAAGGTCACATCCGGCCAAGTTCATCGCCCTATGGGAGACCGATCATGTTGGTATAGAAGAAGGATGGGACGTGGAGACTCTGTATTTACTATCGAGCACTGAACAAGATCACTGTCCAAAATAGGTACCTGATCCCATGGATAGATGACCTTCTAGACCAACTCAAAGTGGAAAAATATTTCAGCAAGATCGACTTGAAGTCTCGGTATCACTAGGTACCAATTGAACCCTCCGATGTGTGGAAGACTGCCTTCAAAGCCAAGGAGGGCCTTTTCGAATGGTTGGTCATGGATTTCAGGTCGAAGAATTCTCTCGCAACCTTCATGAGGTTGATGGACGACATCTTGTGGCCATTCACCAACTCATTTGTTGTGGTGTACTTGGATGACATTCTAATCTTCAACCAGACTTGGGAAGAGCACCTCCGCCACATCCAACAAGTCTTCCAAACACTGCGACAACACAATTTGTGTGCCAATTTGGAGAAGTGCACTTTTGGCATGACCCAGGTTCAATATCTGGGATATATTATTGATGAAAGGGGGGTGCATGTGGATCCAACCAAGATCCAAGTCATTCGGGATTGGCCAACCCCAACCACTATAACAGAGCTTCGTAGCTTTCTGGGTCTTGCTAATTTCTACCGCAGGTTCATGTTGGGATTCTCTCATATCACTTAGCCCTTGAGTCAAGTCACCAAGGGAGGAGCGAGAGAAAAAATATTTTGGTCAAAATGTCAACAGAAGGCATTCAAAGAATTGAAAAACTACCTCTGTTCTGTCCCAATGCTCACATTACCAGACTTGCAACAAACTTTTGAGATCGAGACAGATGCCTTTAACTATGCTATTCAGGCAATTCTTAATCAACAAGGACATCCAATGGCATATCACAGTGAGACATTGTCCGAAACAGTTCACAAGTATCCCACTTATGATAAAGAAATGTATTCCATTGTGCAAGCTTGTCGACAATTGAAGCATTACATTTTGGGGAAGGAAAAAATCATCCACACTAACCACTGGCCCCTAAAGTTCATAAAAACACAAGGGAAGTTGCATAATGATCGCCATCAGAAGTGGACAACATATCTGCAACAGTTTCATTTGAACATCAAGTACAAGAAGGGTAGCATCAATAATGTTGCATACTGTCTCAGCCGACCACCAAACGTGGTGCTCACCACTGTTCTTAACTCTTGTGAGCATGAGACTTCTGATTGGCCACTTATCTAAGAGAGCGACCCAGAATTTAGCCACACATACAAGACACTCTTGGGGGGTACACAAGTTCCAAATTTTCACCTCCAAGATGCACTTTTATGTCATATGGGACACCTTTGTGTTCCTGTAAGCAATCGTTCCAAGATTATATGGGAAGCACACTACAGTCGAGTCACTAGGCATTTTAGGGTTGAGAAAATAGTGGCAGTGCTGCAGAAATATTTCTATTGGCCAAACCTTCGACAGGATGTCGGGAAGTACATCAGATCCTGCACTGCTTGCGCTATTGCCAAACCGACTATCAAGAAACAAGGCCTCTATACTCCACTACCTACCCCTAGTCGACCTTGGGAATCCGTCTCTATGGATTACATGTCAGGCCTTACTTCTAATAAGCATGGAAATGACTATGTTTTCGTGGTCATCGATAGATTCTCGAAGATGGAAATTATGGTGACTTGCAAGAAGAATATCACAGCAGAATCCAGTGCTAAACTCTTCTTTGAACGAGTGTGGGTGCACTTTGGGATCCCACAGTCTATCATATTAGATTGGGACAGCAGGTTCCTTAACAGATTTTGGTCCAGCCTCTGGTCAATGTTGGACACCAAGCTCACCAAGTCCACAACTTTCCATCCCCAAACTAATGGCAAGACAGAGGTCATCAACAAGATGATTGTACACACTCTGCGCATGTACAATTCAAAGCATCCATGCACATGGGATGAGAGCCTCCCCTATGTACAACACAGTTATAATCAAGCTCTCCACAGCTCAACCGACCACATCCCCTTTCAAGTGGGCTTGGGATTCCATCCACTATGTCCCATTGACGTAGCCATGCCATTTGGAACTACTCAGGCTGATTCAGCTCATGTCCAATCTGAAGCTAACAAAGCAAACAACTTCATCGAGCACATTCAGCACATATGCCAATAGGTTCATGACATATTGGACAGAGCTAATGCTAAGTACAAGCAACGACATGATCAACATCAGGTGCCACACAAATTCTATGTGGGCGACAAAGTGTGGCTACATTTGTAGAAGGAGCGCCTCACTGGACCCCACTGCAAGCTTTTCCCGCTATGATATGGGCCTTACACAATCACCAAGGCTATAGGGAACAATTCCTTCAAGCTCAGTATTCCACCATTCCATGGTCTGCACCCAGTATTCAATCTGGACTGCCTTCCTCCATACTTCCCACCTCTACTGGACACCTCTGACATTGCAGAACAACTCACACCAACAAAGTTAATCCCAGACTACATGGAACATGCCACCATAGATTATATCATGGACATGCATATCAAGAACACTCACGAACCGAAGATCCAACTATATCGGGCTATTAAAGCTAGCCAAATCCTGCACCAAGGCAAGTGGTTCACCAGGGACCAAGTTCAGCAGAAGTTTCCTCATCTCATGGAGGAACTCAACGCAATGGGGACCATTACTTCCTAAGGGGAGAGGAATGATCTAGGTGGATATTGGTGGCCACCCACCTATTCCACTTGGGACACTGTTGAGCCTCAAAATTGTGCTTTCCTTCACCTCATTTTACCTCATTTTCCCTTGTCCATTGCTATCCTAGATCCAATTGATCAATGAATATAGTTAAAATTACTTCTAGAATGATTTACATGACTGAATTGCTAAGTTTTGTGATTTTTTCCATTGTAAAGCATTTTGACCGGAACTAGCTGCAGAATGCAGACATTCCGTAGCTAACCGGCGATTCTGCAGCTGCCTTCATGTTTGAGTATGTTCCAGGTGGCCTCTTGAGAAAAACCGCATATGGGCATGATCCACGTCATGTCTACATGGTTCGTTGCTTATCATGGAGGAAGAAACGAATTCTGGGTATGGTTTTGAACGTGGGGAACACATTTATGAAGGAAGACTTCTATTAGGACTGTCTCAGTCCAGATGTCTTTTCCTCTTCACGTAGCCACTTCAAAGAGTCCTAACGTGATTCCGATAAGGAAAGACAGTGTTCCTGAATTGTTGCAATTATTGTTATGTGCATTTGCTTTATAAACGCTTGGGAGACCGAGAGTTATGTTAGAGATTTTATGTTAGATTTGATGCTAGATTTTGTTTAAACTCTGTGCTACATTTCTGAAGACGCAGAGTGTTATGTTCAAACTATTTCATCTTTAATGGAGCAGACCGTGTTGTTTTGAAAGCGTGATTTAATTTGGAGTTGAATTTCGTCAGGTGGTAGAGGGCCCCTGCCTCTTGCACGGATTTATTTTGCGTAAATTAGATAAGTCTTCTAGCTGCCTTTACGTTTTGAATTTGAATTAATAGTTGTTTTAATTAGCTACTGTAGTCGTACTCATTCTAATTCTTCCACAAGAAGACACTCTTCCAAAAGACTATAATGATGAATGGGAAAATGACTATAGTATTGTAGGATTAGGAGTTGAATTCATAGTTGTTTTTAATCAGCTACTGTAGTTATATTCATTCTAACTCTTCCACAAGAAGAAATTCTTCCAAAAGATTATAATGATGAATGGAAAATGGCTATAGTACTGTAGGATTTAGTTGTAGTTTTTGTTGTTCACTATCACAGTTACACTTGTTCTAATCACTCTTCCACAAGAAGAAACTCTTCCAAGAAATTCTTAAGAAGTTCAAGACATGACCGTGATAATGAATGATTTAGTTGTGTGTTTGTACTAAGTATCATCTCTGTTCTTGCTCTTAAACACTTGCCCAAGACATCATAATGACGAGTAGGATATGGATATGATATCTTAGTTTTTCATTTGCTTTCAGTCCTTTATATTTGCATTTGCATCCAATTACACAGTCAGAATTGTTCTAGCTCTTCCAAAAGAAGGAATTCTTCCAAAATATCACTAATGATGGACAAACAGATTGTGTAACTTCATAGAATAATGCATGATAGCATAGTTAGGATGCTCCAGAGTTTCATTGCACTTAATTCATGATTCAGTTAGTTTATTTTGGGTTTGATAATGACTTATAGTTCAACATTGTTCTAGATTAGTGGCATCTTAAGTTCATTCTTAGATTAACTCATTGCACTTGCACTTCATATTCAAATTGTCATCCATTGCACAATAGATTACTTCAGTTGTTAGGATTAACAAGACAACCTTCATTATTCACAAACCTATTCTTGTTCTAAAATCCATAATTGATCTATAACCATATGAATAGAAGACAACATCATTTTAAGGCCTGAAGTACCTCTGCAATTTCCTCATCATTTTATAAACAGAGCTCTTCCTCAAAAGACTACTTTGGAAAGAAATCAATAACTCTTGAGTAAAGGTTTTGTGACATTCAATTAAATTTCAGAATAGAGATAGGAACTAGTTCTAGAATAGAAGATCTTATGATGATAACAATGTTTTTCCTCTAAATATGTTTCAAATCTCTAATCAAGGACAAAATATTGCATCATTGTAAGTTAGTTGTTTCACTGTTTATTTAGAGGATTTGCATGTTTAGTGATCATTTCTCAAGTTTAGTTTGTGTTTTGAATCATTTGTTTAAAAGTCATTATCAAGCTTTGATTTTATTTAGTCATAGTTTAGATTTAATTTTGCTTCAGTATTCCCAATTGCATTTGCCATTTATCATTCCATCAATTAGGCTTAACTCTGTTTTTAATCACCAGCTTCTTTCCACTAGCTTTCTAGGCATTTTCCGGCAAACATAAAACCACCAAAAGACCAAAAACATCATAAATCATCACAAAAGACCAAAAACATTATAAACACTACACACAACGCATTAGGAAACAAGCACCTAGGTACATACAGTACACTTCACTTCAACAGTTTACAAATCCTGGTTGACAATTAAATGAGCTCAGTTTAGGAGACTAGATTGAGACCAAACATTTTAGCGCCGTTGCCGGGGAAGTGAAAACTAGGTAACCTTTGTTTCTTAGCATCCAAAAACAATTTTATGCGTAGGGAGAGAGATTCAAGGGGAAGATTTATAAGCAGCAGAGGTAGAAGTTTGATTTCTAGAACACCACTTGTTTCATCTAGATCCAGAGCTAGTACACCTTCAACTCAAACCCATATTCCATCCTCTTCTGATCCTGGACTTCTAGAAGATCTAAGGTCACCTATTTCATTAGAGAAACCTTCCACTTCATCCACTGAACCTGCCATAGAAGAAGATCTAAAAACTCCTGTTAAGAACACAAACCTTTCTACTTCCACAGGAGAATCAACCATGGCAGAAGAAGGAGGGGGAGGAGTTTTTAATGGAGAACACACATTATTTGGAGGTAGAGGTAGAGGTAGAGGAGAAGGAGGAAGAGGAGAAGGAGGTAG
Source organism: Pinus albicaulis (assembly GCA_034641835.2). NCBI lineage: Eukaryota > Viridiplantae > Streptophyta > Pinopsida > Pinales > Pinaceae > Pinus > Pinus albicaulis. The sequence continues at coordinate 1,485,340,861 of CM076577.1, read as the reverse complement.
AGGTGAAAATGGAGGAAGAGGTAGAATAGGAAGCTCTTTTGGGTTCCCTATACTTGATGAAGAAACCAATACAACCATGAAAAACATTTCACCCTCTGTCCTTCCAAACTTCTATGGACTTAAAACTGAAGATCCTCAAACTTTCTTATTCGAATTTGAAGTGCTGTGTAGAACTTATGACTACTTACAAGATGCTCAAAAACTGAAATTATTTCCTTCAACTTTGAAGGGAGCAGCATTGAAGTGGTTTATGAGTCTAATCAGTAGTTCTATTAGAACATGGGAAGACATGAAACAAGCATTTTTAGAGAGATATTTGGATTATTGTATGCCGGTTAATCATAAGGAAGAAGTGTTCAAGATGTTACAAAAAGAAGATGAAAATTTGGAAGATTTGTTGGAAAGATTTCATTACAACATAAAAAGGGAAAAAATGGAAAATCTAGATCAAGACACCTTAAAAGCTCTTTTGTTGAAAATAATTAGGGATGAATGGTTGGATATCCTAAACATGATGGGAAAAGGGGATATATCACAACTCACATTACCTAAAATATCTGAGTTATGTATCAACCTTTCAAGAGGGAAATCTAAAACTGCCAAAGGTCCAAGAGATCCTGCTCTTGCAAGGGCAAGTAAATCTGCTTCTGGGACAGTAAGTAGATCAGAAATAGGACACATTCTTGATGATTTTAAATCTGACATCTTAGGGAGTCTTAGTGAACAAATAGACACTCTTAAGATACAAAACAAGCAGAAGGCCGAATCTGATGCTTTGGCAATCTTTTGTCCCAAATGTAGAAAGAAACATGCCCTGAGAGAGTGTCCTTTAGATGTAAAAGTTGTAGAAACCTGTGTCATTTGTTCTGAGAAGCATGATACCAAGAATTGTCCTTCTCTTCCTGGTCTCAAGGCTGTTTTTCAAGAAGAAACTCCTACAGACTTCACAGAATCTCTTAACTTTGTATCTAGAAGACCTTGGCAGTGACCTCAGACACAAGGATTCCATGATCAAATGTATAATCAACCTCCACCTTGGAACTCTTGGCAGCAACCTTGGCCCCAATTTCAAAATCAATCTCAATCTTGGGCACAAGGAACACAAAGTCCCTATGGAAGATACTCTCCATATTATCAGTATCCACCATCCTATCCACCATATCCATAAAATTTTTCTCAAAATCTTCCACAAAATTTTCAACAAAATCCTCAACAACATCATCAGAACCAACCACATCAAAATCAACCACTTCCATTACCATTCCCTCAAAAATCCAATCAATTGCCAGCTCAGCCCATACCAAACCCCAATAATAAGAACCTTCAGAATACATACATGATAGAAGTTCAACAGTTTCCAACTTATTTAATTACTCCTCTAGACCTTAGTGATGTTCAACTTAGGTCTGGAAGGATACTTGAGAAAAGGAAACCTTCCGTGATCATACAAGAACAAGATAATTCTGAGGAAGACTCCCCACGGGTTAATAAAAGTCTTGAGGAAGACACATCCTTTCAAGACCAAAACATTGAAAAACTGAAACAAAAAGATCCAATAAATCCAACTCCTGTATTAGAGCAACCATCCACATCTACTTCTATACCTCCCTTCCCGGAAAGATTACAAATTGATAGAGGTGTAGAAAAACATATCATGGTGCCTAATTATGATTTCTTAGATGAATTGAGAAATTTTTGCATTAAAATTCCATTATTGCAAGCCATCAAGGAAATCCCAATTTTAGCCAAAACAATAAAGGAGTTGAGTATGAAGACAACAAGAAAAATAATAAGAGAAACCAAGAAAATTCAACTGGTAGGACAAATAGCAGACATTATGATGGGAAAGATTTCTATTCCAAAGTATATTGACCCAGGAAATCCAGTTGTCAAAATTCACATCAATGGAATTGAAATTCAAAACACACTCATTGATTTAGGAGCAGCAATAAACATCATGAGTAGACAAATCATGGACAAACTGAAACTTCCTAATCTTCTATTTACACCCACACTGTTACAATTAGCAGATAGATCGGTAATCAAACCAGATGGGGTAATAGAAGATATTCCAGTGTCCCTAGATTCTTGGGAATACCCTGTGGATTTCATGATCTTAACTCCCAAGAATAATCTAGGAGGCCATCCTGTTATATTAGGAAGACCTTGGTTGGCCACAGCTGATGATTTTATTAGTTGTAGGTCCGGTGATATGTATATTTCTGATGGTAGTTCAACAAAGAAATTCACTTTATATCCTCCAGCTAGGACAATTACAGATCTAGATGACACTCAATGGATAGAGGATGAAGAATATTTACAACCACTCTTCACAATTTCAGAAATTAGTGAAGATAATCAAATTTCGAATACTCTAGAAAACTTTGAATCTTCTCCAGAACACAAACAAGAATCATTTCAAGAGAGATCCAATATTGAATTCTTGTCATCTAGGCAGATGTCTCTTCATTCTATGGACAAATTTGGCAGCTCTACAAGTGAAATTTTTCCAGGCAAAACCTTGAACATAAATAAAAACCTAGAAAAATCTCAACAAGAAGAGTTAGTCAAAGTATTACAGAGACATTCTTCTGCATATGCATGGGAATACACTGACATGAAAGGGATAAGTCCCAAGACTTGTACTCATCATATCTATATAGAGGCAAATTGCAAACCAATCAGATAGCCTCAAAGACGGATGAATCCAAATCTTAGGGAAATTGTCAAGGAAGAATTGCAAAAATTGTTAAATGTTAATTTCATCTATCCTATTTCAGATAGTCAGTGGGTTTCTCCTTTGGTAATTGTGCCAAAGAAAAATGGGAAATGGAGTGTGTGTGTTGAATACCGAGAACTGAATAAAGCTACTCTTAAAGACCATTTTCCCTTACCTTTCATAGATCAAGTATTAGACACATTAGCTGGCAAAAAGTACTTTTCATTCCTAGATGGGTTTAGTGGTTACAATCAAATCCAAGTAGCACTTGAAGACCAAGATAAAACCACATTTACTTGTCCTGGGGGTACCTATGCCTACCGAGTTTTGCCATTTGGATTATGCAATGCACCTGCAACATTCCAAGGCGTATAAGGGAATTTTTCGGATCTAATACATGATTGTGTAGAGGTGTACATGGATGATTTCACAGTTTATGGGAATACATTTGAAGAGGCTTTAGAAAACTTGGAAAAAGTCTTAAAAATATGTCAAGAAGCAAACCTTTCACTTAGTCATGAAAATTTTTTTATGATGTTTACTGAAGGTATTGTTTTAGGGCACCACATTTCAGGGGATGGGATTAGAGTTGATGAGGCAAAAGTTGAAGTCATTTCTAACCTATCCATTCCAAGTTGTCAAAGAGATGTTAGAAGTTTTCTAGGATTTACAGGGTACTATCGAAGATTTATAGAAAATTTCACCAAAATAGCATCTCCACTCTTCAAATTACTCACCAAAGATTGTGAATTTAAGTGGACTTCTGATTGCCAGTTAGCTTTTGAAACCCTGAAAACCAAAATTTCTGAAGCCCCTATATTAAGGGGACCTAACTGGAAGTTACCTTTTCATATCTCGACAGATGCTTTCGATACAGCTCTAGGGGCAGTATTGGGACAGAAAGATTTGATTCCCTACGCCATCTATTATATCAGTAAAAATTTGACTCCTGCAGAGTTAAACTATACTGTAACTGAAAAAGAGTTTTTAGCTGTTGTTCATGCCATAAACAAGTTTAGACACTATATAACAGGCTATGAAACTTTTGTTCACACTGATCATTCTGCAATTAGATACTTAATAAACAAATCAATCACTAATGGCATAGTTATAAGATGGTTGTTACTATTGCAAGAATTCAACATTACTATTCTAGATAGGCCTGGAAAACAAAACACTGTGGCTGATTTCCTGTCTAGAATCCAAAATATCAAAGATGACACTCCGATTGAAGATCAATTTCCCGATGAATATCTTTTTGCAATCTCTACTCAAACTCCATGGTTTGCTGATATTGCCAATTATTTAGTTTCAGGAAAATTTCCTTCAATTATGAATGCAAGGGATAAAAAAAAAATCATTAATGATAGTGCAAGATATTCATGGGTCGCTAATGAGTTGTACAAGACAGGTCCAGATTTGATCATTAGAAGGTGTGTTCGTGAAGATGAGATGCCTGAAATTCTCAAGGCATGTCATGATGAACCTTGTGGCAGACACTTTGCAGATAAGAGGATAGCCTATAAGATCCTTAATTTAGGATATTATTGACCATCTTTGTTTAAAGATGCAAAGGAGTATGTCAAAAGGTGTGACAGTTGCCAAAGGGTAGGGAAACCTTCTCCTTCAGGTGAGATGCCATTACAACCTCAGGTACATATTGAACCTTTTGAAAAATGGGCTTTGGATTTTGTAGGACCTATTAGTCCTCCATTAAGACAAAAGAAATATATATTAGTTTGCACTGATTATGTTACTAAATGGGTAGAAGCTAAACCATTACTTGTTGCTAATGAAGCATCTGTAGTTGCTTTTCTTTTTGAGGATATTTTTACTCGTTTTGGTGTCCCAAGGGAAATTGTTACAAATCAAGGAGCTCAATTTACATCAAGGCTAGTGGAGCAAATGATGGAGAAGTACAAAATCAGACATAGAACATCTACTCCTTATCATCCACAAGCAAATGGTCAAGTGGAATCCACTAATAAGGTCATTGAAGGAATCCTAACAAAGACTATTCGTCTACATAGAAGAGATTGGGTAGATAGGCTTCCTGAAGCCTTGTGGGCCTATAGAACTACATGGAGAAACACAACAGGCCATACTCCTTATGAGCTTGTTTATGGAAAGCAAGTTTTGTTTCCCATAGAGTTCCAAATTCAAACATTCAAGATGGCAGTTCAGCTAGGACTTGATCTAACGGAGGCACAAAGGCATAGACTGGAGCAAATTAATGAATTGGATGAGATCAGACAAGATGCAGTTTAGAAAACAAGTCTAGTCCAATAACAAAGGGCTAGATGGCATGACAAGTACATCAAGGAGAAGAAATTCAAAGAGGGTGACTGGGCTCTCTTGTTTGATTCAAAATTCAAGGATTTTCAAGGTAAATTTCAGACACATTGGCTTAGGCCATATGAAATTGTTGAAATTTTTGATAATGGGGCAGTCAAAATCAGAACTATAGATGAAGAAAAGGTCACTTTTCTTGTGAATGGTCATAGACTGAAGCTATACCACAAGCCACTCTCAAGAGAAGAGTTTGTCAAGAAGTTCCAAGGAAGTAATGATGTGAAGTTAATGAAGAAGAGTCTCTCTTCTTCATCAACTTGATTAAATTTTCTGAAGAAGCTCTTTTTTTTTGAAAAAAAATAAAAAAATAAAAAAATAAAAATAAATAAATAAATAAAGGTATAAACATGAAAACCAATCATTGATTGGCATGTTTATACAGAAAAGATAGGGTGAAAATCAGAGTCTCTCTGACACTCTAACTTTTCCCATTTTTGTTTTTACAAGCAGCTGTTACAAAAATCATAAGTTCAGTTCCATAGTGCTTATGATTCATTTCATTTCATTTCACTCCATTCACTTATTCATCCATACTCCATTTCATTCCACCATTCATATTTCACTCCATTCCACATTTCATTCATCTCATTTCATCCTCCATCCATCTCATTTTCATGACAAAATACAAAATTTGATGTCTTGCTGTAAGTGAATAAAACATGTCATGAATTGTAGTACAGTTCTTATGTTCTTTCACTCCATTTCATAAACTGAATCCATTCCATTTCATCATCCACTTCATATATATCATAATCCATCATCCATCTCCATTCATAACATATAACATTTCACCCATATTCCAAAAACACTCCATTTTCATGATTAAAATGCTTTACAGGAACATTCTGCAGCTCAACAGACATTCTGCAGCTGATCAACCTTTCTGCAGCCAGACAGTCTTTCTGCAGCTACAAACCCTGAAGGCATCAATCAGCAGACATTAGAATTGCAACAAAATGACCCAGTGTATCCATGAATCAAAAGCATCAAGAAGATTATGAAGACTCTTCCAAAGGTGAGCAGAGAAGACAAAGACTACAAAAATCAAATGAAAGGCAGAGGTAACAAGTTTAAATTATAATGGCATTTCATTAAAAGTTTAGCATAGTTTTAGTTATGGATTGTTCGAAAAGGTTGTTTTAATTATTTTTATTAATCAATACCAATAAACCCTCCACAGACTTTGGATTAAAACTTCTCATTTCAAATTTCATATCCGATATCATGTGAGCGGTTAAAATGGCCGAGGTGTTTGAATTCTCCACGTCTCTTAACCAAATCATTCAATGATGATTCCCTCTGCCGTCGTAAAAACCTCCGCCGTCTCTTCAATCATTAATTCATTCCATCCACCTCACTCCACCACTTCATTCCGTGACCACTGCCATCACTTCATTCTGTAGCCGACATTTTATTCCGTAGACAGAGATATTATTATCACCGAGAGCAGAGCCAAAGGATATCAGTTTGAATAGCATTGAGCATTGTAAACTTAGAGTAGAGCAAGAGGGTAAATTCAAAGGTATAACAACGTGAGAATTTGAAGCCATTTGATTCCGTGGGCAGAAAAAATATCACTGTGGGCAGAGTTTGAGCATTTTCACTATAAACACAGAAGTGTAGCAGTGTGGAGTTTTAAGTCCTTTGTCACTAGGAGACAGAGGTGTTGCAATGTTGAATTCGAAACCATTTGCTACCAAGAGCTAGAGGTATTGCAGTGAAGAAGTTGAAGCCAGTTGTCACTGTTAAACAGAGACATATCAGTCCAAAGTTCAATTGTCAACAGAGGCATATCAGCCCGAAGTTTTGAAGCTGTTTTCATCATCAACCAGAGGCATATCAGCCCGAAGTTTTGAAGCTGTTGCCACTATTAATCAGAGGTATGTCATTCCAAAGTTTGAAGCCACTTCCATTCAGAACTTAAAGCCATTTCAATCCGAAAGTGAAAATCATTGTTTTTGTGGGTAGAAGAGTATTAATTTGAAAATTGAAGAAGCAATCATGGGTTTCATTGTAAGGACTGAACCAGTGGGTTCAAAATATTTAGAAGGCTACCCTCAATGCAAAGAAATTTTACAACAAATAGGATGGCTTCAATTTTTGGAGAAATTTAATGGCTTCCACAAGGAAGTCACTAAAACATTTGCAAGATCATTTCAAGGAACCGAAGTTGAAGTGGGAGATGTCAAATTTATTGTCACTGAAGTTTTCATTGCAGAGCCTACAGGATTGCTCAGAACTGGAGAGAGATGGTTTAAAAATAGATAATTCCACAATGATTCTTGGAAACAAATTTTAAAATCACCAGGTATGGATGTCAGTGTATTTAAGAAAGGAATTCCCAGTTCTGCTTTGAAAAACAAATGGAGAAACATACTACTTCTTCTGCAAAAATTTATTACATGTGAGGGTAGATATGGAACATTTTATGTCTACCACATTAGACTAATGATGCATTTTCTGGGGGAAGACTTAAACCTACCATATTTCTTGCTTCAAAGTCTGAAGAAGATGGCTTCCTGTGTTCAGAGAAGGGTTCAATTTTTAGAGACAACCCTATATCATCATGGTTTGGTCAAAATTCTGATTGAACATCATCTAACTAAAACAAATGATACATTGGACGATTTCTTGATAAGAAATCATTTTGAAGAGCCAAAAGAACCCTCACCAGAACCACAACCTACAAGGAGAAGTAGGAAATGGAGGGCCTCAAAAGTTGAAATTGACAAACCAGTCCAAGAGAGCAGTGAGGAAATCATTTTAGAGAAGTTGACCCAAATCAAGAGGCAACTTAAGGAATAAAAAGTAATCAAGAAATCTGCCACAGAGAAAGGAGAAGGATCCTCTCAGCCTAGGAGAAGCCACAGATTAAAGGGAAAACTAAAGAAAACTCAAATCAAACAAATAGGGGTAATTGATATAGAAGATGAGGAAACATCCATGGAAGAAGATGTTGAAGAAGAATTTTATGAAGGAACCCCTGAAATTGACCCTGCTCAACAAGAAATATATGACTATGTGGAAACTTTAGAAAGGAGAGCTTCAGAAAGAAGAGAAAGAACCCCCAGTCCTCCACTGTCTGAAATAGACATATTAAGAAGGGATAGCTATGAGTTGGAATTACTGAATAGACACATAAAAAATGAGAATGAAATTCTCAAGGATCAAGTCAAGCTCAAAACTGATATGAACACAACCTTATCCCTGCATATAGACAAAGTGGAGAGGACCAATGAGAAGTTGAAGACAAGGAACAAAAAGCTAATCAGGGCACTCACCAACCTAAGGTTCAAACTTGTTATCAGAAAACCCAGAAGATCTCTAGCTTCCAGACACAGGAGAAGGAGAGGATTAGATGTCCTTGCAGAAGCCTCTGAGTTCATAGGATAATTTGCATGAGGACATGCAAAGAGACAGCAGTGGGGGTATGTTGAGCCTCAAAATTGTGCTTTCCTTCACCTCATTTTACCTCATTTTCCCTTGTCCATTGCTATCCTAGATCCAATTGATCAATTAATATAGTTAAAATTACTTCTAGAATGATTTACATGACTGACTTGCTAAGTTTTGTGATTTTTGCCATTGTAAAGCATTTTGACCGGAACTAGCTGCAGAATGCAGACATTCCATAGCTAACCGGTGATTCTGCAGCTGCCTTCATGTTTGAGTATGTTCCAGGTAGCCTCTCAAGCAAAACTGCATATGGGCATAATCCACGTCATGTCTACATGGTTCGTTGCTCATCATGGAGGAAGAAATGAATTCTGGGTACGGTTTTGGAACGTGGGAACACATTTAGGAAAGCAGACTTCTATTAGGACTGTCTCAGTCCATATGTCTTTTTCCTCTTCACGTAGCCACTTCAAGAGTCCTAACGTGATTCTGATAAGGAAAGACAGCGTTCCTAAATTGTTGCAAGTATTGTTATGTGCATTTGCTTTATAAACACTTGGGAGACCGAGAGCTAAGTTAGAGAGATTTTGTGTTAGATTTGATGCTAGATTTTGTTTAGACTCTGTGCTACATTTCTAAAGATGCAGAGTGTTATGTTCAAGTTCTTTCATCTTTAATGAAGTAGACAGTGTTATTGTGAAGGCGTTGATTTGATTTGGAGTTGAATTCCGTCAGGTGGTAGAGGGCCCCTGCCTCTTGCATGGATTTATTTTGTGTAAATTAGATAAGTCTTCTAGTTGCCTTTACGTATTTGAATTTGAATTAATAGTTGTTTTAATTAGCTACCGTAGTCATACTCATTCTAACTCTTCCACAAGAAGACGCTCTTCCAAAATACTATAATGATGAATGGGAAAATGACTATAGTATTGTAGGATTAGAAGTTGAATTCATAGTTGTTTTTAATTTAGCTACTGTAGTTATATTCATTCTAACTCTTCCACAAGAAGAAATTCTTCCAAAAGATTATAATGATGAATGATGAATGGCTATAGTACTGTAGGACTTAGTTGTAGTTTTTGTTGTTAACTATCACAGTTACACTTGTTCTAATCACTCTTCCACAAGAAGAAACTCTTCCAAGAAATTCTTAAGAAGTTCAAGACATGACCGTGATAATGAATGATTTAGTTGTGTGTTTGTACTAAGTATCATCGCTGTTCTTGCTCTTAAACACTTGCCCAAGACATCATAATGACGAGTAGGATATGGATATGATATCTTAGTTTTTCATTTGCTTTCAGTCATTTATATTTGCATTTGCATCCAATTACACAGTCAGAATTGTTCTAGCTCTTCCAAAAGAAGGAATTCTTCCAAAATATCACTAATGATGGACAAACAGATTGTGTAACTTCATAGAATAATGCATGATAGCATAGTTAGGATGCTCCAGAGTTTCATTGCACTTAATTCATGATTCAGTTAGTTTATTTTGGGTTTGATAATGACTTATAGTTCAACATTGTTCTAGATTAGTGGCATCTTAAGTTCATTCTTAGATTAACTCATTGCACTTGCACTTCATATTCAAATTGTCATCCATTGCACAATAGATTACTTCAGTTGTTAGGATTAACAAGACAACGTTCATTATTCACAAACCTCTTCTTGTTCTAAAATCCATAATTGATCTATAACCATATGAACAAAAGACAACATCATTTTAAGGCCTGAAGTACCTCTGAAATTTCCTCATCATTTTATAAACAGAGCTCTTCCTCAAAAGACTACTTTGGAAAGAAATCAATAACGCTTGAGTAAAGGTTTTGTGACATTCAATTAAATTGCAGAATAGAGATAGGAACTAGTTCTAGAATAGAAGATCTTATGATGATAACAATGTTTTCCTCTAAATATGTTTCAAATCTCTAATCAAGGACAAAATATTGCACCATTGTAGGTTAGTTGTTTCACTGTTTAGTTAGAGGATTTTCATACTTAGTGATCATTTCTCAAGTTTAGTTTGTGTTTTGAATCATTTGCTTAAAATTAATTATCAAGCTTTGCTTTTATTTAGTCATAGTTTAGATTTAATTTTGCTTCAGTGTTCCCAATTGCATTTACCATTTGTCATTCCATCAATTAGGCTTAACTCTGTTTTTAATCACCAGCTTCTTTCCACTAGCTTTCTAGGCATTTTTCTTGCAAACATAAAACCACCAAAAGACCAAAAACATCACAAAACACTACACACAACGCATTAGGAAACAAGCACCTAGGTACATACAGTACACTTCACTTCAACAGTTTACAAATCCTGGTTGACAATTAAATGAGCTCAGTTTAGGAGACTAGATTGAGACCAAACAGACACCACCATTGTCTCTTTTAGTTTTTCAGTTTCAGCATGACTTACTATTTTTAGTATTTTTTTGGGTCCTAAACTTGTGGAGCTATTTTGAGGCCCTAAACGATGTTTTTTGGGAAAACCAGGAGCAACATGGGTCCATGGATCAATGTTTCTCATTATAAAATTTTAGTCCTCAAATAGATCTTTATAATGAGGTATTGAGCGTGTCAAAAAAATATCGTATGCCAAAGTTACATCCCCGGGAAGTTGAAACACCAATTTACCCAAATGGGGCCCATAGTTTTGGTGCTTCATCTCCTATGGTTAGGGTTTTGGATGTTTAGGGTTTTCCATTGTTTATAAATAATAAATATTCCCTAGAGCCTCATTGTAACATGGTTCAGAGGCTTGTAGCTGCCACATATCTTCTCAGAGATAAGCTACCAGCGCCCTAGCTAGTTTATTTCCATTATGTCTGTAAGCAAATTTCAATTCTTTGATATTAATGAAATGAAGTGTTATTTCCGCTGCATATTTGTATTTATGGTTATATGTTTATTCTATTGTGTTCCTACATAAATCAGGATCAATCCCAAGGTTCAACATAACCCCACTGCAAAATCATTGCATGTCCTCATGCAATTTTCCAAAATTATGAGTTCTTATCCCCTACTGCATTTGCTCAGATACCTCAGCTAGGACATGTAACCTTATTATTTTTTTCCTCTTTGAAGTCAATGTCATTCTTGGCCTTTTCATAAGAAGTTTGAATTTGAGGTTTATGATTGCTCTGTTCAAAGGCTCTTGTTCTTCTTCTTCAATTTCCTCTTTTCCTTATGCAATAGTCCTAGCTTTTGAATAGTATTATCATACATTGCCTTGTCCAATTTGTTTTGTTCCTTCAAAATCTCATTCTCTTGCTTGATGTGCATGTTCAATATCTCTAATTCATAAAAATCCTGCTTAAGAGTATTAATTAGAAGTTCTTGTGGATTGACAGGTGGTTCTTGGTTCATTGAGGCACTTCTTCTTTCCAATGACTTTACATAATCATATATCTGCTGCTGAACTGGATCTATACTAGGAGATATTCTGCTAGGGATTTCTTCAAAATGATAAACAAGAGAGTTTTGAGGATTGTACACAGGAGAATTATCAACAGGTGATGGAACTGGGGTTTCCTCTTCATATTTATGAGCTCTATCCCTCTGGACAATGTCTTCTTCTTAATGCCTTAGAGTCTAGAGCTTCCTCTTAGTTTTGGAGGATTCTCATTCCCTTAATTTTTAACCTCACTCTCTTTATTTTTCCTTCCTCTAGCCTTAATTTTTTTCCTAATTTCTGTCAGTTCCTCATAAATCAGTTTTTCATCATTCCTCTGTAGTGAAGTTTCGGGTCTGTTTTCAACAATCATATCAGTTTTCTTTCTTTTACTTCTCCCAAAATTCTCTTCCTTGGGTGGTGACTCTAGTTTTTATTGAAAATTATTCCTAACAAGGAAATCCTCCCAAGTGTCTCCTATGCTCCTTAAGTGAAACTCAATCAATATTTTCACCAAGCCATGATGATGCATAGTGGTCTCTGTGGATTGTATTATCTTTTGTACATTTGAGGCCATTCTTCTTAGACTATTGAGAAGAAATAAAGGAAGGTTGATTTCACCATTTTCTAGAAAATTCATTAATAAACTGATATGATAAACATATGTGGTTCCAAATCTTCCTTCACAAGCTATGAATTTCTGCAAAATCAAAGCATATTTCTCCATTTTCTTTTAAGGGCTATACTTGGGATTCCTTTTCTAAAACCTGAGACATCCATACGTGAGTTTTTAAGTATCACCTTCCATGATTCATTATGGAATTCTTTGTTCTTGAACCATCTCTCTCCATGCCTCGGAAGTTCTGTAGCTTTAGCCAGGAATGACTCTGTCATTGTAAATTTAATGTCCTCAATTTCTACTTCGGTTCCATCAAAAGACTGGGCAAATGATTTTTTAATTTCCTTATGAAAATAATTGAACTTTTCTTTGAACCTCAACCACCCAGCTTGCTGTAGAAATTCTCTAACATGTGGGTATCCATCGATGTATTTTACCCCCACTGGTTCTGTTCTAACAATCAAACCCATACTTCTTCTATGTAGAGTGCTTTCAACCTTTAGAATTACCCCTTTGTTTTGTGGAAATGAATTGGCTGGAGAGTTTATGGAGATGAATTGGCTGTTGAAGCCATGGATATGAATGAGATACAGATTTTATGGAGGGTTTATGGTGAGCTATAGGAAATAAGTAAGTGATACGGTCTTGGAGAGATGTAGACAAGTAGGTCACGTCATGATCATGACCATTAGTCATCAATCAAGGATATTAATGATGGACCGTTATGAAACTTTATATGAGGGATATGGTTGAGATATATCATGATGAGGGTTGTAATCAATTCGAATGATGGGTTGTCAAGGAACATATGAATGTATATTTTATACATATTTCATGTTTTTAATTTTTCTATTAAAAATAAACTTTTACACTTTACCTCAAAACTTAACCTTTTTGTTTGTTGTTTTCTTGATGTTGTTCCTTAGTTACTCTTTTTTAGCATGGTGGCCTTAAAAAATAATCCTTTAGTCCCTTTGAAATCATCATGTCGGAATTACTGAAGTGGCTGCAGAATCAAATTAGCTACAAAATAGAATCAGTCACAAAATGTACTCAGGTGCAGAATGCACCGTTTTTTTTTTTTTGAAGTATGGAACATGAATGGAATGAGTGAGAAATATGGAATGAAAGTGAAATATGACTTATGGAATGAATGTGAAAATGAAATGATATGGAATGAAAAGCATGATGGAATGAAACTAAATTTGCAGATTATGAACTGAAAATATGAATGTAGTTTTCACTATATTACAGAAAAGAAAAATTGAAAATAATATGATTTCAGAGAGCTCTCATTTTCACCCTATATTTTTTGCATAAGTATTCCAATCATTGATTGGTTTTCATACTTATCCACTATATTTTTCATTTTTTTTATATGTTTTATTTATTTATTTATCAAATGTAGAAAAATAAAAGCTAAGTTTGTGAAGAAGAAGAATTATTCCCCACTAACTCCATATCAATATTATCTTGAAATTTATTGACAAAATCGTCTTTTGAAAGTGGTTTATGATATACTTTCAAACAATGACCATTTACAAGAAGATATACCTTTTCTTCATCTATTGTTCTTATCTTCACTGCTCCATTATCAAATAATTTTTCAATCTCATATGGCCCAAGCCAATGAGTCTTCAACTTCCCTTGAAAATCCTTGAATTTTGAAGCGAAAAAGAGTGCCCAATCCCCTTATTGAAACTTTTTTATCTTTGATATACTTGCATGCCATTTAGTCCTTTGCTGCTGGACTATACTAGTTCTTTGGACTGCATCTTCTCTGATTTCATCTAGTTCATTGAGTTTCTCTAGTCTATGATTCTGTGCTTCTGATAAATCAAGTCCCAATTGGACTGCCATGTTGAAGGTTTTAATCTAAAACTCTATAGGGAACAAGAATTGCTTCCCATAAACAAGTTCATAAGGAGTATGTCCTGTTGTGTTCCTCCATGTAGTTCTATAGGTCCATAAGGCTTCAGGAACCCTATCTGCCCAATCTCTTCTATGTAGATGAAACATCTTAGTGAGAATTCCTTCAATCACCTTATTGGTAGATTCAACTTGACCATTTTCTTGTGGATGGTAAGGAGTAGATTTTCTGTGCTTGATATTGTAATCTTCCACGAGCCTTTTCACCATCTTTGATGTAAATTGAGAGCCATGATCTATTACAATTTCTCTTGGAACACCAAAATGAGTGAAGATATCCTTAAAAAGAAAATTAACTACCTATCCTTCATTAGAGAAAGGTAATTCTTTAGCCTCTACCCATTTAGTGACATAATAAGTGCATACCAAAATATACTTCTTTTGTTTAGATGGAGGATTGATAGGTCCGACAAAATCCAAGGCCCATTTTTCAAAAGGTTCAATGAGTACCTGAGGTTGCAATGGAATTTCATTTGAAGGAGAAGGTTTCCCTACCCTTTGGCAACTGTCACACCTTTTGACATATTCTTTGGCATATTTGAAGATGGATGGCCAATAATATCCTAAATGAAGGATTTTATAGGCCATCATCTTATCAGAAAAATGTCCACCACAAGGTTCATCATGACATGCCTTAAGAATTTCAGGCATTTTATCTTCTCAAACACATCTTATGATAATGAGATTTGGACCTATCTTATACAATTCATTAGTAATCCATGAATATTTTACACTTAATTGAATGATTCTTCTTTTCTCTCTAGAGTGAAAATATGAAGGTAATTTTTTTGTAACTAAGTAATTGGCAACATTTGCAAACCAAGAGGTCCGAGTAGTTATTGCAAAAAGATATTCATTAGGAAATTTATCCTCAACTAGAGTGTTATCTTTGATATTTTGAATTCTAGAAAGGAAATCAACTACTGTGATTTTTTCTCTAGGCCTGTATAGAAAAATAATGTTGAATTCTTGCAGGAGAAATGACCATCTTGTAAATCTGTTATTAGTAATATATTTATTCATTAAATACCTAATTGCAGAGTGATCTCTATGGACAAAGGTTTAATAGCTTGTTATGTAATGTCTAAATTTGTTGATAGCATGAACAACAACTAAGAATTCCTTTTTAGTTATAGTGTAAGTCAACTCTATGGGAGTCAAATTCTTACTTGTGTAATTAATGGCATAGGGGATTAAGTATTTTTTTCCTAACACAGCTCTTAGAGCTGTGCCTGAAGCATCTATTGAAATGTGAAAAGGTAGTTTCTAGTTAGGCCCTCTTAAGATGGGTGCTTCAGAAATTTTTTCTTTTAAGGTTTCAAATGCTAACTGGAAGTCAAGATTCCAACTAAATTCATAATCTTTAGTGAGTAGTTTGAAGAGTGGGGATGCTATTTTGGTGAAACTTTCTATAAATATTCTATAATACCATGTGAATCCTAGAAAAATTCTAACATCCTTTTAGCAACTTGGAACTGATAACTTGGAGATGACTTCAACTTTAGATTTATCAACTTTAATTCCATCTCCTGAAATGTGATGTCCTAAAACAATCCCTTATGTAAGCATCATGAAACATTTTTCATGACTTAGTGAGAGGTTGGCTTCCTTACATATTTTAAGAGCCTTTTCCAAGTTTTATAAAGCCTCTTCAAATTTATTACCATAAACTGTAAAGTCATCCATATACCCTTCTACACAATCATGTATTAGATCAGAAAAAATTCCTAGTACTGCCCTTTGGAATGTTGCAGGTGCATTGCACAATCCAAAAGGAAGTACTCGGTAGGCATAATTCCCCCATGGATAGGTGAATGTGGTTTTATCCTGATCTTCAGGTGCAACCTGAATTTAGTCGTAACCACTGAAACCATCCAAGAATGAGAAATAATTCTTACTTGCTAATGTATCTAACACTTGATCTATAAAAGGCAAAGGAAAATTATCTTTAAGGGTATATTTATTTAATTTTCGATAATCAATGCATACCCTCCATTTATCATTATTATTGGGTACAATCACTAAAGGATAAACCCACTGACTATCTGAAATTGGATAGATGAAGTTTACATTTAAAAACTTTTGCAACTCTTCTTTCACAAGTTCCTAAGATTTGGATTGATCCTTTTCTGAGGCTGTCTGATAGGTTTGTAATTTTCCTCAATATAAATGTGATGTATTCAAGTCTTAGGATTAATTCCTTTCATGTCAGTGTATTCCCATGCATATGCAAATGAATGTTGTTGTAATGTTTTGATTAGCTTCTCTTGTTGTAACTTTTCCAAGTTATTGTTAATGTTCAAGGTTTTCCCTGGAAATATTTCAACTGTAGAGCTACCAAATTCTTCCATAGAGTAAAGAGACATTTGCCTAGATGCCAAATATTCAATATTGGATCTTTGTTGAATTGATCATGTTCATATTCTGGAGATGATTCATAATTTTATATTGTATTTAAGATTTGGCTATCTTCACTAAAATTTGAAATAGTAAAGAGAGGCTGTATATCTTCTTCATCATCAATCCATTCTTTGTCGTTTATCTATGTGATTGTTCTTGCTGGAGGATACAGAGTGAATTTATTAGTTGAATTACCATCATAAATATACATGTCACCAGATCTATAGCTAATGAAAGCATCAGCTGTAGCCAACCAAGGTCTTCCTAGTATGAGTGGGTGTCCTCCTAGATTGTTCTTAGGGGTTAATATCGTAAAATCAATAGGATACTCCCAAGAATCTAAAGACACTGAAATATATTATAAAACACCATTTGGTTTGATTACAGATCTATATGCTAATTGCAATAATGTAGGTGTATAAAGAAGATTAGGAAGCTTAAGTTGTTCCATGGTATGTTTGCTCATGATGTTTATTGTTGCTCCTAAATCAATTAATGTATTTGGAATTTCAACTCCATTGATATGTGTTTTTACAACTAGACTTCTAGGATCTAGATATTTTTGAATGGAAATTTTTCCCATCATTATGTTTGCTATTTTTCCTACAAGCTGGATTATTTTTATTTCTTTTATTTTTCTTCCTATTTTCTTCATACTCAACTCCTTTATTGTTTTAGCTAAAATTGGAATTTCCTCGATGGATTGTAACAGAGGGATTTTGATGCAAATATTTTTCAATTAATCTAGGAAATTATAATTAGGCAACATAATATGCTTTTCTACTCCTCTATCAATTTGTAACCTTTAAGGAAAAGGAGGTGTAGAAGTAGATACTGATGGTTGCTCTATGAGAGGAGTTGAATTTATTTGTTGTTTTTGCTTTTTATTTTCAAAATTTTTGTTTTGAAGAGCTACTTCTTCCTCAAAACTTTTATTGGAATGTAGGGAATCTTCCTCAAAATTGTCTTGTTCTTGGATGATTACAGAAGGCTTCCTTTTTTCTAATATCCTACCAGATCTTAGTTGGAGATCATTAAGATCTAGAGGAGTAATCATATAAGTTGGAAATTTCTGACCCTCTATCATATAGGTATTCTGAGGATTTTTATTGTTGGGGTTTGGTAATGGTTGGGTAGGTAACTGATTTGGTCTCTGAGGGAATGGTAGTGAGAGTTGTGGATTTTGGTTTTGGATTGGAGGTTGTTGATTTTGTTGAGGAATTTGTTGGGGGGGATAATTTGGATATGATGGAGGATATTGATAGTACTGAGAAAATCTTCAATATGGATTTTGCATTCCTTGAGCCCAAGGTTGAGATTGAAATTGAGATTGGGGCCAAGGTTGCTGCCAAGAATTCCAATTTGGTGGGGGCAGAGTATTTGGTTGGTAAACCCTTGAGTTTGTGGCCCCTGCCATGTCTAGAGACAAAACAAAGAGATTATGTCAGGGCAATTTTAAGGATGGAAAATTATCTTGAAGTTTAAAAAATTGGCGAATCTCACTAGTCCCTAATATGCAAACTATAAAATGTTTATTGACCTATTTGTAAAATTATTCAAATTTAGAATGATATTATATATATTGTCTATATAAATTTGGCAATTTTTAACATAAAATAATTTTATATTGTAAAATTTGGGTGAATCATTTTTATAAAAAAATGGAAATTGGCGAATATTTTTTTTGGAAAAACCATAGAAAATTATCCCACGTGCAAATATTAGCCCCTAAAATTTTCCATAGATTCTGTAGGATTTTATGTTGTTTCTTCTTGAAAAATAACCTTAAGACCAGGAATTGAGAGACAATTCTTAGTCTCATGACTTTCTGAACAAATCATACAGGTTTCTATAACTTTTGCTTCAAGAGGACATTCCCTCAAAACATGTTTCTTTCTGCATTTTGAACAAAAAATATCCAAAGCATAAATATCGGATTTCCGCTTATTTTGTAGCTTAAGGGCATCTATCTGTTCACTAAGACTCCCTAAAATTTATTTTTTGAATTCATCAAGCATGTTTCCAATTTCTGCCCGACTCACTGTTCGAGTTGTAGATTTGTTTACCTTAGCAAGAGCAGGATCTCTTGGTTCTTTCAAAAATTTTTATTTTCCTCTTGAGAGATTAATACATAGTTCCCCAATATTAGGTAATGGAAGTTTAGATATGTCCCCCTTCCCCATCATGTTAAGGATATCTATCCATTCATCTCTAATTGTTTTCAACAATAGAGATTTTAGAGTGTCTTGATATAGATTTTCCATTTTTGCTCTTGTAATGTTATAGTTGAATCTTTCAAGTAAATCCTCCAAATTTTCATCCTCTTTTTGCATCATCTTAAACACTTCCTCTTTGTGATTAATAGGTATACAATAGTCCAAATACCTTTGTAGAAATGCTCTTTTCATATCATTCCATGTCGTAATAGACCTAGTGATTAGACTCATGAACCATTTTAGAGCTGCTCCTTTAAAATTGAAATGGCCTTGGACTACCATCACATTGATATAGATATTTTTTCCTCCAAAGTAATAGGTAACTTAGGAAGGATCCCTAACGATTGAATGGTTCCTCTATTAAAAGCCAGTAGATTCTAGGTAATGGTCACAAGTTGTGGAGAACGTAAAGCTTTCCAAGAAGTCGAGGATATAATACTGACAGATACACCTTCATATATAATTGTGCCAGGTACAAACGTATTATAATCCTATACTATGATCTGAAAGAGCACATAAGGAGGAAGATGATATCTTGCCAATCGAGTCAAATCAAAGGAAATGACTAAAATACTTGTAGAGGGTACTGTGGGAATGATATAAATTCAACCTTATGCTGTGGGAATAGGAGGATTGTCTCTTTGTAGCTTGGGAACAAGAGGATTTCCCCCATGTTCATTGGAATTTGAAGAAACAAGAAGAACTAGAGTAGTATGAGACTCACTCTCTACGGGAAAGGTACGATCAACAAAAGGTGGAATTGAGTCAACTATTTTCTGTACCAATGGTTGGTCAGGAACAAACTCATGGGACTCATGTTCAGAGAGAGTGGGATTTATTGGGTTCAAATTTTGATCAATAAATTCATCAACTAGTGGAGTAATCGGAGAAATCTTCTGGTAACCAGCTGGAAGTCGTGGTTGAGAAGGTGTAAGATTTTCCAAGACTTTTTAGGCTTCATCCATATAAGGAAAAAGGTGAATAAGATGATTACTTTCACATAACTTACGTGGAAACATGAATTTACCCTTTCTCCCATGGACCTTACTATCACTAGTCGATGGTTTATCACCAACATGATCTCTAGAGGTTGATGAAAAAGGCCAATGTGAGCTTGTGGACCACACTTCTAATATATTGGGAATACCAGGACAATATCTAAGAAGGTGGTCACCCTAACATAAATTGCAAGGGAATTTAATTTTGTGGGGCTGATTGGAAGATTTTTTCATACTAGTTATGTGCTTAGTAATGGTTTCTTGGTTCCCCCCCTAGCTATTTTGCTTCTTCTTCTTCATCCTCTTCTTATTCTTCTTAATTTCCTGGTTACTAGAATAAATAGTTTCACCAAGTGAGGATGAAGAAAGGGATGAAGAAACAATAGGTGAAGAAGGAAAAGGGCCAAATTAAGGATCAACTTGAGGTTGAGATTGTTTAGGTGGAGGAGAAATGGGTTGAAAATAACCAAACTCACAAACCAATAGTAAATATGGGAAGGGACAATGTTTTCATATAAGGAGCACCAATATTTACAAAAGGAGGAAAAAGTCTAGGATTCCTGTCAGAGGGGTTTCCTTGATTGGTAGATTCAAGAATTATTTCCATTAGTATCAACCTAATATCCAATAAGGAGTTGTTCCATGGTAAGGATGTGTTGAGATTCAACAAGATGACAAGCTTAGTGAAAATTAAGCACCTTCACTAAGTGGGGCCCGCACGCTATTTTTAGGTGTATGTCTATTTTTAGACATGGTGAGCATATTCTATAAGTTGCAGGATGATATTTGTAGATGGTTGATCAAGTCAGAAAAATATATGAGATTCTATTTTTATAAGATTGGGCGAAGTCTATTTATAGATCGCTAATCTAATAACAGATGCATGTAGATTATTATTAGCCCTTAATAATAATCCGACAATAAATATCAACTTATTCTCTTGGAGCACTTTATTTCAATGAACAGATTTGGAAAATCAGTGGGCTGAAGGAATTACGTAATTCCTAGGGTGGTTGGTGACTCATGCATGGAGGACTAAGTTAGAAATGAAGTGGCAGAGTTGTGACAGAGTTGCAAGAGCAGTTATGGGAGTTGTTATTTAGTTTAACTCATTTAAGTGAGTTAAACTCAGTTGTGCTAGTTGTATATAGTTATAACTAAAGATACACTATTGAGAGTTTAGTGAGTTAATTAGTTAATTAATTCAAAACTAATAACTAACTTGAAATTGAACAAACACAACAATTAACTACTTGCATGTCAGTTTCAGTGGAGACCCAATGGAGAGATATGTGAAAGGGTGAGATGGACTATCTGTTGTGACTATAGTGATGCATTCAATGCATCTAACACAAATTGGAGATGCCAACGAGGATTGCACAGTTAAGGCAAGGCCAATTCGAATTCATTCAGGGGTCTTCTTCAGAAGGGATTACACAGTGGAGGTAGGCTGTCAAGTGGCAAGAAATTGGTGCATAAATATGCAAATTTCTGCATGATAGTGTGTGATGATTCTATATTGTACCGAGAGCTTGATGTAATAAGATTTTTATGTGATTGTTACATGATTCCATTGATATACATAATATATGATAGTTGGTGTTTCTAGCTTTAAGCTTTCCTGTTAAACAACTCTGTTTATGTGCGATTGATTTTCTTCATGTGTTTGCAACTGGCGATTTAATTTCCGCAAAGAATTAAGTGGAAGGATTATGTATTTAACATAAGATTAATTTGTTAGATCAGGAGAATCCGGTAATACTATCAGTATTAATAAATTTCTACATGGTATCAGAGTAGTGTTAATCACACAATATTGCAATAGTAAAGTAGTGATGAGTTCTGTGCTGGTGGAAAATTTGAATTTGCTACATAAATTTCTTGGTGTGGCAATTGAGTATTCATTGAAATGGATTTCAATGGGTTGTGGTTGGAGTATGCCCTTGAGGGTAGCTCTATATACATATCTTGGAAGGATAGGATGGAGGCAGTTCTTAAAGATAATGGACTAAAGGAGTTCATCGATAGCGATGTTCCTAAGCCTACTTCTAGCGCTACTGCATTACTTGACGCATGGAAAAAAAGGTAGCGAAGACAAGAATAATTTTGTTGGAAGGTGTGAAAGACCATATTGTGTCAAGCCTTCATGGGAAAGCCACTCCATTTGCAATGTGGAAGGCTTTGATAGTTCTTTTCCAAAGCAACAATGACCATAGGAAGTTGGCGCTGAAAGATAAGCTCAGAAAAAATTAAAATGGAGAAGGGCGGCATTATTACAAAATATCTCACGAAGTTTGTCTAATGTAGGGATGAGCTGGGGAGTGTGGGAATTATAGTTGTGGATGATGACTTGGTGAGCTTGGATATCCTTGGGCTTCCGAAGAGTTGGAACATCTACAAAGACTTTGTTAATGGACGGGAGAAACTGCCAGATTAGGAGTGACTTTGGTAGGGTATTGTGCAGGAGGAGATAAGGCGGAATACCAGGAATGGCTTTTCATCGAAGAATGATGATGAAGAGAATTGTGTTTTGGCTGCCAAAGAAAGGAAAGGGAAGGGGAAGAAGTCCCATCCAAAATCCAAGGCTAAAGGCAAGAAGCTGGATTTTTCCAAGGTGAATTTTTTTCCCTATCACGAACATGGGCATCCCGCCACTAACTGCCCATAGAAAAATAAGAACAAGAAGGCTGTTGGAGCTGCAACTGGTGAGGCCTTAGCCTCGCAATTTTAACTTAATTTATATTTGATCTCATGCTTTGTTTTAAGCGCAATGGGATCGGTGTAGTATCTTGATAGTGGTGCTTCCTTCCATATGACGGGAGACAAGGAGTTGTTTAGTGACTTGGAGGAGAAGGATATCCAAATACATATAGGGATGGGCGACGATGGTAGATACAGTGTGAATGGAATTGGAACCATTACCTTTGAGAGGGAGTTGGCTAAACCATTTCTATTGAAATATGCTATGCATGTTTCAGGTTTGAAGAAGAACTTGGTCTCGGTCGCTATGTTGGAGGAGCCGGTGGTTATGATGTTGTTTTGGTGAGGAAAAGTTTTCTGTGAAATAAAAAATGAAGTCAAACCAAGAGGATAGGTATTTGAGTTAAGAATCTCTACAAGCTAAGAGGTAGATGGGCAGTGCTGCAATGATGGGTGAAAAATAAGTGGTGAGCTAGGATGAGAGAGAATTTTTTGGCAGAAACGGGTCGCGAGCAAGACCCGGAGTTCGGGGATTGGGCCAACAAGGGAGTCCATTGTATTCTAGCACCACGCCAACATTTTCACCCTACTCCGAAGAGCAGAGAGTCTCACCCGAGGTGTGCTGCGACCACATGAAGGAGGGGAAAAAATCGGCATCAGCAGATGGATCCACAACTCAAAGCTAACGCAGAATCATACACATACATAACACCGTATATAGAAGATCTCTCAGAACATCATGCAGATAATAAGCAATTAAAATTTTAAAGTACTATAGGAATCATGAAACACATTCAAGACATACGATATACAAGCAACCTTCAGATATATTAAGAAACATTCAGCAGAATCAAGTGTTACATCGTAAACAAAATAAAACTAGATTCAATTACAAAGATCATGGGAGCCGAGGAGAGATACTACAACAATAACATATCTATGGAGACACGAAATACAGTGTGAGACCGAGTTTGGAAACTCTCCTATGGCATACATCTCGGCCTCGTTCTACTCTAACCTCTCTTTTTTTCTTAACCTTTTGTTGCTGGGTGACGGCCTATTTATTCACCAGCGAGCGCAACTTTTAGTTTCTCCTGTGTTCTCACTCGACTGCTTTCGGCTTCTTCCTGTCGAACACGAGTTCCACTGTTTGTCCTTTACTGCATATTTCCTTCATCTACACTTTTCTGCACCAACCTCACCACCTATGTCATGCTCCTTCGCAACCTCGGTAGCTCCGCTGCCTACAGTGGTTGCGCCTGCCACATGCCGATCTGCAACCCAAAATCTATCTTCATGCAAAATTCAAAACAAGGGCCCCAACAAGCCCCGACCACAGTCTCTTGACTCGTCCCGAGTCAATCGTAGATCACCGTCTCCACCTCCATGGCTCCGCTTGTTCCCGTCTCCTGTTCCGCTGGCCATCCCTCCTCTGTTTGCTCAAACAAGGGCCCCAACTCAGGGACCTTTGCAAGGGCCGCGACCTTGAGTTCCTGGAAATAAGCTATGACCTTCCGCCACTCCTGCATAATTGGTTCAGTTGCGGCTGCAATTCGAGTGACGGCTTCCTCTCCTCCTTCAGTCGGGAGCTTGCCAAAGACGATTGAGACATGTGTACTGGCCTAAGCGACCAATTGCTGCATCTTCTGAGCACTTGCCATGACAGGTTGCCTGAGCTCCCGAAGGGCCTGCTTGGTCGTTGCTGAACTAGCCTCTATCTGCTGAATCTGGACTTCCAAGCTCTCTGCTGCGGCATATAGCGGATCAAGGCTGACTCGGTCCTTTGCATTCTGAATCTCTTGGTTGATTTGTTGAAGCTGTAGAGACAAGTTTTGGGTCTTGAGAGTCAGGGTCGTTGTATGTTCTTGTAGACCCTTCAGTAGGTCATACACTTCCGGGCTGCAGTACTCAAGGCTTCCTACACTCTCGCAACCTGTTCTTGTCTTGTTGTTATCTGGTTGGCATAAATGACCTAGGGATCTAACAAAGCTGGGCGGGCCGCTAGAGCTGCTTTGAGCTCAGTTTTCTCATACCGAAGTTTGTCCCATGCTACCTTGACGTGGATAGCCTGTTCACCCATAGCATCGGCTTGCACTTCCAATGGTGGTATCTGGGTGTCGTAGGCCGCTACAGTGGGCTAGATGTCTCGAAAGATTCGAGTCACCAGCGCAACTTCCTGTTGCGGGGCCCCCTTCTTAGTTCGCAGCTGATCACGCTCTTCAGTAAGCGCGATGATTTGTTGATGCTGCTGCTCACATCTCTGTTGAAGTTCGGTGTGGAGCCCATCGACCAGTTGTGCTGCCCGCTATATGAAGTGGAACAATTGGGACGTCCCCAATGTTTCCATGCTTTCTGCTCCTGATGTACCCTGCTCTGGCAGCCTCGCCTGTAAGGGTTTCCCGCTAGCTACTGACTTGGCCGAATGTTCTGTTGGTGACGGCGGCAAGCTTGGATTCTTGACCTGGTTGCTAGAATCACCCATGTTGACATCGGGCCGTGATTCAGGTGTTGCTCCTGTGTCTGGGGGGGTCGAGTGAGCTGGCTATCCTGGAGTCTGCACTGGAAGTTAGTCAGCTCTATCTTTTATAGCTTTCTCTGCCTGGCTGATAAGTTTAGTAAATGTGACATGGGGGGCTAGGGTTTGGCTAACCACGGGTACTTCTACAGTACCCGAGTTAACTTTAGTCTCAAGGTCCCCACTAGTCCTCTCTCTAATGATGGGGTCGGACACGGTGGCGGATGAAGTGGATGGTGTGGAGGTGTTAAGTTCCCAGAACAAGGTGGATTATAGCAATTGGTAATTGCAGGTGGTGGAAGTACAAATATTCAGAAAATTAAGTGGAAAAAATGGGTTGGGGGGTGGAACTCGCTAGTTACTGGGGTCTCCATGAGGGGTTCTTCTTTGATCAAGACTCCCCGGCTGCTCTGTCACGGCTGATCCTCACGAGTGAGGTCAACCACAGAGCTGGTGACTTCCACCATGGGTTTCTTTGCTTTTGGCACTGTGACTGGCTTTGTAGCTTTTGACTTTCGCACCAGTGTTGTGGGCATTGGGGGTGGTGTAGTAAACACAATATTAGGCAGTGGGGTGAAAATAGGAGTCGTGATGGGGAGTGAGGACTGGGAGGCTTGGAATTCTTTAAAGGTAGGGAATTCAAGAGACTCATTGGCTATCTTTTGAACAGTACGATTGAAATTGTGTACCATGTCATTTAGCCGATCGATGACTGGATTCAGCTGAAGTCCCGTTACCCTGGTGGCTATTTGCTCTGGTGTCTCTCCTAGTAGCGGCACAACCATCATTCCTGTGAAGTCATAGACATTTTCCCCCTCCTAGACCTCCATCTGTACTCCTGGAAATCTACAGACTTCCGAGTGGAAGGTGTTTTCATCAATGTGCAGCTTTAGGGGAGTCATTTCAAAAGTCATCACTGTCACACCTTTTGGCTTGAGGAGAGTGTGGTTGTGTGTGACCCCGAACCAGAATTTTTCTTTGTATTTTTCCAGTAGAACCCACGATATTCGCTACTTGCTCTTGACCACATCTACCATCATACCACACTAAACCCGAAATCCCTCCTCATTGGCCTCCTTCGAACTTGGGTCACTGGATACCCTCCAAGGAGTGTATTTCATTGCTAGTGGCTGGCTGTCTAGTATCTCAGCTAGTGTCCGTCTGCCAGAAAAGGGACATTTCCACATGGCGAAGGCCATGATCAAGTACCCATATATGAATCCCATCACTCTCTGATAGTTGTCCTCTCACGCCTCGAACAACTCGTGGAGAATGAATGAACACCAATTGAGCTATGTTCCCTGGATACAGTGCTCTGCCACCAAGATGGTGTCTAGGGTGCACTCTCCCTTCGTATAGTGCCTCATCATTTTTCTAGCGATGAGGTAGCATGAAAATTTAACATTGGGCTGATAAATCAGGTCTATCCTAGCTCCCTTGCCTCCGCACCGTGTACCATACTTGGTGCATAGGTTCTACTCTTTATCCTTCCTAGCTCGCTTTGATACTATTTGGAACGCGGTCGAGACTTCCCGACCTTCTTGTGATAAACCTGTCAACCAGTGAATATCCTCTGCGTGTATGGGGATCTCCTTCCTCAACCACAATGAGCTGTTCTGAATCCATCTGAGTAAGAGTTTTCTACACTGCATGGCAGCGCCTGTGGTGCCAAATACCGGCAAGTCTCTTAGATTCAGTAGTGTTGATTGTCGGAGGCCCCGAAATTCTGGCCGTGTTCTTGATGAGGGATTCCCGGCTTTCATCAGATAATCCTCCATATACATTTTCCACTTCATGGCTAGGAATTTGAACCATTCTATGAGGTCCGAGTCTATCAAAGTTGCACTATCATATTTCCCGACTAGTGACTTTGTTTTTGCAATTCTTCCATCTATCTCGGGCTCAAAAACTGATGGGATTGTTCTAGCCATCTTCGCTCTGCATTGGTACACCTACATCACTGCTTCACCTCTGCGTCCCTGGCTCTCTACCTCCTACAACATTCCCTGTTCTTCTGCACTCACGACCTTCCTTGCACCTTGAGATGTTTCTAACTCGGAAATCTCTGAGATTCTTGCTCTTTTTTGCATGCAGGCTATGTAATTAACCGACACGAGTGAGGTTGATGAGACCCCATATCTAATTAATTCTTGTTGGCTTCCTCTGTGACGATAATCGTGTGATTAGTTTCCTGCTGAGGTGTGTTTTGACATCTTCTGACGGTGGTGTGGGTAAATGGGCAGATGCGATGACTGAGGTTACTTCTAATTATTGAAAAGATATTGCTGTAAGGTTACTTCTAATTATGACAATTTATTTTTCAAATCCTGGCGATTCTACGGACTGACACAAGTACTGGATGAAATGATGGGGACTAACACTTAACACGTTTTCTTATCCTACGTGGATGGCATGCTGGACACGACCCTCCTTGACCATAATCGGTTGCGTTGCGGTCCCTGAAACCCAGCTGTTATTAACGACCTATGCATGGACAAGTGACACTACCTACTCTCATCTCAGGTGCGAGAGAGTTATTCAACTAATGTCTTCTACTGACTTCTCTCACTTGCGAGAGTTATTGAAAGAAAACTAAAGAAACTTAGTCATGGTAGGGCTTCAGGCATGCACCATTCACCCATCAAGGTAAAACAATACCGTCCAGTTGAGCCAATCGAACTGCTTTGGAATCTTTGATTTCGACAACGTAGTATGGTCCCAACCAGTGCATCTACAGTTTCCCTAGAAATTTTTGAAACATGCTATCATATAGCAGAACCTTGCCGCCAACCTGGAAATTTTTTCTCTTAATGTGTTGATCATGCCACGCCTTCTACCTGTCTTTCTAAACTTTTTGATCTCAGCAAGGAACCTTGCCTCATTAAGTTCCTGTAATTCATGCAGGCGTTCTTGTAGTGATTCCTCCTCCGAGAACTTTAGGGATGTGGCGATCAGAAGGCTCGGTATGGTGAACTCGGCTGGAATCATAGCTTGATAGACATACACCAGCTGGAAAGGTGTTTGATTCATCAAGCGCTTCACTGTTGTTCAGTAGGCCCACATTGTGGCTGGCAGACATTCATCCCGATCATCCCTTTTTGCATTGCAGATCTTCGTCAAGCATTTTTTGAGGATCTTGTTAAACGCTTCGACAATGCAATTTGCCTGTGGGTGGAACGGGCTACTTTTGTGATGTTGTATCATAAAGGTGTCCAGCAGTGATTTGAGCATTTCATTAATGAAGTGTGTACCTTGATCACTGGTTAAGCTCCTTGGGCAGCCAAATTTGCTAATGATGTTGTCAAAGATAAACCGGGCTGCAGTTTCTACCATACAATCCCTCACCGTCGCTGCTTCGGCCCATCTAGTTAGGTAGTCTGTGGCAATGATGATGTACCGAGCCTTTAAATGTCTGGCTACAGGTGCTATGGGCCTACGAAGTTGACAACCCACTTCTCGAACGGTTGTAATACATTCACCAGGTGCAGTGGGAGTTCATCTCTGTGAGAGGGCTTCCCTGTCCTCTGACAAACACTGCATTTCTTGACAAAATATTTACTGTCGGCATGGATAGTTGGCCACCATAGTCCAACTTGAAGCACTTTCCTGGCTGTGGGTTTCACCCCACATGTCCTCCCACGATGCCACTATGGCATTCCCACAGAACGGCTTTGCGTTCATGGTCGAGGACACACCTCCGCAGAATCTCGTCAAGCCCCCAACTTATACAATTGCCCCACAATCAGTTGGTATTTAGCAACTCAGACAACTAGGTGTCACTTATGGACCAGGGTATAGTGCCATGGACACTGCCCTGTGGTGAGGTATGTTGCGATTTCGGCGAAATAATCCGGTATGGCTTCTACCTGGAAAAGATCAACATCAGGAAACTGATCATCTAGAGAGCCCTCATTTTCTCTAGTCTCCAACCGGGATAAGTGATCGGGCCCAAAATTCAGCCTCTGGGGCTTGACAATCACTTCGAAGGTGAAATCTTGAAAGAGTAGGAGCCATCAGCATATCCATCCTTCCAAAATTGGTTTATTGACTAGGTATTTCAATGTAGAGTGATCAGTGAAGAATTTGAACTTACCTCCTAGGAGGTAGTGGCAGAACTTCTGGAGCGAGTACACCATTGCTAGTGCCTCCCTCTCCATGGTGGTGTAATTCTGCTACGCATTAGAGAGCTTGTGGTTGGAAAAGTACATTGGGTGGTCAACTGTCGTCTCCCCTGGTTGTGTTAAGATAGCCCCAAGTGCAATACCGAAAGCATCAATATGCACATGGAACTGCTTATCCCAATCTGGGTGAACCAGAATGGGCGCAGTTGTGAACTTCTCCTTTAAAGCATCGAGAGCTAATATGTAGTCATCTGTCCACTGAAACACTTCTGAATTCCATAGTAACTTCTCCAAAGGAGCAGTTATCTTTGCATAGTTTCTGATGAATCTCCTGTAATAGCCCGTGTGCCCCAGTAGTGATCTCAACTGCTTCACAGTTTCTGGTGCTTCCATGTTGACGATTACTGCCACCTTTTTAGGGTCGACACAGAATCCTTGCCTACACACCACATGTCCTAGGAGAGTTCCAAATGGAACCGCGAAGATGCATTTCTTCAGGTTCAACGAAATCCGCAGTTGCCGACACCGGTCAAACATTATGCGTAGCAGGGTGGCATGATACTTCAGCAAGTAGTAGACTATCCAGTCTTTCATGTAGACTTCTAGGAACTTATGAATATATTCCCGGAAAGTAGCTATGACAATCCTAGAAAACACTGCATGTGCGTTCTTCAACCCAAATGGCATCACGTGTTATGCAAAGGACCCCCACTCTGTTGTGAACGTCATCTTCTTCTTGTCCTCTTTCGTGATGTGCACCTGATGATATCCTAAGAACCCATCTGTGAAGGAGTATGCCTCATTCCCTGAAACATTATATAGTACTTCGTCGTTGAATGGGGTGGGGAATGGGTCATGGATGCAGGCGTTGTTCAAAATTTGGTAGTCCACAGAGACACGGATTTCTGATTTTTCCTTCTTATTTTGAATGACGATGGGACTCACCCACTCTGATTCTTCCACAGGGAAAAGCAGGCCTGCCTTCAGCATTTTGTCAATCTCTATTTTGACTTTCTCCTTTATCCACGGGTTCAGCCGGTAAGGTCGATGCTTCACCGGCCTAGTGTCCGGCTTCAATATAATCCTCATCTCTTCGAGATCCCCTTTGATCCCTTTCAAATCCACAACCGACGAAGGGAATAGGTCTTCATATTCCTTGAGGAGACAAAAAATTTCCTTCGTCGTCTCCTCGTCCTAGTTGTCCCCAACTGTAGCTAGTTTTGGTTTTTCCTCCGTGCCGATGTTTAGATTTTTAGTCCTCAATAGAAGTAGATGTATTACTTCTTTGGTAGGCTCTTCTTTGATGTTCAGCTCACCTTCTGTCTCTTCAAAGTACAGGTGCCTCAGATCCCCCAGATTATCATTTTCTACCTCACTGTCAATCCTTTGGCAAGCCAACTTGTGTCTGCCATCGGGGTTCAGCACTAATGGCCTCCTGTCAGTGCTCTGATTGGGGAAAAACAATATTCCTTTTATGACCTGTAATGCTTGGGATATCGAGTTTGTCTTCCCCTTAAATGAGAATCACTGAAAAAATTTGTCTGCAACCTCCTGCCAAGAACTAGTCCCTCTCTTCCCCTCTTCTTCTAAGTACCAAGCTTGCAGAATGGTATCCAAGGAGTGGACAAACTGATGTACCCATAACTCCTCCGGATATCCCACACTTCTCCACTGCTCCTGACATAATTTCAGATGGTCTTTCGGATCAGAATTTCCTTGGTACCTTCGCTTGCTTCGAGGTCCTTCGTCTTCCTTAAACTGCGACCTCAAAGCCTCCACAACAAAACTCCACTGTGATAGGGAGTTGCGGTGATTTTTCCACCACTTGGCTGAGTTGGACTGTAATGCTACGTCCATGAGTGGTATTATTTGCTCTTCCGGTACCTTATCTTCTACCTTTGAAA
Organism: Pinus albicaulis; assembly: GCA_034641835.2. Lineage (NCBI taxonomy): Eukaryota > Viridiplantae > Streptophyta > Pinopsida > Pinales > Pinaceae > Pinus > Pinus albicaulis. Next base: position 1,485,309,598 of record CM076577.1, on the reverse strand, counting down.
TGAAGGTATTTACTTCTTGTATATTGGACAAGGTGGGGTATTCCCTTATCTTAGCCCCAATCCGATGGATTCTTGCAATACTGGCGCATCTCCTTGTGCTGGTCTCATACTCGCCTTGCTGCCAGTCTTCCCAAGCTATTTCTGAGCCTAGCTCTAAGCTCTAGACACTTCGCAAGCTTACGGAGCCGGTTGCTGTCGGGTTAATGTAATCCTCCCTCTTCCCTGCTGTCATCTGATAGAGTTTGTCCAATAGCTGAGCATCTTCCCTGTTATCTACTGTCTCTATATATTTGAGACCTTGATACGGGTCTGGAGGCTGAGTGACTCTAACTTCCCCATCTTCAAAAATCATTAACTCCTTCTTGAGATCAATGATGGCATAGTTTTCAAAAGCCCAGTTGATCCCTAGCAATGCAGGGTATGGATCTTTGTCTCCCATAATATCTATTACCTCGAAGTCTGTGTAGGTCTTTACCCCTGTGATGTCTACCTTGACTTCTTTGAGTCTGTCGATCAGCACAATGCAGTACTGGTTTTCCATCCTAAGTTGGATCAACGAATAAGTCAGCCGTGGTCACCCTAAAGCTTCCCAAGTCTTCCGAGGTGGGATATTGATGTCAGATCCCAAATCGAGCATGGTGTCCCTGATCTGGAATCCCGCAACCTGTGTGTCTAACCGGAACTCTTTTCCCATTCTTCTTTTGTTCTGATTTACTCGATGTACGTACTATGGTGTTGTTTCTGGGGATTCCCTCACTCCTGCGTTCCCCTGCAACACTTTCTCCAGGGTATTCTTGAGCTATTCCCACATTGGGGCGTTGTCAACAATTTTGAGAAATAGGTGGAACCATTCCTTGATCAGAGCCCCTGTAGCACTCTGTTCTCTAGTATTTTTCTTCACAGGTAACTCAATACCTTTGTCTCCCCCCTAGTTGGGAAAAATTTTCTACAGCCTCCTGAAAATATTTCTTCTGCATTTCCGGCCTGATCAGTTGTTTTGGGGATGCTGGTTTGATCACCCTCATCGGATTCTTCTTACGTGGATCTTCCCCCATTTTCTTTCCTCCTCACGCAACTATGGCTATGTTATGCATTTCCGGAGTCGGTGCCCCTCTAGGTTCTGCATTCACCAAATTAATGCCTCTCTGCCTTGCTCTTTCCTCCCATTTCTTGATAAGTTCAGGACAGTCTTCTGTCGCGTGTGTGTTCATGCAGCACTGGGAACTGTTGCATTGAAAATTGTCACCTTGACATTCTACTATCTATATGAGCTCATTATCACTCATAATTTCCTCCTTTGCAAGTATAAAACATCAGTTCCTCATGTCAAGCCTTAAAAATAAGAGAAAAGCTCTCAAAAATCTCTAAAACTCTGGTATCGCACTTTCTCTTTGTCTTAACTGTGGTCTTGCACCTAATGGTCATGTCTCCTGTGCACTTGACCGCAATTTCTCTGTGTTAAGAGTGCGGACCCATGTAAAAGATTAAAAAGGCACAAGTAAACTCAAAAATCTCACTTTGAGTCATTTCTAGAAGCCTCTGGAAGGAATCTTGCGGTGGAAAATCCGCTCTTTTTAGGTTCATGTATCCCATGCCTTAAGGAGCTAACCCCTTGATGTGAGGAGCTTATCCATTTGAAGGAGGATTATATCCCTTCATAGGTGGAATTGTAACCTCCTCCTTTGCACTATAAAAAGAGGCATTGGGCAGCCTCAAAGGGAGTTCAAGCTTTAGTGTTATTTGAGGTAAAGTGCTGTTGGAACTTAGACTCCTTTAGCTGAGATTTTATGAGGAAAGATTACATACCTGTATGTATCTTAGTTGGAAGAGTGCAAGGCTTGTCGGAGTAAGGGAAATTCTTGCTTTGGACCCCAAGAAGACTTGTTCAACATCAAGGCTGAAAAGGTTGTAAGGTTCTTCTACTATTTCAAAGTTAATACAAATAAGTTTGTTTTTCTCAATAAGCCGTCATTTGATTGTTTATTTTATGGATTCCTTGATCACCATAATAGATATGATTTATGAATATATGCTATGCAGGTGCTATTTGATGTTTGTTTGTTTGCGATTGCAGATCTTTGAAGATAACTCTTTCGGGCGACTGAAGGATGACTACAACAAACAAGCATTGGATCAAGGTAGGATCGTAACACCTTTGTAGCATTTACTTATAAATCATGATATATCTAGAGAAAGATAGATTTAATTGTCTATTTGTTGCTAGACTATCTTCTAATACTATGGAGATTGATCTTGTCCGCAAGATCGATTTATCCGGCAAACAAATTGGCAACTCTGCTGGGGAATGATTTTTGGTTTTTGGTTTTCCTTTGTTTTGACTTGAGAAAATGATTTTTTTCTAGTTTTTGATTGATGTATACTCGCTTGGGTAGATTAGGTTTACTTTTCTTTGAAATTTTTTGAAGTATTTTGTGTTTTTCTTGAATTTTTCTGGGGATCGCACTTTATCTTCACACACAGTGCGGGCATCTTCGCACTTTCCTTAAGTAACCAATGCGAGACCGCACCTGTTGCTTCTGGGGCCTGCGGACCCTGTTAAAATTTTTGAAATCTCACGATATCTTCTTCTAGTTTAAGTTTAGATTTGATTTAGGACTCTTAGTGTCTACCCAGATCTATATTTTTCCTGTCAAAAATATCTTGTGAGTGAGTTCCAATAGTATTTTTGTTTTGAGTTATTTTCTAGAAGTTTTGCATACTTGGAGTGGTTTTCACTTTGTCCCTGTAGTGACTCAAATATTAGAAGCTTGAAATACCTTAGATCACACTGGTGTCTTTTTGTCTTCTTGATGAGTCTGACTTGGTTGTGAAATCCATCGTTTTTGAGGAATAGATCTAGTTTTCTCTTTGCAAATATTTGAACAAACTTTGTTATAAGTTCTAAATTTCATTTTTACAAAAGAAAACATATCTAGATTTTTTTTGATTTGTTTGTTATTCTGTGCAAATGAATCCTTAGTTTACTGAACAACTAAGAAAAACATTCTCAAAAAAAAAATTGAAGCTTTTATTCAATTATATTTTTGAAGTTTTTAGATCTCAAAATTAGTTTTCCATAGTTTTGAATGCTTTTCTAGAACTTGTAGATCTCTTTTGAAAGAAAAGTTGTTTTTTGTAGTTTCGAGTTTTGAAAGTGAAAGGGATTCATTGTGAGCATTGATTGTTTGTCTCATTTTGAGTTCTTATTGAAAAACAAAAAGATTTTCTTTTCATTTATTTGTCATGTTGAAAGAAAGAATTGTCTCTTAAGAAATCATATTTCTCAAACTCTTTCTTTAGCTAGAATTCATTGAAATAAAAATGAATTGCTTATAATTTTAGGTGCATTTTTTAGTGTGTTTGGATTCGATTCTTCACACCATCAAAGTTTCATTTCCATACCTATTGAATTAAAGAACAACCCATAAAAACAATGCTTAATTAAAATTGATCTAGTAATTTTTTCTATTTCTAGGGCTCTTATCACCAATATAGCTTAGGCTAGTATCTTGGAGTAGGGAGTAATTAACTCTCCAAGATAGTAAAAAAAAACAAGTAGATAAATCTTGCGGTAGGAAATAAATCCAATTGTAATTGGTACATTCTGGGAAGCTTCTCTTAAAGGAGTTAATGACGAGATCATGTCTGAACCTTTGAGACAATCAATTCTGTTTCATTGGAAAAGATAGAAGATCTGCGCGCATTACAAATGGTAAACCTCGGATTAACCATTATCAAGGAGCCTGGGGTCACTTGTTGGTAAACCTCAGATTGACCATTGTCGAGGAGCGTTCAAGGGGATTGAGCTTTGTTACTCTTCCCTTGCGCGTAGAATCAGATCGTAGACTATTCCCCCAGTTGTATTTGTTGTTGTTGGTAACTTTTTTTTTTTTCTAAATTATGATAATTCTATTATGGAAACATATTTTTACAAAACTGCCTCATTTAAGCTGTGGGAGCCTGAAACTGGCCTTCATGTCCATGCTTTAACAGAACTTCGAACTGCCCTGAATGGGAAACCAGTTCTTTTAGACGAGGTTTCACCGCCCTTATAAGGGAAACCGGTGTGTAGTTCATTACATATAACATAGGAAAAAAAAAAGACTTCAGTAGCAAGTAGCTTCTGCTGCTGTAGAAAACTAAAAAATAGTGCATCTTTCAAAATAGTTGAGCATAAGTACCCTGTTGAATCGAGGCTGTCCGGAGTTGCTGCGCCTAGGCTGGTGAAGGTAGCTCCTCCATAATGCGACATCTGTATGTTTCCTGAGAATCTTCAACAACATCGTTCTGATCACCATCTTTACCTGTAGTCTTTGCGTCCACCTGCATTGTATGTTGATCCAAGGCGGGAGAAACAGAGGCAGGAGGAGCAGTCGGATGTTCGGTGGAGAACGTAGTAGGGACAGGGCGAAGACCGAGAGGGGATGGCGGAGGACCTGGAAGAGGAGGAGGGTAGAGAGTCGACTCTTCCCGCAGGGTGACTGTGATATAAGCGGTGAAATTTGGGCGATTGAAAGAACAATCAAAGTGGAGCTCCGCTCTCTGTGAAGTTTGCCTTAAGAAATTACTGCCAGAAGGACGGGGTGCAGGGGAGGCGGGTCTCGAAGGGACAACAGAAGGATGCAGAGAGGGATGATAATCGCCAGGACTGCGGGTGGCCTGACTTTGGCTCCCCTCAACATTTTCGGAGGAAATTGCTTCGCCCAGTCCAGATAAGGGAAGCGAGCTCTCAGGCCGGCCACAGGTTGCCCCACGGCAGCATCTCATTCGGTGTCGGAGCCTAGGCATGTGGATGCTGCAACCTGAAAAGGCCTGAGACAAATAGAACAAGGCGAGATAGGATTGAACCCACAGTGAGAGCCGAGAGGAGCCTACAGACTGTAGTTGGAGTAACAAAGAGCACTATGATAAAAATGAGAACCAGGCGTGGTTTCATTAAAACTGAGCAAGGAGCAGCGCTTCCCTGCTTGTGTGCGGGCATTGGGCTCGGCACAAGCTTCAGGGCATACGCTACAGAGGATTTGCAAAGAGCGGTAGCAGAGCAAGAATGTTCTGGACAGATTGAGTCGTATGCCATAAGGAACCGACTGTGCAGGTCGAGGAGGAGAGAGTGTCGGCGATGGTGAGTTAAAGCTCTGAGAGCTGGTGTATTAATTTCCAAATTAATGGAGCCGCAGCGGGCCATATGGCCATCCCATGCGAGCCTCCTTGGGAGCTGCCCTAGGATGGATGTCCCATCATGCCATTGAATCATCCGCATCTGGAGTTGCTGTTGGTAACCTTAGTGTCCATAAACTTAAGATTATTTCCTAAGGTGACGGTGAAGGAAAGATCTCACTGTACCTGGAGCAGACGTCGACTAGACTCACTTGGATTCTCTGGGGGGTTCTCTTCACTCGAGATGGTTTTGTGAAGAAAATTGTGCCAGTCAGTTTCATTAAGCAGGTTGTCGGGGTAAGTGTTCCAACCGCTCTTTCTGTATTAAACTTCTACTAAGTTGGATTTCATCACCAACTAGTGTTTTTAGTATAGGAAGTTACTGTTTGTGTGTTCTTTGAACTCCTAGATTTTTTTTTTAGGCGTGTGATTCAACTGTTTGTTCCTTTAGAGACTTAGGTGTTTTTATTGAAATTTTCTTTGTTTGCATGTGATTAATTAATATTCAATCATGGAAGAATTACAGAGACAGTCCCGTAGACTTCAGGGGAAGCCCCCTGAGTATACACCAAGCCAACTTGAAGGGTTGCGAGCTCTAGTATCACCTAGTGACAGTAGAATTAGATCAACAGAAGCTGGAGCTTCATCTATAATTGTTCATCATGATTATCAAATACCAACAATAGAGCATATTAAAGAGCCCATTTCAGTTTCCAAAGTTATTGGTAGTATTTCTCCTTCCAGTGAATTAGCTGAAGAACCTGAAATTTCTGAGCCCAACATTGAACATGCTGTTTTGGAACCATCTTCAGGATTTGTTACTCCAACTTCTAGTGATCTTGGTTTACCTAGGGTAAGAAATATCATTACTGAAAATATTCCTTCTGACCTCATATCTATTGAAGAACTTGTTGGTCTAGACGAAGACGTAACTCTTCCCGAAAACCGACAGACTTTGAATCTTAGGGAGCATGAATCAATATTCTACAGTCCTTTTAGAAGTGACGCTTGGTATTTATCGTTGACAGATTTTTTAGAAAACTCAGGTCTTAGTTTTTCACCACCTCAAATTCCTTTTCATCCTACACCAAGAGGTTATTATCCTTCATCGATTATGTCAGGAGAGTCATCTATGTTTTCCCAATCACTAGAAACATTTTTATATGGTGGTCCTTTTGTTCCTTCGGGGTACCAGGCACTCTCTAATACCTTCTCAGGAGAAACTCCTTGACCAATTGAACAAGTGTTATCATTTGGTATTAATGGAACTAAAACTAAAATGTTGAACGCAGAGCAAATCTTTATGATGTCTGGTAATATCCCAAATCCTCAACCTCAAGGTAGTTAGTTACCGCCTGGGGGGCAACCTCAAGGTAGTCAGTTACCACTTGGGGGGAAACCTCAAGGTAGTTAGTTATTGTCTAGAGGGAAACCTCAAGGTAGTCAGTTACCGCCTGGGGGCAAACTTCAAGGTAATTTTTTACCTGGACAAACTGTAGGACAATATTATTTACTTGGAGAACAACCTCAAGGATAGTACATACCTCAAGGTTATCAACCTTCACGAAAATACATACCCCAAGGTCAACCCTAGACTCAGTATATTCCTTAGGGTCCTTATCAACCCCAGATTCAGTACGTGCCTCAAGGTTATCAACCTCAAGGTTCACATTCAACCAGGCTATGGTCCTACATATGCACAACCTTCTACGGGACAATACCCCGGAATGAACATGGTGTGGAATCCATCTCAAATTCAACAGAATATGCAACCTAATGTGCAGTTACCTAATCAACCTAGACAGCCTTTGGTTTCTTGTCCAACCCAACAACTTGTCCAGCCTACTGTTCAAGTCCCTGCACCTGGTTCTGTTCAGCAACCTGGGCCTAGTACACCTCAGACTGCACCTCAAACTGCTGCAACTACTGCAAGATCTATTCAACCTAAAAAACCTATTTTTGGAGTATTTGTAGCTCCGATTTCTTCTATCCCTGCATCCGTGCAAATTCCTCAAGTCTCTGTGCCCCAGTTAGGACCTACAGTTCAGAATTTGGTCTAGATGCCTACAGGACAAGCTGGTACAAGTACGATTGCCACAAGTCAACCACAATTCACATACTAACTGTACTAGGGATAGTATCAATTTGGTCCCGTTGCACAAAACCCAGTTTATCAGTATCAACCGTATCCTGGCTATACTTATCAATCGCCTCAACAACCCTAGTTTGGTCCGGTTAATCCTAGTTTTCTAGGAGGTTATACCATTACTAATTCAAATCCAATTCCGAGTTATTTCGGATATCCTCCTCCTGGAATTGGTCTCATTACTCAAGGTTTTTGTGACCCTAACCATTAGTTACCATTTATTGCAACTTTGGATTTACCTGATTTGTCGCGCCTTACGAACGATCCAATTTATTTTCTTCCGTATTGACCGCCAATGCCTAATAAGTTTCCCAGTGATATACCGAAATTTGAGGGTAAGTCAGGAGAGGATCCATCAATTCATGTTATGAATTATCACCTCTGGTGTGCGTCTAATTCGATAATTGATTATTCAATTCGGTTACGCGTTTTTCAATGAACTCTTATTGGTCTTGCTGCCAAATGGTACATTGAGTTACCACGAGGCTCTTTTAATAATTTTAATCAGTTAGCAACCGCTTTCTTAACTCATTTTAGTTTTTCCTATCAGATACGATGATGGCATGGAACTATTGAATTCACTAAAACAATCCACGTCCACATATATTTCTAATCATATTCACGAATGGCGACGTAGGAGGCGTTTAGTGAAAGTTTTCATTCTAGATCAAATTTTGGCAGAATGGTTCATTAAATCATTATTACCCAAAATCACTGAAGATGTAGCTAAGGGAGGAGTTGTTACTGAGGAGAAAGTCATTGCTCAAGCTCAGTACCTAGACCTCGTTTATACGCAATCAGGTACTTTACATGAAAAAATCCCTGATCTTCCAAAACATGGTCAAATAACTGCAGCTCCTTCAGGGTCTCATGCCGCTAATGGTATGATTGGTTCAGTTAGTACTAAAATAAAGAAGAAATATTCAAAGAATTCTTCTCCTATAATAACTTTACCTGATTCCCCAAAAGGATATTCTTCCACTGAAGTTTCTGCCGACATCCATGTCGTAGAGTCTTCTACGACCAAATCTAAATCTGGAAGTAAAAAGAAGGGGAAGAATAAAAAAAAAAAAAATCAAAAGATAAAACAGATGGAAATGAATCTACTGACGAAAAATGCAAACCTCACTATCCTTGTTTCATTTGCAACGAGGATAATTTTACCAAATAATGCCCACATCGAGTAGAGGTTTCGAAATTAGTTAAAGGTTCTCAATAGCCTGCTATATTGAAGGATCCTTTTCCTATTCAAGATAGTAAGATGATTGGTTCTACCTCGAATGCCTCAGAAGAACCCATTATGATGATGTCTCATGTCAGGATTGCAACGCGGTCGCAAGATTATGGTAGTAAAAATCCTGTTGGTGGTAAAGAAGCAAAATCTTCTAATTAAAACACATCAACTACACCTTCTCCTATTTCTGATCCACTGCAGATCGAGAAACCCAAATCAGACTTAGTAATCAAACCACCTGCTAAAGGTGTACTTCGTAAATCAGCTTTCAATCCACATGCGAGAGTTGCTCAGAATTACAACATTGTTGAGGAATTAGCTATTTCCCCTTCAGCAATGTCAGCTTTGGAAGTGTTGCAATCATGCCCAACACAGTGTAAATTACTATTGTCTGCCATAGGAGCTGTCGATATTCAGGATTCGAACCTAATAATATTCAATTTAGAGAATAGTACATCTCGCCTACCCCATCAAATGGCTTTCCAGATTCCAGTATTAGTAAAAAACAGACCCGTCTTTCGGACTATAATTGATGAAGGGGCTTCTACATGTTTTATGTCGATCCAATTTTGGAAATCGCTTGGTTCTCCTACACTCAATTAGTCTCCGAAAATTCTAAAGGATTTTGATGGTCGAGGTTTCCATCCTTTTGGTTTTCTGCAAAATTCACCTATAGAAGTAGAAATAGAAACCGTAAATCTAGATGTGGAAGTGGTTGATGCCCCACTAGACTACAACCTTCTCCTGGGTTTCAGTTGGTCTTATGCTATGACTGCTGTTGTTTCATTGGTCTTTCGGCTTATCAAATTTCCACATAAAGGAAAGATCATTACAATAGAATAGCTGACTTATTTTTCATCCAATCCATACTCTACAAAAACTATCCAGCACATCGGTAAAATGACTATCCCTTACAAGGATGTCGGCGTAGGTTTGATTAAATATTCTGGTTTATTTGGAACTTTTTCCTTTCCTGATCCTAATGTATCGCCTCATATCGCAAATATTCATATGATTTCATCAAATACAGTTACTTTTGATGATCCTTGGATCGTACCTTCCGATTCTGAGGTGGATTCATTTGATGGCGCGATGCCTTTGAGTCCCTTTTAAATTGCATATTAGGCTATACAGTCATTTTCTGATCCTTCTTCAACCAAAAATGATCCAATGAATGTGATCCATCAGGAATCACTTTCTATATCTAGCTCAGCTACAACACCATTTCCTGGTCTTGTTCATACTGATGAACAGAATCGTGAACTCTTGTCTGTTGATGATTTACCATGGGAAGATCTACATCACCTATCTTCATTTTTACTTGAGCTTGATCATTTTGAAAATGAGTTATGTTCTATTTTTACTACTGACTGTGTCAAAGAACCACATAATCCATTGCAACATTCTGAATCTGAGTTAAATTTGGAAAATATCTCTCGAATGGTTCCTATTGACATTTCAGTTAAGCCAAGAATTATTGAAAACATTCATATAGGTGCTTCCTGTACAGACGATGAAATCCAAACTTATAAATCCATATTTCAAGAATTCCATGACGTGCTTGCTTGGTCATATGAAGAAATGCCAGGAATCAGTCTGTAAATTTTTTTCCATGAAATTAAGACTTACCCAAATGCTAAACCTGTCTGACAACGATTACGTCAAATACATTCGAGAAAAACTGCTACTATCAAAGCCGAAGTTGAGAAATTACTTCGTGTAGGTTTCATTTATCTAATTCCTTTAACCGATTGGGTATCGAATATTGTTCCTGTCAACAAAAAACAAGGAACGATAAGAGTATGTATTGACTATAGGGATATTAATCGAGCTTGTCCTAAAGACAATTATCCAACCCCCTATATCGATCAAATTATTGATGATTGTGCCAGTAGTGAAATGTTCTCCTTTATGGATGGTTTTTCCAGTTACAATCAAATCAACATACTCCCTGCTGATCAACTTAAAACAACTTTCATTTGTCCATGGGGAACATTTTCTTATTGCAAACTACCCTTTGGATTGAAGAATGCTGGGGAAAATTTTCAAAGGGTTATGTCTTATGCATTTCATGACATCAAGCACATTTTGCAGCCTTATCTTGATGATTTACCTGCCCATTCATCGTGTAGAGCCGATCATCTCACTCATTTACGAGCTATATTTATGAGGTGTAGGCATTATCGAATTTGGCTGAATCCACACGAATGTGTTTTCTGTGTAGAATTGGGTCGCTTACTGGGATTTGTTTTTTCAAAAGTAGGCATTCATGTCGATCCTTCAAAGGTGGAAGCTATCGTCAATCTACCTCCTCCTTCGACTCTTCACCAACTCCAAAGTTTTCAAGGGAAAGTAAAATTTTTATATCATTTCATTCCTAACTACACCGAGTTAACAAAGGGTTTTACCAGGTTGTTAAAACAGAACGTTCCATTCTTTTGGGATGAGATCGCTGATCAATATTTTGATGCACCCAAACACGCGTTGAACCATGCACCATTACTGCATCCTCCCAATTACAACCAGGATTATTTTTTGTACCTCGCCGCTTCTCATTCCACCATTGGGATGGTTTTAGTTCAGGAAGATGAATTCAACAATGAACATGTGATTTACTATCTTAGTCGAAATCTGCATCCGACTGAGATCAAATATTCGCATGTGGAGAAATTGGCCTTGGCAGCTGTCCAAGATGTCCAAAGATTTCATCACTACATCTTATTACGCAAAAGCACAGTGATTTTTGACTGTAACCCCATGATGTATATCTTGACCAAACAATTGCTAGGGAGAAAGTATTCCAAATGGATAGTTATCCTACAAGAATTTGACTTGGAATTTGAAAAATCCAAGGCAAAGAAGTCTTTTGTTTTTGCTGAACTGATGTGTGATTTCCCATCTATTGATATTGAAACTGTGGCAGAGCAGACCATTGCGGACGAATCCTTGTTTCTTATCATTACTCTTGATCCTTGGTATGGGGATATTATTGTTTATCTCCAAAAACAATATTTTCGGCTTGAAATCTCACGATCTCAGCGACTGAAAATATGTTTCCAATCCCAACAATACAATATTATTGGTGATACAGTCTATTGTCATGGAGCAGATTCTATTTTCCGACGTTGTCTTACTCATGAAGAAGCTGAGAAGGTTTTGAATGGCTATCATTCTGGAGCATGTGGCAGTCATATGTCTGGGTATGCCACAACCCAAATGATATTTCACGCAGGTTATTTATGGCCGTCCTTAGTCAAAGATTGTATCTATGCAATCCGGAAATGCCACAATTGTCAGATATTTGATTGTAAAATGTGTGCACCACCTGCTCCTCTTCACCCTATAATTGTTGTCGGTCCTTTCGAAAAGTGGGGTATTGACTTTATTACATGTAGCCTTCACTCTGTCAGGGGGCATGCATATATTATCCTAGCGGTAGATTATTTTACTAAGTGGGCCGAGGCGATGCCTACATTTTCGACAGACGGCAAGACTGCTGCAACTTTTGTGTTCAATCATATAATTTCTAGATTCGGTGTTCCTCAAGCTATCATTACGGATCATGGAAGTCATTTTTGAAATATCATGATGACTGAACTGATAGATCAACTTGGCCTGCGCCACAATAGTTCTACTCCATATTACCCGTAGGCTAATGGTCTGGTTGAAGCTATCAATAAAGTTTTAGTCACTATGATAAAATGAATCATTGGTATTCATAAGTCGAATTGGCATACCATGCTATTTTCAGCACTTTGGGCATATCGGACCTCAGTAAAAACATCAACTGGTTTCACTCCTTTTCAATTGGTTTACAGTTTGGAAGCTCTGTTACCTATTGAATGCGAAATTTCGTCATTAAAATTAGCCATAGAATTACTTTTAGATACTTCTAAAGAAGAGAAAAAAATTTTGTACTTAGCTTAGCTAGATGAGAATTGACGCACTGCTGTGTTAGCAAATGAGACTCATGCAAAATGAATAAAAGCTCAGTACGACAAAAATGTTACACCTCACAACTTTTCAGAAGGAGACCTAGTTTTGGTATACGATCAAGCGAATGATAAGCTAGGGGCTGGAAAATTTGTACCTATGTGGCATGGTCCTTACATTGTTAAGAGAAAGCTGGCAAAAGGGGCCTATGAACTGAAATATTTTTACAGGGTCTCTTTAGATAAACCCAGAAATGGGATTTATCTGAAGAGATATTATGCTTAAATTCTGAGTGGAGTTTTTTGTTAGATTAGTTTCTTTACTGTTGGTGTGTCTTTGATTAGAAAAGCATGCCTAGTTTAGAGTGTGCTCTTATCACTATTCCTGCTTATCTGGGTTTTTATTCTTGATATTGCAGATGTCGACGTCTCTTCAAACATATATTGGTTTTTCTGATGGTGCTTATCGTAGTACACAGAACATTTCTTCTGCAGCTTGGGTTATCTATAAACCCTCTAATGAGTTAGTATCCATGCATGGGGTAAGCCTCGGTCATACAACAAATAACATTGTAGAGTATAGTGCAGTGATTGAGTTATTATCTGAATCCATATCGTTTGGAATTCGGTGTTTGATTGTTAGGTTGGATTCTGAACTCGTTGTATTACAACTTAACAGGGTTTATGCCATTAGAAATCCGGTATTTTTAAGGTTATTTTTGAGAGTTCATTTCTTGGAACGTGAATTTGATTACATTGAATATCAGCATATTCCAAGACATTTAAATACATTAGCAGATGCAATTTCTTCTAGTATGATAAATATAGATTTGCAATAATCAAAACAGTAAATTACACAACATTTGATAACATGTTACAAAATATAGCTGGTAATAATTATATATCATAGCATAGAAGTGTGTTTCAAAATATACATCATCTTCGATCATAGGTTGAAAAACACCTTATGATCGGCAAAAATGATAATACAAAAAGTCAAAAATGTCACGAGTCTACAAAATTGATCATCTTATCCCTGGTGATGATCACGATAAGAAACTACTACTCGGGCCACCCTACACAGGAACCTCCTAAAAGGTCTTGGAACCCCAATCACATATCTCTGTAACCTAAGTGGAATATCATTTATATCAGTTTCTGGAATATCTAGTGTCAAGCGCTCTAGATGATGCTCCAAGTCGGTCAGGATCTCTGCTGATTGGCCCTGTGGGGCTGGTGGTGCTATAGCTAGGTGTCTCATCTCATAAGGCTGGAGAGCGGCTGGTTGTCATGGGCCCATGTATGCATTTAAATTTTTATTGTTAGTTTTGGACGATTAAAATACAAAAAAATTAGAACTTAGAAAATGTTGAAAAATGATTTTTACCTAAATCATCCCACTGTTCTCTTGCTGGAAGAGCCATGTCTGGGTAGTTGCAGAAGTCCATCCCGACGTATGGAAAGTCCTCAATCACAAAAATTTGGTTGTTCAACCAACGAAAATATGTAGGCGGAAATCGAACAACCTCTATGCCCTCAGCGTGACGGGCCATCAAAGCTACCCATAAAATCATCTGAGGTTCCTGGGCACTGCCTAGATTGACTGGAATGAGCTACAGAGCCAGTAAGGGTATCCTCTCCAAAGAAAATGTAACCATAATGGATCCGTAAACAAAGTTGTTTAATTTCCCATTTCTTGCTTTGGTCAGTTGGCCTTTCACAATGGCCATTACTGCTTCGCACTAGTTTAATATGGTGCCTCGGAAACAATCTACTGCAATCCGCATCTGGGATCCAGTAGCTACATGCAATGCTACACTCCTGCACAGTCTAGTAACAGTGAATGCAATGACTTTAAGCTCAGGTCGGAAGATTTTTTTAATATCAATCCGTTTATCCTTGGGGTCTGCTCGATCATCGCAAAACTCTAGTCGAAGACTAGCGACAGACTGGCCACTTGGCTTAGTCCCAAAAAAAGATAATTGTTTGCCCCTCTTGGACAAACCAGTCAAAAAATATATATCCTCTAGCTCAATTTCAAGCCGGTGGCCGCCAATCATGAAACACTGGTCCTGTGTGTCCCATCTGTTTACTAGCCATGTCAGGAGGTCTACTTGGGCCCTCATGCCCTGTATGGCCCATAACTTGTACAATCTACATGCTCTCAATTCCTGTAGTGTGGGTATATGATTCATTGTGGCGTCATCGACATCCTCGTGCTCACGTTCTCTCCAAGTAAGCATTTTGAATGTCATACAATTCACAAAGAGACATATTGGGTGGAAATTGAGAAATTTAAGTTTTAAAATTCATTATGTGGGGTCCGTACCCATTGCTTATACACAGTGCATAGGAACGCACGAGCGTTGTGCAATAGGTGTGAACCCACGACTTTTTTACTTGTAGGAAAAAGTCGGGGTCCGCAGGGTCCACGTGCTGCGCTTGCAGACCCCCGTGAGCGATTTTTTAAACCTAATTTTCCTTCAAAAATGAAATTTAAAGCCTAAAAACAAAATGTAAACAGATGGAATGCGAGTTAAGGAGGACGTGGATTACCTGGAGCTGATGGATTTTCCAGAATCTTCACAGGAAATTTTTTACCCAAAAGCTCTCACTTTTCACTTTGAACTCAAATGGAAAAAATGAAGTTCCTGTGAAGAGCCCTTTTTATAAGTTTTTTCGAATAAATGAATTTTTAATTTGTTTATTTTTCACTTTTAAAAAGTAATTTTTGAAAGAATTTTTATTTATCTTAAATAGGTATGTGTAATGTTTCGAGTTTTTGTGCAGAAAATTGGATTTTTCGGGAAAATTGAATGTTTTTCGACGAAGAGCATACTTTTATCACTTTTTCGGACTCTTTCAAAAGTGTACGAAAAAGCGAAATATTGGAGTCCTCTTTTAAGCCCTTTTCAGACTCTCAAAAATTGAAAATATTGTCGAGCACTTGATTATTCGAACTCGTTAAAAATAAATGAATGATCGTCCTTTCAATATAAGTTTACCCGTTTTACAGACCGAAATGGACTATTTACGAAAAAGGTATACGTTGACTAATTACGGTCAATAGAGTTCTCTCCCGCATTATTTTATCCTTTTTCAGGCTCGAGAGACTAAATTTATGAAAAAGTACACCCATGGAGTTTTCTTAAGTTTTTCTTCTGACTCCCTAAAATTGAAAAACACCAAGTTTCTCATATACTGGACTCGTTAAAATTTAACAGTAAAGGATCTGTTCAATTTTAAGTAGTAATGAACCACTCCTTCTTAGGGTTCGAAACTTAAACTAAGTTGGACTCATCCGAAGGATGAGCTTATAAACAAGAAAATGTTATCCTCCTCAAGATTGTCAAAAATAAAGAGGTACTTGCCAAAAATGGTGTGGGAAAAGAGAGAAAAATGAACCTGTTTGTTACATTTTGATTATTCGAAAAACCTTTAACCACTCTTGAACACGACACTTTTTTTCACCTGGGTTGGGAAAATCCTTTGCCTAACAGTTAATCAAACCATATTGAAAGTCTTTAGCCAGTTTCTGGGTATTAGCTTTGGGTCAATTGTCACCAAGCCATCTGTAGTGTCATTATGTGTTCAAGAGGACAGTTCAAACAAACCATTCATCTGCAAAATATTTGTCTTCCATTTTGACCATCCCTGAGTTAGTCATTGCCAATATATTTATTCAAAACTTGATCTATGATTTTGTGTTGTGGGTTTTCCTACGACGGATCACTTTTTATCGATGACAACTCATTATCTAGGAAGTTGATCAAGAAATCATCAGTACCTTGAAATCTGCATGCCTCAATAGCAGGTTTCTCGCCTTTGACGACAGGTTGCATCGTTGACCTTCGATCGAATGATTCCATGACATGTTCGACTTCAGCTCATTCATTCACATTTCATGGATTGTACTGAGTACTTTGTGGGCCATTGACATTACTGGTGGTTACTCTCAAACTTGTTAACAGTTCACATTATTGACTAGTAATCAAGTGGTTTCTACCATGTTCGACTTCGACACATTCATTCACATGGAAAGAATCGTACTAGTTCGAGAAACGAAAATCAAGACCCTGGATCTAGTTTCTACCATCTAGGTTGCAAGGAATTTTTTTATTCATTTATACAGTGGACTATTCATAAACAAATGGCTGCATCCATACTGTGTCTACACATGTCTATACTGTTGATGTATTGAAAAATCATTATGTATCAGAACAGTTTAAGTCAGTTTTCTAGTTAGTTTTGATCTGAGTATGGGAATGCCTACCTCAGTGATGATGTGTCTACATATATATATATTTTTCATGGACTGTTTTTACAGGTTCCGACTAGGGTGTCGACAGGATGATCCTTGAAATTATAAAGTACTTCACTCTTCATACATGATAGACTCTATCTTCATCTATTACAGACTTCACACTTTAGGGGGAAATATATTGCACTGAAAATTGTCACCTTGAAATTCTTCTATCTGTATGAGCTCATTATCACTCATACTTTCCTCCTTTGCAAGTCTAAAACATCAGTTCCTCATGTCAAGCCTTAAAAATAAGCGAAAAGCTCTCAAAGTCTCTAAAACTATGGTATCGCACTTTCTCTTTGTCTTACCTGCAGTCCCACACCTAATGGTCATGTCTCCTACATACCTGACGACACTTTCTCTGTGTTAAGAGTGCGGACCCATGTAAAATATTAAAAAGGCACAAGTAAACTCAAAAAGCTCACTTTGAGTCATTTCTAGAAGCCTCTGGAAGGAATCTTGCGGTGGTAGAACCGCTCTTTTCAGGTTCATGTATCCCATGCCTTAAGGAGCTAACCCCTTGATGTGAGGAGCTTATCCATTTGAAGAAGGACTCTATCCCTTCATAGGTGGAACTATAACCTCCTCTTTTTCACTATAAAAAGAGGCCTTGGGAAGCCTCAAAGGGAATTCAAGCTTTAGTGTTATTTGAGGGAAAGTGCTGTTGGAACTTAGACTCCTTTAGCTGAGATTTTATGAGGAAATATTACATACCTGCATGTATCTCGGTTGGAAGAGTACAAGACCTGTTAAAGTAGAGGAAATTCCTGCTTCAGACCCTAGGAGAACCTGTTCAACATCAAGGCTGAAAAGGTTGTAAGGTTCTTCTACTATTTCAAGGTTAATACAAATAAGTTTGTTTTTCTCAATAAGCTGTCATTTGATCGTTTATTTTATGGATTCCTCGATCACCATAATAAATATGATTTATGAATATATGCTATGCAGGTGCTATTTGATGTTTGTTTGTTTGTGATTGTAGATCTTCGAAGATCTCGGTCAGGCGACTGAAGGATGACTACTACAAAAAAGCATTGGATCAAGGTAGGATCATAACACCTTTGTAGTGTTTACTTATAAATCGTGATATATCTAGAGAAAGATAGATTTAATTGTCTTTTTGTTGCTAGACTATCTTCTAATACTAGGGAGATCGATCTTGTCCACAAGATCGATTTATCCGGCCAAAAAAAATACTTGGAAAATTCCCTAATTGCAGGAATACCCTTGCTGTGGGAGTAGTTGGATCATCCTAAAAGCATGCATGACCATGTCATGGGAGCAAATGAGGCTTTAATGCTTTAAAATGATAGGTTTTATCAAGGGTTGGTCACTTATAAGG
The DNA here is from genome assembly GCA_034641835.2 of Pinus albicaulis. Taxonomy (NCBI): domain Eukaryota; kingdom Viridiplantae; phylum Streptophyta; class Pinopsida; order Pinales; family Pinaceae; genus Pinus; species Pinus albicaulis. The sequence continues at coordinate 1,485,291,481 of CM076577.1, read as the reverse complement.
GTTAGATAGCTCATGGGAGTCTTGTTGCATGTGTGGAAGGTCAGGTTGGATGTGTTATGTTGATTTCACTTCCTTAACTAATACATAGGGAGTTGAGTCATATCATAATAAATATTCGTCACATGTTTACTCTGGTTGGATGGTTACTTGGGTAGATGTGGGAGGAGGGTGTTACAGAGTGGTATCATAGCATGGTTCTATTCTCCTTGGGTGACGTCTAGTTTACGTTCTCCTTGGATGTGTTATCACATGGTAAAATTTTCATTAGTTTAGATTTCATATGATATTATTGCGATGTGGTTAAGTTTTGAAAATTGGTTTCATTTTGCCAATTTTTGGCTAAATTCACCAATTGGAATTGTTTTTGGCGCTTTTCCCTTTCATCAATTTCTATAAAACATTATTAGCCCTTGGGGCTAATATCCAAGTCAAGGGCTAATCTCAAAATCATTAACAACTTGAAGGCTAAGCTAGCACCATCAACACTAAATTTAGGGCTAGCAATTCATTATAAATTTTGTAAAAAATGAGCCCTCGGGAGGTTATTTTTCACACCAGCAATGAGCCATCAAGGCTAATTTCAAACAATAGGGTTATACATTTTAAACAAAATAATAGCCCGAGAGCTAATATTTGAGGGCCAACCATAGGACCAAGAGCCAAAAAGCACCACCGTGAACCAAAGCCAACCACCTGATCACCAAACCACCATATCAATGGTCTACAAACCTTTTCGCCCCCCTTCGCCATCCTAACTTTACCGGTAGGGAGAGGGGGGAGGGGGGGTGGGGGCGTGAAAATATGGTTTCATTCCCACCAAACCCGCCTAACGTGTCAATTTCATGGTGCTTCTCACCCCTTTAAAACCTCTTACCACTCCTAACTTCCCCCGAAATCCGAAAAACCAACCCATTTTACCACTCTTCTTCCAGCGCGCTCCCCTCCACTCTCATCTCGACGCGTGGAAAAAACCATTAGTTTATTAAATTAATTCTCGGGGTTACCGTTAAAAATCCTAATGGACTTGCGCCCACCACTAGTCCTCCACATATTATTTAAGTTGTAATAATAGTATCTTAGGCAGTTCAACAACAATTTCCACTACTAGGGGAATTGGCACCGAAGGTGACTCAGCATTGATGAGTGGAAACGTGTGCAGGGGATGATATGGAAAAACGTTATAGAACCTAGCAAGCTCAAAGGGAAAAGGATGAGTCTTCGAAATCATGAGGAAGGTATTTCAATTAGAGATAGCTATGATAAACAAAATTCTAAGCAAAATAAAAGTATTCTACTTCAACCTATTTGAAGACTTTCACTCTTATTCAAATTTGTCCATATTAGGGATATCATTGGACCATCCCTTTTAGGGGTAGCTCAGAAATACATTCCAAATGGCTGAAATGGTTGAAATAGCTCACTATTTTTTCCACCTCACCAACGAAAAGTTCATCCTCAAATTCCAAATATCAGAGCCTAAATTCTAGCATGACAATTTTCCACCTGATCATGGTTATTGCCACCTTAGACAAAGTTGTTTGGTTTGATAAGCATTATTAGTATGGTTTATTTAAATTTTGTTGATGAAATTAATAGTGATAGAATCCTTTAAGGTTACAAACTCTTTCCAATAGAATTATCTCTAATTTCTCTCAATGTAATGAAATCCTTCTAGGATTAGAGCTCTACATCAGTTTCGAGAGTCTAGCCTAGGTGGAAGACCTATGTAAAAGGGTTTTCACTCTATAAATAGGGAATTTTTAGAGTTAGAGGAGGGGGATGGATGTAATGACCAAAGCTACTATTGTAATATTTTTTATACTCATTTAATAGACAGTTGCAGAAGTCTTTCTTCAGACCTAAGATTATGAATGAGTTCTTATATGTTTGTCTGCTTTATCTTATGAATGTTATATCAGCTTGCTCATACATAATTACTTGGAATCCATACATTATTATGCTCCAAATTCCTTTATGTATCTTGTTTGTTGTCAGAATTGTTTTATAAGAACTCATGTACCTCGACTTCCATGAATGATAATTTTATGTAATTGGGTTTCCATAATGACTCCATGCCCAATGGTAGCCCTCACTCATCTTTCACCTCCAAAACATAATCTAAAAGAAATTTAAGAGTTAGCCATATTCATTTTAAGTCTGTTTATTGAATATCTTACTCTGTTTCTTGAGAGATCCCTCTCTGGTTGGAAGGGCTAACTTCTAACCCTAAGTGGTTTGAAATAGTTACACTGGATTGATGGTTGAGCAACCCAATTAGTCTCAGTTTGGTGATAACATTTTGGTGCGTCTGTCATGAGCTAGAAGCTACATTCCCCAGAAAATTGTTCCCAATCAAAGAAATTGAACTCTTGAAGGTAGCGGGAGATTAGAAATATTCAAGGTTGTACTTCTACCTTAGCGACTCCATTCTTAAATAATTTAGAAATTCAGAGCTTCATGGTGACTCCATTTCTTGAAGATCAGTAGCTTGATGAAGTTTGAAGATGAGTTATACTAGAATAATAAATCCTAGGTATGCTCCTATGGATCGGTCTCACATATATGGTTTTCCAAATCCCGTGCCTCAAGTTGATTGGTCAACCCATGTTCCCATTTTCAAAGATGAAAAGAAATATGATGTTGGTCTGCATCTGGTAAAATTCCACACACATGTATGTAGACCGTGGGTTGAGTTTCCTAAATATTGTCTCATGAATATGTTTATGGCTACCTTAGAAGACAAAGCTATAGTTTGGTATGAAGGGTTGAAATCATGAAGCTTGTGTTCTCTTAAATATTTCCATAGAATGTTTTTTGAACATTATGGGAATTCTCATCCTATCAATGTTTCAAGAGTGTTGCAATATTTGAAAAGGTTTCATTCAATATATTAAAATTATTAATGATGATGTAGAAGGTATGGATGATGAGGAGATATTAGAGGCACTTTATGAATTTTCCTCTCAGGCTAGTTGTCTTGAAGATCAAGAATTCACATCCTTATTTGAATATGCAATCAATCAAGAGCTTGATGATGATATTCATATTTTCTCTCATAAGATAAATGAATATATGTAGCATATTTGTAAGCTTTTAAGTGATAAATAATACCCATCAAATTATGTTTCAAACCTCTTATTGCCTAAGTTTGTGTCTCAAAAACGGGTTTGTGAGGACCAAGTCTTTGAAAACATATGCATAGAGATATAAATTACTGAAAATTTACATGAAATATAGTATAAAAAATTTTACAGTTCAACTCATGATATTTCTCAAATAGAGACACAAGAGAGTGATGAAAATGATAGAACACAAGCTCAGTCAAGCATGTTTTCTTCTCAATATATTGTTCAAGAAATAAGTGAGTCAATTGATAATGATCATGGAATTGAAAATATAGAACAAGGGATAACAGTTAGAAATGAAGCTTGTCTCCCTAGTTTGGTCCATCAAGGAAAAGAAAATTTTCATGTGTTTCATGATCCTTTGGTTAACTTGTTGCATTCATCAGTGAAGATGGAGTCTCTTTTTTTTATAAGTTCATATTATGGATTCAATTTTTATTTTGCGTTTCCACTAGATGATCTATTTTTTATTTTACTCAAGCACAGTCGAGTAGCCCAGGTGTTTGATCAACTCTTTGACTAGATTTATTGGAAGTTTCATATCACTTTAATTAGACATGAATTTTGAACCTGTTAAAGTAGGTTTCCATGTACAAAAATAAGCTCATATGAATGAGCAAGTTGTAATGTTCCAAAATTTTGAGGAACATTAAATTTTGTTAATTTTATGAAGAAGGTGAATAAAATGGGTAGGAGACCCATTCTTTGCATTATTAGAGAATAAAAATCCTCTAAGTATGAAAGAGGAACATGTTTGGAGTTGGATTCCACAACTCCATGTGTGAAAGGAGGTTTTTGCATAAAGGCTAGGCCAAGGTGGACCAAGTCAAACTGCGTTGGCATGGGTTGGAAAGCACAAAGTGGGACAACGTAGGAGGGAAGCTTCTAGAGGAAGGGAAAACATAATTCGAAGTAGGGTCCATGGAGGAAGGCTCTCTTGTTTAAAAGAGGATCAAGGCAGCCATTGAGATTATCTTTGATCATTTTACATTTGAGTCTTGGAGACTTGTTGCTGCCTCTTGCTGTTCAGCAGAGCTGTAGTGCCTTCGGGCACGAGGGAGTCCTGTTTAGGAATTCCTCTCCTTCTTGAGGAGCTCTTGAAGGATTTCACTCCATTCCCCATATTCAGGCATTCAGGCCATAGTTTCAACCATCTACATCAGCGCATTTTTTGTAGCAGACATTGTGTAGTGTTTCTGGGTGTTGTTGGGGAGGTTTCCACACACCATCCGAAGCTATTTTTCCAGTGGAGGAGGTTCCATCCCTTAGGAGATCATAAAAGGGGGTTTATGAGTATATCCCACCATATTTGGCATCAGGCCAACCACATTCCATCATTGGCAGCGCAGTCCCTCTCTTAGACATCGTTCTTCTTGGTGACTATTTGCTGTGAGGGATTGACAATCACTTGGAGGGGAAGTCTTGGGTGAAAGGATCAGCCTTTCACTTCAGATTTTCATTGGAAAAGAGTTCTTCATTTGTTGCAGCCATTTCAGCCTTCTCCATGTATTTCCAGCTTTTGAGTTGCAGCTGCTACTGCAACTCCGCCATTTCTGTATTATAGCATTTTTGGATAGATTTCAGCCAATCCTTTTAGAGGATTGATGTTATGTATTTTCAGGGGTTGAGAGCTTTCTTCCCATTCTTTATTTGAGCCCAAATTGTTATATATTTGTATTTTCATCATTTATGTAACAGATCCTCTATAAAACTGTGCATTCATGGTCTAGGGCTTTCTTATGTAGCAGTGTATTCTCATATTTGCATGTACAGGTTTCTTGAGGCTTCTAGTGCCTTGCTTGACTGATCATCCCCTCAAGGATTTGTATTCTTATTTTCTGCTATGTCGTAATATGATGGCCATCGGATTCTCTGGAATTTCATGTGTATATGAATAATTTCTATTTCATTTTGATGTATTTTTGCAATGTTGGGGTTATCTTAAGGGATTCCCAATCTTGTTGTTTTTCACTCTTGGGAATATTATCCCTTGACAACACTCTATAGATAGAATCTGCTAGTGGGCCAGGTAGCCTCTAGATTTCATCCTTCTTTAAGAAGGTGAAAAATCCAGTAAATGCCCCTATAGTCTATCTCTGGAATAGAGTTTCTTTGTCGATTGATAATGTTTTTGAAAAAGGAACATTACAGTGGTATTAGAGCATCGAACTTGGCATAGCCTATGAGTTCGATTTCAGAGGAGAATAATGAAGAAGATGAGCTTGATATCATTTATTTTTGGAATAAATAAGAGCCTCCCTAAGGAGGAGGAGAATAAAAGGGGAGAAGAGGAAGGTCCATGCACTTCCCATTCTCTTGAAGACCAACATGGGAGATGCTTGGATTTTCAGATCTTAAGCAAGTACCTGGGTGACTATAAACCCCATTCTGCAGCATTCAGGGGAGCTACAACATTCCCACAGTCTATTCAACAGATTGAGGAGAGAAGGCCTTGTTGAAAATGAGAAATTAGAGGAAATAGGTTTCTGTTGTCTACATTTGATGGGGTTACTTCAGCTAAAGCTTGGGTGAGAGAGTTGGAGGAATTTTTCTTGCTACATCTAGTGGAAGAGAAAGAAGCAGTGGAGATTGCAGTGCTGCACATGGAGGATGAAGCCTCTGTTTGGTGGTTCAAACCCTTGGTCCATTCAAGGGTAAGTTCTTTTGCAGAATTTTCTCAAAGGTTGATCCAAACCTTTGATGGAGAGAGGACAAAGGAGGAGAAAGCCATTCCACCATGGGAGGAGAATTGCACCAACATTTTCACTGCTTTGGGAGGGTAGTCTTCTACATCTATGGAGGAGGTAGCCATTGCATTAGAAGAAAAATCCATCGCAACCACACATGGTCATCCCAAGACCCACCAAGGTATGAGTAAAGTTCCACTTTCTATTTCAACAAATAATCTTAAGGATGGTGGAATTTCATATGAAGAGGTCAAAGGATCAAATCACATGGCCACTTTAGGGCCTCATGATTGCACTGCACTGTGCAAAGGGTTCAAGGAGAAGATGAAACCTCATCCTCACACACTTTTGATGAGTTGCATTCAGCCTTTAAAGCTGGAGTGTGAACTTTTGGAGGATGAAGTGAACCATGACCCCTCATGGAGAATCATGAAACAAATTGTGAACCGAAGGAAGAGACAGATGTTATACCATTGAATGGATTAGAAGCGCTGTTGAATATGGGTGGAGAGGAGACATCACCTCCATTGCATATGGATCCTCATGGGTCCAACATAGTCATGGGAGAGAGGCCTTTCCTAAGAGGTCTCCAAGGAGATGCATTTCAAACTCTCATGAAATGAAAAAAGCAAGAATTGGTTTGGGAGGATGGTAGCCCTCATGGGAGGAGTACCAAAGAAGAGAAGAAGTGGCAGGGTGTTTACATCATTGGGCAGCAAGGAGAAGGGATACATATTGCTGATATGACATATATATCAGTCATGATACCTTCATCACATGAGTCATATGATGTGAGCATGAGGAGGCAGCAAGAACTTGAGTTTCTTGGGATTGGTGGGAGAGAGCACAAGCAGATTTTCTCTCATCTGATTGATGGTGTTGCAGGAGTAGAGGAGGGAAATCTCATAGTTCAAGGGGATCACTCCTTAGTTTGGATTGATTGGGAGGAATTTCCCTCTTGGGAGAAGCTTCATATTTGCAATAGCATCACCAAAGTTGTTCTTGACAAGGAGCATGTCAAGGAACAAAGATTGGCATGGGCAAGAGCCCTTTTGTATGAGCTCACAGCACTGGCATTTGGGAGTAGAGTTACATGCAAGGATCCATATATTATCTTACTTACAGCCTATGGTAAGATTATTATGCCTACATTTTCTGATTTACATACTCTTATCATTTTGTTGCAGTGCATGGGCCCTCCAAGGGGTAGATTTTTTATGTTGCTCCATGAGCAAAGTTGGGCCAAACCATGTGATGGAGACAACCATATTTTATATGGCCTTGGGAAAGTGTTATCTTCCATGTATTTTCATCATTTATATTCAGCCACTTACCATGCATTATCAGATGTAAGAACATACATTGCTATTCATGTGCTGAAAAACAACTTGCCATATCATTTCTCAAGGCAACAGTTTGGGAAATTGCGCTGTGACCACTTGGGAGAATGTTGGTACATCTTTGCACAACATGAAACCTTCAATACTTATCTCATTTTATTGCTAAGTATGGTCTCCTTGGTTGATATTTCTGTTATCTCAGTGAAGGACACGATTAGAGGAGAGACACATGGGATGAATGTGTTGTTGATGAGGGAGGACTTCCATATTTTCTGCAATGCATGTTCTAAGGGGAACATGAGAGAAGGCATGGCTACAACCACATATTTTCTTACTTGTGGGGTGAACCATGACCTTGGTAATTTTATCCATCCATTGTATTCATATGGGCAGGTATTGGGCCTTATGTTTCTGATTCACTCATCTATTTACTATTTAGTAGTAGATGTGATATTTGTTGTGCACTACTTGCCATGTTATTTTCTACAGCTACTGTGGATGAGGATTGCATTCTGACCCTATGAGGCATCGTTTGAATTTTTCTGCACATAGTATAACCTACAGCAAACACTTCATAAGGGAATTCTATGACGATCTTGTCCTATTCATCATAAATGACATGTCTTGGGCCAGCCGGATTATCATTGATGGAGGAGAGATCCTTGGGGGATTACTCTTCATTTTTCCATTTGAGGACAAAAAAATTTCAGCCCATGATCAATACATACTCTACACCTATCATAAGTGTAGAGGAGGATAGCAAGGGGTAGGCTATAAAGATTTCCATGATCATATTTCAGCCCACCTTCATTTCTGGAGCTCAAGGTGGAGGGAGATTTTCCATGAGTTGCCTTGTTGGGAGGCAGCTTATTTTTCATGATTGATGGCTTGAGGATGGGATATTCATATGGGGATGATAAATCCCATTATATATCAGATATCATGCCTCAAGGAGGCCCTTATACAACACTTTTTTCCTTCATGGATAGTTGTTTCTACATGATAGCTATTTGGAGATGTTCACCCAAATGCTAGACTGCATATGATTGGAGGGACAGTTTGAAGAATTGATTGCTGATATGGCATCCTTTTCTTGAGGAGATCATCACATAAGAATGCTACAGGAGGAAGGGTAGAAATAAACTCAGTCCATCCTTGCAATTTCTTGAGGGCAAGAAATATTTTGAGAGGGGAGGACTGTATTGTTCCAAAATTTTGAGGAACATTAAATTTTGTTAATTTTATGAAGAATGTGAATAAAATGGTTAGGAGACCCATTATTTGCATTATTGGAGAATAAAAATCCTCTAATTATGAAAGAGTAACATGTTTGGAGTTTGATTCCACACCTCCGTGTGTGAAAGGAGGTTTTTGCATAAAGGCTAGGCCAAGGTGGACCAAGTCAAACTGCATTGGCATGAGTTGGAAAGCACAAAGTGGGAAAACGTAGGAGGGAAGATTCTAGAGGAAGGGAAACCCTAATTCGAAGTAGGGTCCATGGAGGGAGGCTCACTTGTTTAAAAGAGGAGCAAGGCATCCATGGAGATTATCTTTGATCATTTACATTTGAGTCTTGGAGACTTTTTGCTGCCTCTTGATGTTCAACAGAGCTGCAGTGCCTTCGGGCACGAGGGAGTACTGTTTAGGAATTACTCTCCTTCTTGAGGAGCTCTTGAAGGATTGCACTCCATTCCCCATATTCAGGCATTCAGGCCATAGCTTCAGCCATCTACATCAGCACATTTTTTGTAGCAGACATTGTGTAGTGTTGCTGGGTGTTGCTGGGGAGGTTTCCACACACCATCCGAAGCTAGTTTTCCAGTGGAGGGAGGTTCCATCCCTTGGGAGATCAGAAAAGGGGGTTTATGAGCAGATCCCACCATATTTGACATCAAGCCAACCACATTATATCATTGGTAGCACAGTCCCTCTCTTAGACATTGTTCTTCTTGGTGACTATTTGCTGTGAGGGATTGACAATCACTTGGAGGGGAAGTCTTGGGTGAAAGGATCATCCTTTCACTTTAGATTTTCATTGGAGAAGATTTCTTCATTTTTTCCAGCCATTTCAACCTTCTCCATGTATTTCTAGCTTTTGAGTTGCAGCTTCTATTGCAACTCCGACATTTCTGTATTATAGCATTTTTGCATAGATTTCAGCCAATCCTTTTAGAGGATTGATGTTATGTATTTTCAGGGGTTGAGAGCTTGCTCCCCCTTCTTTATTTGAGCCCACATTGTTATATATTTGTATTTTCATCATTTATGCAGCAGTTCCTCTCTAAAACTGTGTAGTCATGGCCTAGAGATTTCTTATGCAGCAATGTATTCTCATATTTGCATGTACAGGTTTCTTCAGGCTTCTAGTGCCTTGCTTGATTGATCATCCCCTTAAGGATTGTATTCTTATTTTCTGCTATGTATTAATATGATGGCCATTGGATTCTCTGGAATTTCATGTGTATATGAATCAATTCTATTTCCTTTTGATGTATTTGTTATTGCTGTAGCTGCAATGTTGGGGTTATCTTAAGGGATTACCAATCTTGTTGTTTTTCCCTCTTGGGAATATTATCCCTTGACAACACTCTATAGACAGAGTCTGCTAGTGGGCCAGGTAGCCTCTGGAGCTCATCCTTCTTTACGAAGGTGAAAAATCCAGTAAATTCCCCTACAGTCTATCTCTAGAATAGATTTTATTTGTTGATTGATAACGTTTCTAAAAAAGGAACATTACACAAGTTTGGTTTCCAGTTCTCAGTTTCATTATTAGTTTGTACAGTTGTTGTTTTCAATTTAGAATTTTGTCTTCATTTAGAGAGCAGGTTAAAGGTCAGCATTTCATGGATGAAGGAAAGTATGTCAAAGCTTCAGGAGCATTCCAAATGGTCAGGCACTGGAACTATGGAACTGAGGTTCTTTGTTGCCCCGCAAGGGGGCCATCTTCCCCAATTGGAGTCACTGTTATCACATGGTAAAATTGTCATCAATTTGGATTTTATATGATATTATTGCGATATGGTTAAGTTTTAACAATTAGTTTCATTTTTCCAATTTTTGGCTAAATTCACCAATTTGAACTCTTTTTGGTGTTGTGCCATTTCATGATTTTCTATAAAAATTTGTTAGCCCTTGGGGCTCATATCCAAGTCAAGGGCTAATCTCCAAATCATCAACAAACCAAAGGATAAGGAAATACCAACAACACTAAACTGAGTGCTAAGTGTTCATTATAAATTTCGTAAAAAATAAGCCCTCGGGAGGCTAATTTGTACACCAGCAATTAGCCATTGGGGTTAATTTCAAATAGCAGGGTTATATATTTTAAACAAAAGAATAGCCCAAGGGATAATCTTTGAGGGGAAACCACATGAATATGAGCCGAACAACACCACCAAGAACCAAAGCTAATAGCCTGATCACTAAGCCACTATGTCAATGGTCTACACACCTTTTCAGCCCCCCCTCGACATCCTACCTTTACCGGCAGAGGCGGGGGTTTGAAAAAGGTGGTTTCATTCCATCTGGACCTACCTAACATGTCAATCCCATGATGCTTTGTACCCCCCCCCCCCAACCCCTCAAAAATCTCTTACCACTCCTACCCCCCCTGAAATTCGCCAACCCAACCCATTTTACGACTCTCCTTCCCACGCGCTCCACTCCACTCTCATCTCGACGCACGGCCAAAATTGTTAGTTTATTAAATGACTTCCAGTGGTAACCATTCAAACATCTAATAGGCCCACTCCCACAACTAGTTTTCCACATGTGATTTAAATTGCAATAACAGTCCCATAGGAATTTCAACAACAATTTCTAGTAGCAGGGGAATTGGCACCAAAGGTGACTCAACACTGATGAGTGGCAAAGTGACAGGGAAGGGTATGATATGGCAGAAGGTTCTAGAACCTAGAGAGCTCAAAGGGATAAGGACGATTCCTCAAAAGCATTAGGATGATATTTCAATTAGAGATAACTATGATAAACAAAATTCTAAGCCAAATAGAAGTCTTATAATTCAACCTATTCGAAGAATTTCACTCTTCTTCAAATTTCTCTAGATCAAGGATATCAATGGGCCATCCGTTTTAGAGGCAGCTCAGCAATTCATTCCAAATGGCTGACATGGTTAAAACAAATCACCATTTTTTCCACCTCACCAACACACATCTCACCCTCAAATTCCAAATATCAGAGCCTAAATTCTAGCATGACAATTTGCCACCTGATCATGGTTATTTCCACCTTAGAAAACATTTTTTGGTTCGATAAACATTATTAGTATGGGTTATTTAAATTTTGTTGATGAAATTAATAGTGATAGAATACTTTAAGGTTACAAAATCTTTCTAATAGAATTATCTGTAATTTCTCTCAATGTAATGAATTCCTTTTTGGATTAGAAATCTACATCATTTTCGAGAGTCTGGCCCAGGTTGAAGACCAATGTAAAAGGGGTTTCACTCTATAAATAGGGAATTTTTAGATCTAGAGGAGGGGGATGGATGTAATGACCAAAGCTACTATTTTAATCTTTTTTACGCGTAGTTAATATACAATTGCAGAAGTCTTGGTTCAGAACTGAGATTCTAATTGAGTTATTATATGATTTTCTCCTTTATATTATGAATGTTATCTCAGCTTGCTCATACATAATTACTTGGAATTCATAAATTATTATGCTCCAACTTCCTTTATGTATATTGTTTGCTGTCAGAAGTTTTTTATAAGAACTCATGTGCCTTATCTTTCATGAATGCTACTTTATGTAATTGAGTTTCCATACTGAATCCATGCCCAATGTCAGCCCTGACTCATATTTCACCTCCAAAAAATAATATAAAATGCATTTAAGAGTTATCCATATTCATTTAAAGTCTTTTTATTGAATATCGTACTTTGTTTCTTGAGAGAGGCCTCTCTAGTTGGAAGGGCTAACTTCCATCCCTAAGTGGTTTGAAATAATTACACTGGATTGACTGTTGAGTAGCCCAATTATTCTCAGTTTGGTGATAATAGGATGAATGTGTTGTTGTATGTACATGTAGGTTTCATATAGGTCCTTGTGCTTGTGGTCTATGTGCTTGTTTTGTATTCATGGTGTTGGTCATGATTGCAGTGGCATCGCCATGTGAAAATTGATGGTTTAATTGCTAAATGTATTTGTTGTGAGTATATGTCAGTCGTGCATTGGTTATGTGTTTCTATGTTTATTATGAATACATTGACTGGATAATGGATAAAAGAATGCTTATATGTTCATATGATTATGTTTATATGTGTATCGTGCTAATATGGTTGGTGTTGCTGATAAGATATCCTCCCCGAACTATACTAAGGTACGTTGGTTTGTGTATGATTTGGTTTAGCTGACATAATATAACTTGTAGGAAGAAGTGATCAAATATTACTATCAATATGGTAGAATACAAATATTCTCCCTATTAATTAGATGAAAAACGTGTTCTTAGGCACATTTCTGACTTAGTAGAAATATTGAGGAGTTTGAAGGAAGAAATAAGGAGTTGCAAAGAAGATAAGGAAAAAACCATGTAGGAACAATAGAAACACACATAAGTCAATGCAATAATTCTTTAGGGTTTGTCATAATTGTAGAGAGAGGGACCACTTTGGATCAACTATGAACATGAGGATAAGACTACTAGTGCTTATGGGGGTAGATACCATAGTGGGCATAAGGTAGAGATGACATGATCAGATATGGCAAGTTCTGAGACACTTAGGACAGGAGAGATGATGGAAACAAGTTTTATTCTATTTCTAGTTCTGACATGTATCGATGTCATCATATTTATCATCCTTATAGGTGGAGTGATTAGGGCTATATTATGGATGATTTTAAGAAATAAAAGCCACCTAAATTCGATGGGCAAATGAAGAAATCATAGGATGCAGAAGCGTGGTTTCTTGAAATGAATAAGTTCTTTAGGATACATGATTACTTAGAGAACATGAAAGCCAATATAACTACATTCAGTCCTAAAGGTAAATCAAATATCTGGTGGGAATATGTAAAGAACATTAGAGATATTTGTTAGGAGGAGTTGGCTTGGAGTGAATTCAAGAGACTATTTAGGAAGAAGTATCTATCGGCGAGGTACTATGACAACATGGGAAAATAGTTTTATTAGCTAAAAATGAGATCTATGACCGATGAGAAGTACACTAGTAGATGCTTGGAGTTATTCAGGTACGTGTATTACCTGAAGGAGGAGAAAGCTAAGATTTTGAGACTCATCAGTGGGTTGTTAGTAACATTCAAAGATAGGATAGAGTTTGATGAGCCTAGATCATTGGGGGATGCCATCTGGAAGCTAAAGCATTGTTATGATAAATAAAAGCGCATATATGTGACTAAGCATGACTGGAAACATAATGATAAGAATAAGTGGAAATGGTATAATAATCGAGCAAGGCCTTGAGACATGCGTTACAAAGAGAATGAAACACCGCACAAGAAGTTAAATGCATTTGAAAAAGGGCAGGGATCTTAGTTTGAGGAGAAAAATAAGGGTGTAGGCTGAAAGAATTTACAGTGTTGGACTTGTGGGAAAGATCATGGCAGGGGATTTTGTCCACAACATCATGATAGTAGACTGCAAATATACAGTTCTCAGGAAGTGCATACATTAGGCGATGTTGGAGAGAGTGTTCCTTGGACTTATGAAGCGTTGGATAACATGAAGGAATATTACTAGGTGTCTATTATCGAGATGGATGGTAAGATTTGTGATAAAGTTGTTTCTATTTTTATTTAACATAGATATAATTATAGTTATGTTAATACTAACTTGGTGGATAAGTGTGTTTTGAATAAAGAAGTGCATGCAAAGTCTTGGTTAGTGTAGTTTTCTATAGTTACAAAGAAGCAATTTCATCATTGCATAAGATCTTGTGCATTTGAGTTGAATGGTATGTCTACATCAACATGTTTTAATGTATTGCAGTTGGGTTTGTATTACATGGTTTTGGGTATGGACTAGTTTTATCTTCATAGGAAAAAAATGCATTGTTATGCCAAATATATTGAGTTCTTGGATGAAAATGGAGTACAAATATTCTTGCAGGGTAAAAAGAAGGCAACATTAGTTATAATGGTAACAACTATGCAAGCGAAGCATAGTAGCAGGAAAGGGTGTGTGTTATTTGTAGTGCATATTCTAGTGAGAAAGGTAAGGAAGTTGGGGATGCATAGGTATTGAACAGGTACCCAGTTCTACAACAGTTTCAGGATGTATTTCCTGCATAGGATTCAAATTTTCCAGCTCACAGGGAAGTATAATTTTCTATTGAGTTGGTATCAAGGGGAAACACCAACATCAAAGGCACCATACAAGATGAACACTTTAGAGTTGGTAGAGTTGAAGTTGTAGTTGAAGGAAATTATTGACAAAGGATATGTTAGGACAAGTGTATCACCATTGGGCACACCGATATTGTTTATAGAGAAGAAGGATGGCACCCTCAAGTTATGCATTGATTACATATAGTTGAACAAGGTCACCATTAAGAATAGGTATTCATTGCCAAGGATTGATGATTTATTCGATCAATTGAAATGAGCAACAATATTCTCAAATATTGATATGAGATTGGGATATCATGAAGTACACATCAAGGAAGAGGAAATTTACATGACATATTTATGGACTAGGTATGGGAATTATGAGTTTGTTGTAGTTCCTTTCGGTTTGACTAATTATCTAGCTACTTTTATGTGATTGATGAATAGTGTGTTATGTCTTTATCTTGACAAGTATTTTATTGTATTCATTGATGATATATTGCTATATTATAAGAAAAATGAAGAACATGACGAACATTTAACAATAGTGTTGAGATTAGTAAGAGAGAAGAAGTTGTATGCTAAGCTTAGAAAATGTAGTTTATTTCAGACAGAGGTACATTACTTGGGACATGTTGTTTCCAAGGAAGGCATATCAGTAGATCCAGAGAAGATAAAGGCTAACATGGAGTGGGAAGGTCCTAGGAATGTGGATGAGACATGATCATTTATGGGGTTTGTTAGTGTCAGTATTTTCATAGTTCCACCAGGGATGAAAACACATTTTCATGTGCATCTTAGGTGTCCCACTCTAAATAAATTTTCAATCATTCCATTAGGTCATGATATAAAAATGTTCCACTGGTGGTTGTCCTTGTCAATAAACTTTACTCTCCCTCCGAGATTCACGTTGCTAACTCATTATCATGTCTCCTTGACAATAAAAACACCTATGGAAATGCTCTTTTCACCAGGAAGTATTTTAAATCAAATATCATTCACGAAAGTCAGGTCTAAAGAAGTCCCATTAGGTCATTAGGTTTTTTATATTTCTCAAGGTAACTCCTTCATTTCAGAGGAGGTCAGCAAATATATGAGAGGGACTAAAAAAGAAATTTTTTTTTCCCATGTAGAAGATTATCATGATGTAATTATCATATTTTCAAAGTTGTAATTTTTTATTTTAATGATTTTTATATCAAAATGTCATTTTGATATAAAATTCAATATGTAATTTATTCATATTTTTCCAAATGTAATTTTGTGTTCTCATATGTAATAAATTCATCCCAAGATGTCAATGAAATCATTTTCGGCCTAAGTGGAGCAAAGAAATCCAAACTCCATGTCTTGATCAATCTACAAAATGCCAAAAGGTGAGAAAGATGAAGAGTATCAGTGCCAAACTCCAAAGGAAAAAGTGAATATAGGAAAAGTGGGTGATTAAAATTTAAAATTAAAAAATACTAAGTTATAAATCCATTCAAACAACTCAAATATGGTCATTGCCTCCATTCATCCATCAGGAGTTTCCAGCAAAGGAGAAATTTCAGTTTTTTCGAGCATTTTGAGTCAAATTTTAGGGTCGATGTGTGTTTACCCTTAGGCGCTACACATTTTCCCGGACACTGTGCATTTACCCTCAGGTGCTACACGTTTGCCTGAAAACTATTGACCAATTAACACAGGTGTTGTGCATTTATCCTTGGTCACTGCGTGTTTTCTCGAGCGCTGCACGTTCCTCCAAGATGCTGCACGTTTTCTTAGGCAGGGTTTCAAAGGATTTCACAACCTCCAACAAGTTTTTATTTCCTCACAAATTTATTCCAAGGGCTTTAAATCGGTAAGTGAACCCTAAGACACCTCTCCTCTAAATATATTTGGTGTTTCATAAGAAATTTGAAGTGCTTATTGCTATGAAACCGTAGTTTGTACTTCCTTCCCATTTTCATGCATCATATCCATATTCATGTCCCTAAACACATATCAATCATAAAAACTATTAAATCCTAGGGTTTTCATAGACCTAGGTTTTCATTTAAATTCACTCCCTCCATTTTCCTAAGCTATTCATTTCACCTCTCACTCCCTTCATCTCATTCCATTTACCCTAGGGTTTCAAAAGTCTTTAAGTTCAAAATGTCTGAAGAGGAAGACATAAGTGTTAGTGAGGAAAAAACACCTAAGAAGAAATCATGAAAGAAAGCAGGGAAAATCATCAGATATGAATGAGCAACCACAAAAGATATCATGGCTTCCCCCCTCACTGTGTCATGTTTTAAACATGTTGGTTGTTTTGAGTTTTGTGAGAAAGTGCAGTAGATCTAGTATCACCCTATGTTAACATGGCTATTCATTACCAATCTTCATGATAGGTGGGTCACTCTTGTTGGGGTTACTTTTACCATGTCTCCTAATGCCATTGCAGCTGCTACAGGGATCCCTAATGTGGGAGAGAAATGGTTTAAACAAGGAAAATTTGATCATAGCTACTATGAAAAATATCTTAAAGCGAGATACAAGGATGAAAAAAAGACCATTTTCCCTTTCTCTCATATTCTTGACTGATATGTCCCTATGATGAAAATAATCATGAAATACTTCACCTGTGAGGGGAGGTTTTCGCGACTCTAGTCATATCATATCTGACTCCTCATTCACTTCACTAGAGTTAGAATGCTTCACATACCCTATTATCTCTCCCGCAACATTGAAAATATGTCATATATTGCACAAAAGAGGGATTATAATCATAAAATGCAGATAATTTTCCACCACACCCTCATCAAGATGATAGTCATGCATCAGCTTGAGCAAAAGAACATTCCATGGGACACATTCATTGCAAATGAAATTTTCACTACCCCACCTAGTCAGCATGATCAAAATATTGCCACATCATCTCATCCTCCCATATCCATTCCTCCATCTCAGCCTACTGCTCATACATCATCACCAAGTCAATTTCATTCACCCCATGGTTATCCTTCTTCTTCACCTTTCTATAACCCTTCATCACCATCACATCATGATTCTAAGTCATCAAGCAGTGAGGAGGATATTGTGGAAACTTGGTCTAATTTGACTGATGTTAAGCCATTTCCCAAGACTTATGATAGAGGCTAGAGGCATGTGTTTGCTTCACTTGGAGTGAAAGGGGCCATGCCTTCTTCATCAACAAAACAAGTGGAAAAAGGCTAGGAAAAGGCTAAAGAGCCAATTATTGATGAATAAGAGGACAAACATGAAACATAGCATGAATTTCAGCTGATTGACCTGGACAAGGAATATGAGGATAAGATAATTAGTGTAGTAATCAAAGGCAAAGAAGCAAATATTAGTGAACTTCAAGCTAATATTGACAGAGAAAAATATGTGATTTATTTTCTTGAGTAGTCAACAATGAGGTAAATACCATCAAAGCACAAATAGAGGTAGATAAGGCCAAGGTCTTGCTGGAAGAGGCCTTGGAAAGTTTTACTGAGATTGATGATGAGGAGGATCAACCTCCAAGATAGAAAACAAAGAATATAGGGCTAAAGAGAGCTTTAGCTCGGGAAAGACAGAGAGAAGCTGAGTTGGCAGAGAAACTCACACCAAGTGAACTGCTTGTCCTAGAGATTAGCAAGGACAAGGAATCATGGCTTGATAGATACAGTGTACATTTGTATAGGTTTCTATAGAAGGCCAACAAGGACAATGACTTGTTGAGGACAAGAGTCAAACTTCATGCAAGGTAAGAGAGAATTTCATTGGCCAAGCTCAAAAAAGCCAATGGTAGGATTAAAAGTTTGACCAAGCAAGGGGATAAGGAGACGTTAGATATACTTGCTAAGGTATCTCTTCATGCCTCAAGAACTTGATAAACACGTACCCTCACAATTTTGGTGAATTTTGGAACACTTGGCACTTTAGCTCATTTTTGGTTTTTTGAGTCTTTTTGGCATGCATAAATTTTGCCAAAGGCGCAATGACCTGGACGCTGCCCTCTTTTTTGGGGCCTCCAAATGAAAAATGGGCACCACCATCATGTTCATAATTATGAGGACATGAACCCTAGAAATTTTAAGAAAATTTGGAGGAGAATTGGTCCCTCAAAAATGCAAAAAACTACCAAATTTTCATGTTTCTACCTCCTTTTTGACTTGGTCACTGTGAGTTTACCAATCTTGGGAGATTGAATTTTTGACAGGTCAAATGACCACCATTTTGGAAAATGGAGGTATATTTGGAAGCTAGACTCAGAGCGATTTCCAATGAGCGATCATGGAGCTGATTTGGACACAGGGAAGGCACTCAAAAGTTTCTTTCAAAAGATTCCATTTTTCTACATAGGTGCTGTGCATTTGCCAGGAAAATGTATTTTTCACAATCTTCAAAAAATTTTGAAGTTTCACTCCAGTTTGAATTTTTACTTTAGAAAATGAAGACATTACTGATATAAATGGTCATGATGAATGTAAATGTCATTTCTTTACTTTCGTCTAAGGTAAATACATTAGGTGAGTCCTCTAGAGGTCAAATGAATCAGTTTCCTCTCCTTTAGAGGCAAATTGTTGAGTCTTCCTAGTCTTCAATTTCTTGTTTGGAATTTGATGTAATTGATTCCCATCTCATGGATTCGACTTATTGAGGCTAGGGAGAGTTATTTTTAGGTCTATATGATGTATTTTCTCAGCATTGTACTGGTTGGACTCATTTGGAGTTTTGTCTTTTGAAGAGACAAACTTTTGTATCAGTTTTGGCCTTGACATTAATGAAATTTGCAGCTATTTTTATGGGATCCATGTGGTATGATGTTTAGTTTCAGTTTCTTATTTTGTGCTCATATGTTAGAACGTTTTGTTTACTTCATCCATCATTTCATTGCTATTAAGTGAATGTTTTCAAGTTAGATGAACATAATCCATAATTTCTATGCTCTCACATTTTTTAATTTATTCAGTTTAGAAAGAAAACATGAGTTCACCATGCTATTTCTAGCTCCTCAGTTGTCTTTATCATCCCATAATCAAAACCCTAAAGTGATAAACCGTTGTACCTACCTTGCCCCATAGAACACCTTGTAAATTTTGATCTAATTTCCTTGTCTTGACTGTTTGACTCCTTCTGATCTAGCACAACCCTATACAATCAAAATCAAAACCCTAAGCTACTATAGCTAGCCTAATATCTTCTTTACTCAGCCATCTTGGTTGTGATCCTTATGGAGAGAGCCCTCTCCTTGCCTAGTATGGCTAGCTACCTGGCTAAGCGTAGTTTGTGGTTACCTCAGAATTCCCTTTTTCAGCCTGAGTTTCAATCCGAGTGATAACATTTTGGCGACCATACTGGGGACGAAAAAGTGAGATAAAATCAACCCCAGTAAGTTTTTATTGAAATTCTTAAACTTGGGAATGATAATTTTAGAGTTTATTCAAAGGCTGAATTGAAAAATTGTAAAGTGAAAATTGGTTCTCAAAATTGGACATACTGGCTTCCTGAAGATACACTAGATCTTATCTTGATCCGTATCATCCCACCATTGTTTGTGAGCCTCAGAACATAGGAAGAAAAGCCAAAACTGTTGTGGAGACATCTAGTTCAATTAGAAATCAATCAGAGAAAAGTTCCATTCTCAGAGCTAATTCATTCCCTGGAAAGTTAGAAAACTTGCAAATATTGAATTTGATATAAATTTTGAACAAAGCTTATTCCAGAGAAAATATTTGAGTTGGATTGACGAAACAGTCATTGATTCCTCCATTTCCTTTCATAGTCCTATTGAAGTTCTATTTTCACATTCTCAATCAGGCTCACAATCAAGGTCACAAATTTTACAAGTTCTTAAAGATTTGTAGAACTATTCTTCACAAATAAATGCTTGGGTGATAAACATACCTCAGATCCTAGCTTCTTCTACCATCACTTCATCTAATGTTCACACTACTCAATTAGTGACCAATCCTCCCTTGATTACATCAAGCATCCAAATCCCTGTTATAAATCCTCCACCTCTAATCATCATGGCTACAAGATATTCCCCCCTTGTTCTCCCTCAGAACTCGAGTGCTATTCCCCAAGATTACCAAACCAAAATCCCTTTTTTTGACAATACTCAGCCTATGATAGCCCAAAAGCACATAGATAAGATGAATGACTTCTTTGGCCTTCATGAAATTGATATTGAGGATGTGAAGATGAGGTTGTTTGTATAAAGTCTGGGAGGGGAAGTAAGAAAATGGTTCAAAGCTCTACCAGTATCCACTATTGACACATTAGAATTTTTTCATTGACAATTTGTAGAAATATGGGAAGAAAAGAAAAATCCCCTTCAAATTCTATATGAATATGAGAACATCCAAAGAAATGTTGGTGAGACTATGCAAGATTATTGTGTGAGATTTAATGCAGTGTACAATGTTCTTCCTGCACATATCAAACCACTAGAAGGTTTGGCTTTAGTCAAATTTCCAGATGGATTTGATACTAATATGGCATATCGGTTGTGTGAACGTGATCCTACAACTTTAGCAGATATGCAAAAGAATGTTGTAAGTGTGGAAGAGAATTTTCTAGCCAAAAGAGCAAGGATGAGATTTGAAAAGAGAGTGACCATCAAGGAGGAGACATCTACTTCTGATGCTAAAATATATTCATTACTCCAAACTATGGAAATAATGGTTGACCAATTGTCTATCTCAGATAGACCTGAGCCACAGATCTGGAACCCAAATTTCAGGCAGCAATATCCTCAATTTAGAATCAAGAAAAGAGAGTAGAAATCACCCAACCAAAGAGTACAACAATAGTAGATTTGGACCCTACTGCAGCAGAATTATGTCGAAGGAGTCGAAGAGGAAGAAGATGAAGATCCGGTGGTCGAAACAATTCATTTCTTTACAACAGATCTTTGCCCATGTTTATGAATGAAGATGAAAAGCATACTAAAAATTTTGATATTCTAAAATATGATGACAATATGTTGGAAAATGATGATGATTTGGAAACTTAATCCGATGATTACCAGCGTGGGTATATGAATTCTTTGAGTGCACAACAGAAACAATATTCTTTAAGGAGCAGAGATGTACCTTTCAATCCTATTCAGAGAAGAGAAGAGGTCCAATCAAAGAATGATCTTCCAAATAATCAGAGAAAGGGTAAAGAGAATGTGTATTATAATCATAGCAACATCAACTAGCCATCAACAAGCTCGTCTACTAAAGAGAAAGACATTAAAAAAAAGGAAAATGTGACAAAGGATCAAAATGATAGAAGAGATACGGTTGTCAAAGAGGTATATAAAGTCACAACTATTAATTTATAAAATGAAATAGCTAAATTTAAAGTGTCAATTCCTTTGACAAAATTATTAAAGAATAATCATTATACACATCAGGTGTCTAAAATTTTTCTAGTTGATCCTTTTTCCGATATGGTTAATGTTGAAGATGACCACCCTGAGCTCATTTTCGGTCCAACTATAGATGGTCAGTTAGAAGAGAGTGAAGTTCCCCCCTTTTATTTAAGCCTTAGACTACACGCGTATATACCTCATAATGCTATGCTTGGTTCTGGGGCTTCTCACAATTAAATTCCAAAGGCTATTATGGAAAATATGGGCATGTATATCACTCGACCATATCATGATTTGTATTCGTTTGATTCTGGTAGAGTTCACTGCATTGGTCTCATTGAAGATTTAGTGGTATCCTTAGACCAAATCCCAACCAAGAATGTTTTAATGGATATGGTGGTGGCTGATATACCGCCTTGATTTGGTATGCTCTGTTTAGATCATGGGGAGCCAAACTCAAAGGTACTTTACAACTTGAATTATCTTATGCTACTATTTCTATTTTTTGAAAATTGAGGAAATTGTACCAAGAAAATAAAATGAGGTATATTGTAACTAGTACGAAGAAGCCCATAAATAATCCAATACATGCTATACATATAGATCTAGAATATTTTATTTTGTACAATGATGGTATTTTGAATGATGTAAGTAATCAGCTAGTAGTGGTAGAGGTTGTACAAGAAGTGTCAGAGACTTTTAGAGCAGTTCTTGATAAAGAAAAAGAAATGGTGATTTCTTCGAAACAAACTTTAGAAGAACAGAAAATCAGTACAGAACAGATGTAATATTCCCTTTCTTGATCCAATGAAAGTGGATAAAATCGATCCATGGTACTTACCGTGGTATTTTTCAATGGTATTGGCCCATGGAATTTTTTTCCGGTTTCCGAGAAAATTAATAAAATAAGGTCTCTAGAAATTCCATCAAGCCTATAAAAGGGGAGATAAGCTAGGCATTTAGACTCATTCTGGTTTATCTATCTTACTGTGTTTGGGTTGAGAACCTAGCGTGGCCAGTTCTAGCATTGATCCTAGGACTAAAACCCCGTGTTGAATTTTTCTAGTGGATCCATCCAGGGTCCACGATTGTGCTTTAATATTGGTTTTCTGTGTTAATGAGCAGCCAAGCATGCCATATACAAGAGCTCAATTTTATTTTATGGGCATGTATTTTATTTTTCAGTTAATAATATAAATAAAGTGCTGTAGTTCCAGATCTCATTGTGTTCTGTGTTTTTATCGCAATTATTTTTAGTTGGAACACCTAGAGGTGCTAGATTGATTAAAAATTATGGTCTTGGGGATCTTACAGTGGTATCAGAGATGTGCATATTGCCAGCCTAAGGGTTTCATGTAGGGATCTTTAGTGGGATTTATTCTCACTCTAGTCGACATCTCCATCTTTGGTGGTATTTGGTATCACCCTAGTTGGTCTTATTTATGAGATGATTAAAAGAGAAATTTTTTGTGCTGTAAAAAGAGTACAACAGGGCAAACTTTACCTTTGCCAAATTATTGGATCGAGGTAATGTTTGCCAAATTATTGCAAACATTACCTTTCTATTCAGAGTTAGGAGGATAAAATTTAAATCATCAAGAAAGGGAATCTATTTCCCCCATTTGGAAATGAAGCCTTTCCAGTCCATGAGGTCGAGACCTATAGATTTAAGTTGTGGAGAAGACGATTTCTGCTAATTAGAAAAATCATTCAATACCTTAGAGATCCAATATTAATGTAGAAATGAATTGATTCACTATGCAGAACTAAGTAGAGGGACCATAAAATTAAACTACAAGCATAAATAGGTCGACTCCTTATTTGATTTGTTGCAAATTGCATTCTAGCGGTCGTAGGCATTCATGGCTACAAACCACACATTCTGGTGGTTGAAGATCGTAAGCGCATACATTCGGGGATCGTTAAGGTGCCATATATTATGAGTCCAAAGTCATCAACATACCATAACCTTATGCATATTATTTATCAAACATTGTTAGGGTGCCGATAAAAGTGGTGGACGTGGAGGGTCGACATCTGAAACAAGACAGCATAGCAACCCAACAAGACCTCTGAAATAAGACAGCGCAAAAAACCAGCAAGACCATGGAGGACTCCAAGGTAGCTGAGTGATAGTAAGATGCCTTCTTTGTAGGAGAGAGGAAGCCAACAATCTATCGGTAACTTTTGTGCATCACTGGAGGGAATTGCACTCTATAATATATTTTTCCCGTGCGATTTCAGCATCCAAACACGATAGGAGGAATGATTTCGCTCCTGGAAATGGAAGTACCTCTGATGAAGAACTCACATCGATGCACTACTACATCAACATGAGCAAGGGTCATATATGGTTGTTTGTGGCAACGGGTCATCCCTAAGGTTTGTATGCAACAACAAATAATCGTTGTGATAGGGCTGAGTTTGGAAGTGTGGAGGCCAAAATTATCTACATGATTTCATAGAATTTGTTGAACAAATGTCCGGGCAAACTCCAGGGTCAACAACTATAACCTGTAGCAAGATATCTATGAGCGCATTTGTAAATAGCAGTAGACCATTAGGCACAGGATAGTTTCTCTCTCAATAGTTTTAGGTGCCAAATATTATTATTTTGTTGAGGTTCAAATTGCCTCTATTTGGAGGTAAATTTACTCAGAAATTAAGGTAGACTGAGAGCATTTATTCATCAGTATTCGATTGGTAAATTTTGGGTTTATAATTCATTTGTGAAGGATGAAGCTTCAAGTGCAAGAGGACCTATCTCTTCTTTAGCGAAAGCTTAGAAATTTGTATTCATTAGGTAACTTTGTTCAGTCAATTTAAAACTTCCATCCATTTTTACATTCTTGTTTATTGAGGCCAAGACCTTTATAGTCATAGCTTCACCATTAGGGAGAGATTTTTTTTTGGAATATATTTATTCATCTTATTTAAGTTTGGGCTCAATTGGAGATATAAGAAGAAGAATGTGAATGAAGAATCATTTTTGGTATTTCAGTTAGCTCATGAAAATTAAAGCAAAGTTGTAGCAGAATTTCCAAGAGGCAAAATTCATCAGAAGGCATCAAATTAACGGAGGCTAAAGATTCAAGCTAAGAATAGGTAAAGCAGTTTTATTGAAGAAATCTGAGAAGAGAGAAGAAGAGTAAGTATTGAAATCCATTGATTCCAAACCACAATGTCATCATTTTACTTTTGGAAATGCCACAAGAATAAACATAATGATACATTAGTCGATTCTCTGGGCTAAAATACTTCTGTGGATCACAAATGGAAACAACATACAAATTAGAAGCAAGATCAGAATAGCAGACCCTTCTCTTGAAAGGTCCATTTTATCCTTCAGTAGTCAAAAGATATCCGGAAGGAAGATGTAAAAAACAAGTTTCTCTTTGAACTTGGATCCAAATTGCAGAGTACAAAATTAGGAGATGTCATCCTACAACTAGACACATTAAATATGGCTTTAAGCTTTATAGAGCAATCAAAATGGGAAGGTTCTAGTTGGGCCTTGGAGCCATCCATGCTTGCTTTGATACAACCTAGGTTCTTGGAGCATTCTTGTGAAAATGTTAGACTCGCGGTCGCCTCTTGTCTCAGTAAAATCATAGCCTTAACAGCACCACTACTTCCCTACAATGATGACATCATGAGGAGGACTTTTCAGGTAGTGGTAGAAGCACTCCAAGGGTTGGACAACACCACCATTTTTACTTTTTTCTAGAAGCACACAATTTTTGAACGCATGGCGAAATTCAAATTTGGTATACTTATGCTGGATCTAGAGTGTGATGAATTAATCCTTCAGATGCTCCAATAATTATGCACTAGAATTACAACATCTCATCCAAAATTCATCAAAAAAGATATGCAAAATATCATGTCTCCGATCTTAGGAGAATATAGGGACATCTACGAACAATTGAGATTCAAATTGTTGGCCATTTGGAGGAAGGAGATAACTTCATCACCTGCTGCTTATGAACTAGCTGAGGGGTTGATCAAACAGAGCATAAAAATACTTAGAAAGAAGTTAACCAAGGAGGAACTAACAAATATTTGTGGAGACAACAAGAATGAACTAAGGGGGAAAGGCTTATGCTTTGTATGTAAGGGAGTTTGGGCACTTGACCATTCATGTCCAGATAATAAGGAGGTGACAAGGATAGAAAAATTAGAGACTTCTTCAGATCATGGGGATTCATCGATAGATGGGTTTCCTGGTATTCATGAGAGGACCTATGAAGGATCTGAGTAGTCAAGTATAAATGGTGAGCAACAACACCATGCTCTTCAGAGAAACTTGCAGGACAAGATGATTAGTCAGCTTAACAAAGTACATGAGGAAAGGAAAGATGCAATTCCTCCTGATGATGTGGTAGTTGAATATATAAATACAATGGAGGACATCCAGAAAGAGTATGGGAAATTAGGTATAGACAAAATTCCACCAGTACATCCATGTTTGACAACCAGAGAGGATGGACAACTGATCCTCACATGTGAAGAGGTTGAGGATAAATACACAAAAGGAGAATCAAATGAGGAGCCAGTAGTAATAAACTGATATGATAAACATGATCTTGCAGGCCAGTAAGAAAAATATAGTATGCAGGATGAGTCATTTATAAAGGGCCAATCAAATATTCAAGTTGAAGCAGTGGTCGTGGGGCATCCAGTGCAGTCAAATACAGAGACATTTAGCAGGGCACTCCAATTTCCAGTGAAAGACTTTTAGGAGAGGATCATGCATTTCAAGATAGATCTTATGTTGTTGAAGCAAAGAGTCTGGACATTCCGAGACACTGTCTTACAAGAGAATATAAAATTTGAGGAACTCATAGGGAAATGTGCCAAATCATCGACCAAGTTGTCTAGTATTGAGGAACAACTCAAGTCCCTCACAAGGCCGCATGAGGAGTAAAATTGGGAGTTCCATAACAATGATCTACAGTAATACATAAATAAGGATTGCAACACCAACAACCCACCTTTATACATTGAGAAGAGTAGGGCAGAGTTCTCCAAATAAATCATGTTGGGTAACCAATTAGAACAAATTGAATCGAGCATCGAACAACATCAACATAGTAGATTTGAAAATATTCATTCTTTCCCAAGTATGGATTGGTGAGAGATTATGAGTTGGTATTCTATTGATGGGTTGATTATTTGGAGGATACCCATAGCCAAGGGAAAATTACAGCTTGGACCATTTGGTGTAGGAAACGATGGAGAGTTGAAATGGTACCATAACCCACAAGTCCCAAGATTTAGGTGGTATTGGGATCCAAGAGAATCCATTGAGGAAAGGACTGGCTAGAGGATTTTTTGGGATCCAGGTATCGAAGGATCCATTCAGGACCATTCAACATGGAGGGTACATTTTATTGTATGAGATCCTCATATCAATGTACAAATGCTTCTATTGTGGATAGAAGTGGACCACTTGAGGACAAGCAATCTTTGGGGGGGAGGATTTGTAATATCCCCTTTCCTTATCCTGTAAAAGTGGAAAAAATCGATCCATGGTACTTACCGTGGTATTTTCCCATGGTATTGGCCCATGGTATTTGTTGTCAGTTTCTAAGAAAAATAATAAAATAAGGTCTCTAGAAAGTCCATCAAGCCTATAAAAGGGGAGAGAAGCTAGGCATTTATATTCATTATGGTTTATCTATCTTATTGTGTTTAGGTTGAGAACCTAGCATGGCCAGTTCTAGCATTGATCCCGGGACGATAACCCTGTGGTGAATTTGTCTGATGGATCCATCCAGGGTCCACGATTGTGCTTCAGTTTTGGTTTTCTTTTTTAATGATCAGCCAAGCATGCCATCTGTAAGAGCTCAATTATATTGTATGGGCATGTATTTTATTTTCAGCTAATAATATAAATAAAGTGTTTCAGTTCCATATCTCGTTGTGTTCTGTGTTTTTATCGTAATTATTTTTAGTTGGAACACCTAGAGGTTCTAGATTTATTGAAAATTCCAGTCTTCAGGATCTTACAACAAAAAAATGAGGTGATCGGCAAAAGTAAATCAGAACCAATGGTTAAGTTTCAGCATCTAGAAGACAAAGATGGCCTTTGGAGCATGGATTTCGATGGTGCTTTGGGTAAGGAAGGTGCATGTATTGGTATTTCGATCCGAGGTCCTATTTGTAAGCCAGGTGGAATTCCAGGTAATGTTAGAGAATGCTCTTATAAATTGGCTTCTCAATGTTCTAACAACGAAGCAAAGTATGAAGCATTGATTACAGGTCTCAAAATTTTGAAGAAAGTTGGTGCAAAAATAATTTTTGTTTATGGTGATTGTGATCTTGTCATAAAGAAAGTTAAAGGAGAATATTAATAAAAACATCCATGAATGAGAGCTTATAGGAATACGGTCTTGGATATCTTAAATATGTTTCCGTAATATACATTAACAGAAGTGCCAAGAAGTCAAAATATCATTGCATATTCTCTTGCTATAGTAGCAAGTAATCTCAAAATTCCAATGAATTCAAGAAATAAATTTGAAATTCATGTCAAGAATAGACCTAGTGTTCCTGATAACTTAAGGTACTGGCAAGTTTTTTGGGATCATAAAGAAATTAATAGCTTTTTGCAGAATGAAGGAAAGTTCAAATATGCTTTTATTGATGATATTTGTGATTCGGATGATCAAACATAGATGGATTCTAACAACCAACGACTACTTCACCAAGTGGATCAAGGCTATTTCTACAAGGAAAGCTATGGAAATGGTAATTATTCAGTTTTAGAATCCAATATTTTGTCTCGTTTTGGTTTTCCTCACAAGATTATTACAGATCATGCAGCGACATTCAAGTCTAAGAAGATGATCGATTTTTTTCACAAGTATAATATCTAATTGGGCCATTCCACCACATATCAACAGGGCAATGGATTAGTTGAGTCCTCTAATAAATACTTGGTTAATATCATTAAGAAAATGTTGGAGAAAAACAATAAAAATTGGCATAGGAAGCTCACCAATGCTTTGTGAGCACACTGAGTGAGCACCAAGAAGTCTATAGGTATGTCACCCTTTGAATTGGTTTATGTTACAAATACAGTGTTTCCTACATCACTTGTAGTCTTGTTTATGAGATTATTGTAGGAGGTAGGTAGTGAGGAGGATGATATTCAAAGTTGTATCAATCAAATGATTCAACTTCAATGTTACACAGTAATTTGTCACCGTCCCTACCATTCCCTGTCCCGCATAATGGAGGACCCATTATGTGACCTGTGAGCAATGTCATGCCTTGAAACCATCATCATTGCATTCCTCTAAACATGAGCTTCAATTGCCCTAAAGACATCTCCTTGCAAAGAATCATGAAAACATCTCCTTTTGCATTGGCGCGGGCAGACAGTTCATCACTCGCGCCAATGGGGAAGATCATGCAAATAGGTTGCGCCAACTGGCGCTCTGTCCCAGAGCAGCAGTCGCGCCAGCCAATTTAAGGAGTGTTTTTTAAATAAAGATTGCGGAAGTTGTGTTTCAACCAACTCAAAAACCATTGCCTATCTTGAGTTGGGAGGTTTGGCTACGGGTGTTCTATGGAAGGGAAGTGGTTTGCCACCTTTCATGGAACCTTCCTTCATGATAGAGCCAATCCCACAATAATAGGGATCCCAACTCCCTCCTTCCCATCTATAAAAGCTTGCCTCTTGCCATTGCAAGCTAGTCTTGAAGTGCCTAAGCTTTGAATCTCCAAATTCCCAAGAGCCTTTGTGCTGTAAGAGCCCTCTTTCTTCCCTTAAGGCCGACTCAAGTAAGGAGACTATCGTCGAGAGACTCAACAGAGGTTTGCCCTTTCCCTGGCGAGCTTTGCGAGATGTGAACGACTGGGGACCCTTCCGAAGGAGATCACGGCGTCAGAACATTGGTTGTACTCTCTTTCGATTGTTATTTAATGAATGATTATGGTTATGGTTCCACTCTGTTTTCACTTATGTTAATATGAGTTATATCCTTTCTGACTGATATCTAGTTGCGTATTATGGATTTTATGCTTGTATTCGTGTTGTTTCTTGCATGTGCAGGTGTCCATCCACGGAGATCATGGGGGGATCATGATCTGCCGAGGCTGAGGAACGGGAACGCTTTCTTCTACGGATCATAGCATTGGACTCCAGGTAGGCCTCCATCTTTGGTCTTTTATTCGTAACTAGGGACTTGCGCTGTAACATTTGATGATTGTTGCTAGACCCCTGCTGGGCTAGTAGGGATCGCCTCTGTCCGCAGAGGGGATTTACCTCCTCAACAATTTGGCGACTCCGCTGGGGATCGTCTAGTTTTGATTGTCTCGTTTTGATTGTTTCGTGGTTTTCCTTGCTTGGTTGGCCTTCTGGGCTGGGTTCTTTTGTGTTTTGGCTTTTGGTTCAGCCCCAGAGGATCAGATCTGACCTCTGCTTTTCCGAATTTTCACCTTTTCATAGTTGGCTTGATTGGCGCGAGTTTAGCCCTGACAGTCGCGCCAATTGGCGCAGTTTGCCAGTTCATCACTCGCGCCATCCCCTGTCTGGCGCGGATTACAGCCAGACAGTCGCGCCATTTCCTGTAGGTGGTAGGGTTACCCTTGTTCGGAAGCTTCTTTTGGTCAGTACTTTGCTTCTGGGTTTGTTTTGGATTCTGCTTGAAGTGGTAAGTCTGGTCTTGGTTGGGAGAAATTCTTCGTTTTTTCATTTTCAGGCGTTGGTGCTTGTTGTCAGTTAGCAACCCGCGCCAATTGGCCATTGGCGCTAGTTGTCAATGTGCAAGTTGCGCCAATTGTTTCCAATTGGCGCTAGTTGTCAATGGACAAGTCGTGCCAATTTCAGGGTGTATGAAAATTGAGATTTTTTCCCTAAATCCTTCACCAGTGTGTCTTTCCCTTCCGGTCTTTTCCTTGTATGAGCATAGATTACATTGCTCATTTTTTGGGATGTCTTCTTTCCATGATTTCTTGATGTAAAAGGGAATGAATGCCTTGTTTTGACCTCATTCTTTGGAAGTCCTCTTTGTGTTTTGTCAACTTTTGAGGAATTTTGTTACAAAGTGTTTTGGGGTTTTTCCTATGTTTTGGCAGATTTGGAAATACCAAAAGATAAGACAACATCAAACCACTTTGGGATCCTAGGATCTAACCCTCTTGGATCCAGAGAGGGATCTCTCCATAAATGCAAAGAATGATATATCTTTGAAGCTCAAAATGAGGTATTAGGCTAGGTATAAAGCACAAAGGGGTTTTAAATTGGTTTGGTTGTTGGGTTGGTTGGTTGGTTAGAGAGTCATAGTCCGAGAAAGCAATGGCGGAAAGGAACGAAACAACGGGATATTTAGAGGCGAGAGGATGGGCGAGGCTTGTGCCATCCATTGGGCTATGGAGTCATGAGAGGAAAATTACGTGCATCCACTAACCAAGGCTTTCAAAGGGAAAGTCATCTACACTAAAGGATCTTTTAGGCAGATGGTGGAATGGAACATTAAAGAAGAAAGTGAAAGAAGGAAAGCAACCAATTTTCTGTCTATAGATCAGGTCAGAGGTCATTTAACTCCAGACCTGCTTGGACATACTCAAAGGTAGCTCTCAAAGAGACAAAGGGGCTGCTTATAGATCAAACCAGAGGTCATTTAACTCCAGGTCTGCTTTAGCAACTCCAAGGGAAAAACAGAGATAAGATTACAAAGAAACATCTAAGAAGCAAACCCCCAAGTTCATACATCAGCCAGCAGGCAATAACATCTGCTGCACTGGTTAAACTCCACGAATTTACTCTTAGATACACATGAAGTAGAAAACATAAAGGTAGGGAGAGCAGACATCATAGGGCACCTAACAAAGGGTGAATCCTATACCATTATTCTGATGCCTACCAGAAGAACATGAAACAGTATGAAAATGTAAATAACAGAGTTAAGAAACACATCACCAATAGTAATAGACCAGGATCCTGTGAAATGTGCTTTGATTAATTGATGCAAAACCAGTCATGTACAATATGGCTCAATGGCTAATACAGTCCCAACTTCTCCTCCCAGCCTATTACATACAAACTACTCTGCAACTTCCTCCCAAGGCTGTTCTAACAGTCAAACTGAATCCCTCTAACAGCAAATGCCCAGCAAGGCAACAACAACCTTTACAATTCGTTCTCAGGGATTTTTATAGGAGAAGAGGAAGAGACAGAGGCAGATAGACAATTAAATGAGACTCATTAAGACAGCAGGGCGGAGGTGTTCACACCCATGCCGCTTAATGGCTTTCTGCAGCGCTGTAGGTACTTTGCAATCTGCATGGGGAGGCTCTGTCAGGCCGAACTCGGCCTCTGATATTTCTTTGGAGTCCTTTCGGCGCTTGGAGCTTTGTGCTGGCCTCCTGAATAAATGAACTAGGTGAAAGATCTGCGAGGCTCTCCATACCTCATAACTGCTACCTGACTGTCCTAAATGGATTTCGGACAGCGCAATTAATCTTTTCAGGGCTCGAGGAGATATGGAGGCACTGTAGGAAGGCGTATTTCTGGAGTAAATGTGTTCTGCTGTTAGGTAGCGCAGTAATGGCTTCCTGGTGTGCCCTTCATCTTCAAACAGTGCCTTAATTCTTTGATCACGGGATTAGTGCTTCAAATATCCAATTACAGGCCCAAATCCCTCCTAATCTGGTCTCTGCTGCTTTGTTGATCGGCCGAAATGGCCTCTCTGTGTTATCTGCGCTATGAAATAAACATATTACAGATCGGACAGTGGTGGAGAAATACCGTGGAGGGGGAGGAACGGTGGCAGAACGGTGAAGGAACAGTGGAAACAGCGGAGAGGAGTGGAGAAACGAACGAACAGTGTAAAACCCAAAACTTATTGTCGGGCCAAAATACAAAGGAATGAATGAAAAACAATGGAGCAGAGGCTTGGGAGGTGGGGCCGACCGTGGCGGGGGGGCGATTGAACGTGAACCGTCCGATCTTGGAGGAAACGAACGACGGAGATCCGCTCCTTTCCTCCTGTCAGGAGGTGTCGGAGACGAGGAGCTGTCATAATGCACAACACGAGTGTTGGGTGCGATTGGGGTCGAGCGCGATTGGCGATAGCGTGGGATCAGCGAGGAGATGGATGGGCGTGATTGAATCGGAGGGAAAACAAAAGGACTTGTGATCAGCGATCGGAGCGCTGTTGCGGTTTGCGACAGTCGATACGGCGACAGATCAATGGCTCAGAATGGATCGGAGGATCGCAATCGGAGGACGGGGCGGGAGGCTTGCAATTAGCGGAGGACCATCGGATCGCGGGGACAGATCAACGGTTGGGATGAAATCGGGAGGTGGAGAGATGGGGGCACGATCTCGATCGGGCGAAAGGTGCGATTGAGCGCAGACCGTAGATCTGGGCGGAAATGAACGGTGGAGATTTAATCGGAAGGGCAGTGCGATCGGGAGAGGACTTGTGATCGGAAGCTGCGATGACCGTCGGATGCAATGAGAGAATGGGCGGTCGAATTAAATCGAACATACAATCGGGAGGTGCACGATGAATGTTGCGATTCTGCGATGGAGAATCTTGCACGATTGACGTTGTTGTCCGGATCGCGGGGAGATCAGCGGTGGGAAGACCATCGGAGAAGCGGGTGCGATGGGCGATAGCCAGATTGGTTGCGGGAGATGCGTAGCTACGATTTAATCGAACATCGGGAGAGGACTTGTGATCAGCGATCGGGCGAAAGGTGCGATTGAGCGTAGACGTAGATCGGGCGCGGACGGTGGAGATTTAATCGGAAGAAGCGGTGCGATCGGGAGAAGGACACGGGTGAGCAGAAGTGGATGGACAGTGGGGTTGTGAAACATATGGATGGCCGTGATAAAATCGAAAGATTTCAATCGGTGGGCGGACTTAACATGTTCCGATTGCGATGGGCAGGGGGCCTGCGATTAGCGCTCAACCGTTCGATCGAAACAGATCAACGGTGTGGAACAGATCGCGGGACTTAACGTAATAAAACAATCGCATCGGGGTTTTAGAGTATTACAAAGGAATTCGCCTCCCGCCGATCTTCCGATTGCGATTGGCCCCGGGACTTAAGCGCTTGGTCTTGGGTGACGGGCATATGTGGGGAAGTGGTTAAGGGGCCAGTGGAAAAAGGGGCTAGGCCTATAACAAGGTCGAAATATGGGTTTTTTGCCCATTTTAATGGGTTTTAAGGGGTTTAAGGGAAACGATAGAGGAAGAAAAGGGGAGAAAGGTTAAACAAAGGGTAAGGGTAGAATTTCTAAGGGGATTTTGAGGGGATTTGGAGGGTAAATGGGGAAAGAAGGGGGAATAAAGGGGAGAGAAAATAAGGGCTTTGGGGAATGAAATAAGAGGGAAAAAGGGGGCCCTTGGGCATTTCTTCATAGCAGAGAGGCTTTTGAAAGGGGAATCAGCAGAAGGGATATATTAAAAGACTAAAAGGCACATGGAGGCTTCAAGGAGACTGTGTTTTCATCGGAAACGCATTCCTTGAAGACTCAACAACAATTTAGCCCCCTATTTGCTTGTCAAAATTTCATAGGGGGGCTAACAGTGGCTCCACATGGGGATGGCTTCTTCTTGAAGGAGTCAAGAATTCAGAAATTGATCTCTTGGTGTAGGCCAGGTGCCTGCTGCTTGAACCATCCATCTCTTTCTTTGATCTGCTGCCACAAGCTATGAAGACAACATATCAGCAGAAACACTTCCCATACAACTACCTACCCACACTATAGTCCTAACATTTTTTCTTCTTGGGTGCATTTGGACTTGCAGACCCTTTTACATCATTAATTTTTTAAACAGGAAAAAATAAACCTAATCTACTTCTACCCTTATTACTCCATGAGACCAGATTAGACTGTTGGTCTCATATGTTTCTCTACCTACACTACTACCTGCTAGGATTAGACTGTCTAGCAGGTTTCTTCTCTATATTCTAAGACAGAAATTGAAACAACTAATCTACTTGCTCATGTACTGAGCTTTATTGAGCTTCCTACCTACCCTACCCTAACTAGAAATATTTGATGTTCTAGGTGATATGATAAAGCCAATACAGCCAGTCAAGTAGTAGTGAAAAAGGATATGAGCACTGGCTGCCTGTCAGAGATAACCACAGGGTGCTCTGCTTGTGGTTCTTCAAAACTGTGGTCACCATCAGTAGTGACCATTCCTGATGAACCTGGCCCGTGCTGAGGATCAATGCTGGAGCGTTCGAGCATATCAGGGCCTCCATGTACTCTGCCACAGGATCAATGAACACTTGATGTATGCTTTCTTCTTTTTGGCCTGCCATGATTGGTAGGCTATCTACTTCCTGGGCAGCTTCAATTATTGCACTTTCCACGGCATCCTCAGTGTGGCTCATGAAACCCGGATCTTCTTCTTCTTGTATTTCGAAGAGCAGTGGAATCTCTGAATTTTTAGGGGCCGGGAGACTTTCCAAAAAGGCCCTTGGGTCTCTGGACTCGTATGATTTTTCTTGTGAGTTCAAGAGTTCGAGCTCAGCTTCATATCTGTCAACCACCAAATCAAGAAACATCTTCTTAAGCGCAGGTAGATGATTGAGTGCTGAGCTAATAGGGACAACCTTTGGAAGGTCCTCCCATTCAATTTCTGCCAGTACACTCGCTACTCCACTCTGAAACTCTGCTATGAGGCTTGGATCTATTTCTGCACATTGTTCAGAGTCCTCTATTAGCGAAGTGACTGGATCTTTGGCGTGGATGATGTTGTACTGCGACATGGTCTCCCAGTGGAGTCTTATGTGAAACCAAGATAATCAGTGGCCAGCTGATCACCTGTGGAGTCTTTTTATCATTCAAGAATTGTGGAGTCACCAGGTGGATGATTCACAACTTACTGTCCACCACAGTGGTTTACCAAATCAAAGCTGACTGATCTTTCCCCAGTGGAGTCGCCATTATGTTGGGGTTCCCATGTTTTGGCAGATTTGGCAATACCAAAAGATGAGACAACATCAAACCACTTTGGGGCCCTAGGATCTAGCCCTCCTGGACCCAGAGAGGGATCTCTCCAAATAGATCAAAGAATGATGTGTCTTTGAAGCTCAAAAATAAGATGTTAGGCTAGTTATGAAGCACAGAGGGGTTTTAAATGATTTGGTTGAAGGGTTGCTGGGTTGGTTAGGAGATCATAGGCCGAGAAAGCAATGGGAGGAAAGGAACATGGCAGCAGGATGCTTCAGCAAAGAGGATAGGCCAAGACAGTGCCATCCATTGGGCTATGGAGTCATGAAAGGGAATTACTTGCATCCACTAGCCAAGGCTTCCAAAGGGCAAGTCATCTAATACTAGAGGATCTTTAGATTAGATGGTGGGATGGAACATTAAGGAGAGAAAGTGAAAGAAGGAAAGACAGCCAATTTTCTGCCTATAGATCAGGTCAGAGGTCATTTAACTCCAGACCTGCTTGGACATACTCAAAGGCAGCTCTCAAAGAGACAAAGGGGCTGCTTATAGATCAGACCAGAGGTCATTTAACTCGAAGTCTGCTTTAGCAACTCCAAGGGAAAAACAGAGATAAGATTACAAGGAAACTTCTAAGAAGCAAACCCCCAAGTTCATACATCAGCCAGCAGGCAATAACATCCGCTGCACTGGTTAAACCCATGAATTTACTCTTGGATAACACATTCTAGCAGAAAACATTGATGGCAAGGAGAGCAAACAGCATAGGGCACCTAACCAGGGTGAATCCTATACCATTATTCTGATGCAAGCCCAGAAGAACATGAAACAGTATGAAAATGTAATGAACAGAGTAAAGAAACACATCACCAATAGTAATAGACCAGGATCCTGTGAAATGTGCTTTGATTAATAGATGCAAAACCAGTCATGTACAATAATCTCAATGGCTGCTACAGTCCAAACTTCTCCTCCCAGCCTATTACATACAAACTACTCTGCTATTCCCTCCCGAGACTGTTCTAACAGTCAAATGAATCCCTCTAACAGCAGATGCCCAGAAAGGCAACAACAACCTTTACAATATGTTCTCGGGGATCTTTTATAGGAGAAGAGGAAGAAACAGCGGTAGGATACACAATAAATGAATCTCATTAAGACAGTAAGGCAGAAGTGTTCACGCCCATACTGCTTAATGGCATAATGCAGCACTGTATGTACTCTGTAGACTGTTTGGAGGCTCTGTCGGCTCGATTTTGACCTCTGATACATTCTTTAAAGTCCTTTCTGGTGCTTGGAGCTCTGAGCTGGCCTCCTGAATAAATGAACTGGGTGAAAGATCTGCGAGGCTCTCCATACCTCATAACTGCTACCTGACTGTCCTAGATGGATTTCGGACAGCGCAATTAATCTTTTCAGGGCTCGAGGAGATATGGAGACGCTGTAGGAAGGTGTATTTCTGGAGTAAATGCGTTCCGTTGTTAGGTAGCGCAATAATGGCTTCCTGGTGCGCCCTTCATCTTCAAACCGTGCCTTAATTATTTGATCACGGGATTAGCGCTTCAAATATCCAATTACAGGCCCAAATCCCTCCTAATCTGGTCTCTGCTGCTTTGTTGACCGGCCGAAATGGCCTCTCTGTGTTGTCTGCGCTATGAAATAAACATATTATAGACCGGACAGTGGTGGAGAAATACTGTGGACGGGGAGGAACGGTGGCGGAACGGTGAAGGAACAGTGGAAACAGCGGAGAGGAGTGGAGAAACGAACGAACAATGTAAAACCCAAAACCTATTGTCAGGCCGAAATACAAAGGAATGAATGAAAAACAATGGAGCGGAGGCTTGGGAGGTGGGGCCGACTGTGGCGGGGGGGGGGGGGCGATTGAACGTGAATCGTCCGATCTTGGAGGAAACGAACGGCGGAGATCAAATCGCACCATCGCAATCGGAGGTCGGAGCGAGGAGCAATCGCAATGCACAACACGAATGTTCCGATTGCGATTGGGGTCGAAGCCGCGATTGAGCGATAGCCGTAGGATCAGCGGGGAGATGGACGGCTGTGATTGAATCGGAGGGGAAACAAAAGGCTTGCGATCAGCGATCGGGAAGGGTCTGCGATTGAGTGCTGACCGTCGATCTGGCGGGGAGATCAACGGCTCAGAATGGATCGGAGGATCGCAATCGGAGGTCGGAGAAGGAGGCTTGCGATTAGCGGAGGACCGTCGGATCGCGGGGATAGATCAACGGTTGGGATGAAATCGGGAGGCGGAGAGATGGGGACGCGATCGCGATCGGGCGAAAGGTGCGATTGAGCGCAGACCTTAGATCTGGGCGGAAACGGACGGTGGAGATTTAATCGGAAGGGCAGTGCGATCGGGAGAGGACTTGTGATCGAAAGCTGCGATGACCGTCGGATCTGTGAGAGAATGGGCGGTCAGGATTAAATCGGAGCATCGCAATCGGGAGGTGCACACTGAGTGTTGCGATTGCGATCGGGAGAATCTGCGATTGGCGCCGTGATCGTCCCGGCGGGAGATCAGCGTGAGGAAGACCATCGGATGTGCGGAGTGCGATGAAATGACCGTTGGATCGCGGGAGATCAACGATCAGGATTCAATCGGAGCGTCGGGAGAAGGACTTGCGATCGGCGATCGGGCGAAAGGTGCGATTGGCCATGGCCGTCGTCTGGCTAACGAATGAATGGAATTTGAATCGGAAGCGGTGCGTCGGAGAAGGACCGTCATCGAAGCTGCGATGACGATCGGATCGTGAAACATATGGATGGCCGTGATCAAATCGGAAGGTTTCAATCGGGGGGCGGACTTAACATGTTCCGATTGCGATGGGCAGGGGGCCTGCGATTAGCGCTCAGTCGTTCGATCGAAACAGATCAACGGTGCGGAACAGATCGCGGGACTTAACGTAATAAAACAATCGCATCGGGGTTTTAGAGTATTACAAAGGAATTTGCCTCCCACCGATCTTCCGATTGCGATTGGCCCCAGGACTTAAGCGCTTGGTCTTGGGTGACGGGCATATGTGGGGAAGTGGTTAAGGGGCCGGCGGGAAAGGGGCTAAGCCCTATTACATGGTCGGAAAGTGGGTTTTTAACCCATCCAAATGGATTTTAAGGGGTTTAAGGGAAACGATAGAGGAAGAAAAGGGGAGAAAGGTTAACAAAGGGTAAGGGTAGAATTTCTAAGGGGACTTTGAGGGGATTTGGAGGGTAAATGGGGAAGAAGGGGGAATAAAGGGGAGAGAAAACAAGGGCTTTGGGAAATGAAATAGGAGGGAAAAAAGGGGCCTTTGGGCATTTCTTCATAGCAGAGAGGCTTTTGAAAGGGGAATCAGCAGAAGGGATATATTCAAAGGCTAAAAGGCACATGGAGGCTTCAAGGAGACTGTGTTTTCATCGGAAACGCATTCCTTGAAGACTCAACAACAATTATTTTTATTTGCTTGTCAAAAATTTCATAGGGGGGCTAACAAAGTGTTTTGAAACAATGATTGCATTCTTAGTGTTTATTTACATCTCTTTTGCATTCATCCTTCATTAAGAAGCTTTGCGTTTATTTAGTTTTCGTCTCAAAGTGTCCTTTTTGTTAAAATGCATTAGATCACATCGCATTGAAAAGTATTTTGAGATTTATCATTTAACTTAGATCACATTGTTTAATGATTGAGAGCTAAAAATCGCTTTGTGTGCATTCTCTTTCATTGAAAGCATGCATTAAGTAGATTGTCATTTCATCGAAAAATGCATTGAGTGCATTCTTATTATTTGAAAAGAGAAAGGAAATTGTGCATAGATTACAATTGCATAGTTTTCGGAAAAAGAATTTTGCATAGATTACATTGCATAATTCGCTTCGTTGAATGTTTTAGAATAATTTTGGATAGTGAAAGTCATCTAGTTTGGAAAAGTTTCGTTTTCAGTTTTGCTGTTTGTTGCATCATTGTTTGAAGCTCTTCCCTTAACTAGATAGCATTCATCGAATTGAAAAGTTTTCTTTTCTCATGTAGTTGCATACAGGAGATTGTCATATGACATACGGTAGGGCCTTGAAACCGAAACATAATTGAAGATCAACCATAAAATTTACTCAATTTACCTAAGGAAGCATTGAAACATTAACGAAATATTTAAAGGTCTAGGCTAGAGACGTGTTCCGGCGTCTTTAAACCTAGCAGCTGTCATTCGCCTTTTGGCTTTAGACAGCGCTAGTACGGACTTGTGCTCCCCGTACCGTCGCGTATATAAAGGGAGACCCCTCTAGGTTTTCAATCCTTTATCCACAGGAAGCCGAGTCTGCCGCCCTATACCCGTGATACACCGAACACGGCATTCGGGGAGACTACCTACACGTACGGAAAGTCCTTGGTCGATTTCTGTTTCATTTTTGAAACCAAGGTGTATATTGCAGTTCACGGATATTTGGTACACCCTTTGTGCCTAGTTTTTCCTGAGCAGTCATTTGGTCTTTTCTGACTCCTTAAACTTGAAAATACCGTCAAGCGCTTGTCCTTTCACGCTTGTGTCAACTCTGAAAGAGATAGAGTCATCTTTTTATCGTTTCTCGACTCTTAAAATATGAAACGGTAGAATTTCTTACTTTCCAATGTGGTAAAATTAATCGCCCACGATTACACGCCCGTTTAGATATTGCTTGTTGGCCGTTTGATCGTGTGTCTTAAACTCTTTTTTCAGCCCGTGTGTGGTTTTGAGTTTTGATGGCAACTTTTTCAGAGTTTACCAACCAAGGAATCCCCTCAGAAGGGAATCCTGGTCATTTTCCTCCTTTTGGAAATGTTGGTGCTCCTTACATGGCAACGTTGTCCCTTCCTGGGTTAACTGTCGGGTTTCCTGTTTGGTTGTTATCAACCTCTATAGTCCTGAATGTCTCCACTACTGTTCAATCAGTTTCTCCACCTGAACAACATCATGTTGATTCCAAGGTGGACCTCTCCCCTTCTTCGCCTGTTTCTGCGTCCTCCTCATCTACTTCACCTGGTGAAAGCCTGGATTCGAGTAACCAGGTGGTTAAGAAGAAGAAGAAGAAGACAAAGAAGAAGAAGTCCGATAAGCGAGAGGCTAAAAGTGCAGCCATTGTTTCTGAAATATCTCCTCCTGATAAACCTTCCAACCCTCCACGGAAAGTCAAGTTCCCTTGCCTGTTGTGCACAGGAGACCATCTTCTTCGAGACTGCCCTGGCATCCCCAAGGTGCTCAAAGTATGGTCCAACGGCCGCCCACCGTTGCCTTTGGCTTCTGGGAGTCAGGTTGGGGGCACGTCTTCAGCTGGTGCTGATAAGGCTCCTAAGAAGCAGGGTAAGATCACCAATCCCTGTAAGTTGTGTGAAGGGCACCATGCCATTCACCTTTGTCCTTATATGGATGAAGCCAAACTAGTTTTGGACAACCCAACCAGTTCTACACCATGCCTTCCACCTGGTTATAATCGGCTTTCTTCGAGTCCTCCGCCAGCTGATCCTACGATTGGTCAAGAGTCATCCTTGGTCGATCCCACTCCCCCAGAAATTCAAATTCACGAATCCATCCCTGACCAACCATTGGTCGTGGGATCGGTTGAACTGGCCCCGTCCACGGTGCACCAGGTCTTTTCTGTCGAGAGTGGACCTCACACCCCCATGTCCTTCTGATCTCTTCAGATTCTTCAGACTTGGAGAAAGATTCTCCTGTCCCTGTACTTCAAGAGGCTCCTCCTCCGCCTCCCATGATTGAGGCTTTGGAGG
Organism: Pinus albicaulis; assembly: GCA_034641835.2. Lineage (NCBI taxonomy): Eukaryota > Viridiplantae > Streptophyta > Pinopsida > Pinales > Pinaceae > Pinus > Pinus albicaulis. The sequence continues at coordinate 1,485,249,995 of CM076577.1, read as the reverse complement.
ATATCCCTCCCGCCTTCGAGATGGAGGTTATGGACGATGCTTCTTCTTCCGTAACATCAGGGGAAGACCTTCGCATGTCGATGGTAGCCCCTCCGAGTAGTTTGGTCGCTTCCTTTGATTGGAACCGATTTGCAGGATTTCGCCTTCCGTCTTATGTGCCTTTCGAGATCACGGTACAGGCTCTTGGTCTGGTTGTACCCAGTACCATTATAGACGAAGGTGCCTCTGTTAGTATTCTATCCTCGACTACCTGGCAAGCCTTCGGTTCGCCACCGCTTGCGCCTGTTACGCAGAATCTGTTGACTTTTAACAGAAGGACGAGTCAACCGTTGGGGATCCTTCCAAGGTTACCAGTTACTTTGGGAGGTAAAACCGTCCATATGGACGTGATGGTCATTCCAGGCCCCTTGGATTTCAATCTGCTCCTGGGGCGCGATTACACCTATGCCATGGGAGCGCTCGTCTCCTCCCTCTTTCGTGTGGTCTGTTTTCCGCATGAAGGAAGGATTGTGACCATTGATCAGCTTTCGTTCTTTGGTCCTAATGTGGCAACTGGTCCGCCATCACCCCCTCCTGGTTTTTATTCACCCGTTGTATCTGCTCCACCGCAGGTCAACTATGTGTCTACCTACCCTGTGCCCGCACTCAGTGAAGACGCCGTCGTGCATAGTGTACTGGGGGCATTGGGTCCTGACTTCCAGGATGTTTTCCTTCCATCGGGAGTGGAACTCTTGGAAGCACCGCCTTCTTGTTCATTTTGATGTAAGTCGGTTAGAGCATGGTTTCCTCCCTGTGTCAAGCTCTTTAAAAAATGAAACCAGGTTCTCGGAGCATAGTTCCTCCACTTGTGTCGAGCTCCTAAAAACAATGAAACAAGCTGTTTGAGGATAGTTATTTTAAGTGTGTCAACCTCGTTAAAATAATGAAACACGAGCATGTTCAATTCGAATTTTTGTTTTGAACCTTCACTCCATTTTCAATGGACTGAAGCTTGGGGGGCATGCACCTCGAATTGAGACACCATGCTGGGGGGCATGCCCGTCTTCCTCATTTCAAGCATAGTTTGCATATGTGTGTGTGTTCATGTGTGCTTTCAAGCTTGCATAAAAATGAAATGTGTGAGTAGATACATTGTGTGAATACATTTCGCATTGGGTCGTTTGTTATGTAACTGATACATTAGATTACATTTGTATTAGACATTTTCATGACATATAGAAAACATCATCACATGTAAAAGATCCATCCAAAATAGTCATATGTATATATATATGTGTGTCGAAATGTCTGCACAGTGTGCATCACGAAAATCAAAATATACATAATCGTCTTAAATACATTTGGAGACGATACGTCTCTCAAAAAATAGGTGTGGTATAAATCCTAAGAGCTAATCCGCATGGTGCTCATGATAGCACGTGACTGCACGCACTAAGCGTCTTAGGATTCGGTGGATCCGACTCGGAACTCCCACCGTGTGGCGCTGGTATGCCATCGGTACGTCTGCCAGCTGAGCATAGTCTGGGATCCCATGGGCGATGCCCTCGAGATTCTGGATCAGCTCCTCTCCTCCGGTGCCCTCTCCCTGAGGATCAGGGGCGAGTTGTGTCCTCCGTGAGATAGGAGACATCCCAGCTGGTCTCTCAGGTCCCACATCTGCATGCATATGTGAAATGTGTTAAGACGAATGTGTATTAACAAAAAAAACATATAAATATAAAATCAAAAAACATGAGGTCTTACCCAACTCCTCGTCCCAGTCGTCGCCTTCTGGTAGCGGGAGATCTGGGTCTCCAGTAAAGTCAGTTCCTGCATAGGGCCAGTCTTCCACGACAATCAGCTGGCGCCGTAACCACCTAAAAAACTCTGGCTTCCAGGACATCTGTTGGCCACCTCCAGATCTGGGCATCAATGCTGCCCAGCGAGCCATTCTTGGCTCTCGTGGTATCGGATCCGCCACTGCGGCCCCTTGGCCCTGGAAGATTGGTAAACGTTCCAGAATGAACGATACCAAGATGGAACCATAACCGAACTGTTTCAGTTTACCCTGTTTGCATTTCGTGAGCTGCCTTTTCATATTGATTGTTACTACTGTTGCCCAGTCGAACAGCAGGGGACTCATGCATTCTGAAGCTAGCAGGAGTTGGGCCTTTGTGGCCTCGTGCGGTGCCTGCGACCCAGCAGCCCGCGTGATGGTATGGAGGACCACTCTCAATGCCAGATCAAGGATAGTGTGGATATCCACTTTCTTGCTACCTGATCCTGTTTGAGCTCCTTGGCACACTCGTGCCATCACTTCTTCCATCTTCTCCCCAGATGGTCTACTTCCAGTCAACACCGGGATCGGACCTCTGCGGGATAATCCAGTGATAAAATAAACATCAGAAACCTCCAGCTCTAATACCTGGTCTCGTAACCTGAACACCTGTTCATGTTCATCCCAGATACTGATTAAATACTGGAGGAGCTCGGGCTGAGCTCGTAGACACGGTGTGAGGAAGAATTTTTTCAGTCCACAGTTTCTAAGTGCATTCATGCAAGCTTGACTTTGCATGGCTTGTTCATCCTCTTCTCCATGTTCTCGTTCTTTCCATTCAATCGCCATTTTGATTGATTACCTGCGTTCATATGGTCATAAACCCTTAGTTAGATCTCTGATGAGTCTCAAATTCCACACAATTTGGTCTAAATGTCGAAATTTTAGGCGTATTTTTAGGTTCGGCCGCTGGCGCGGCTGTTTCGTGAACAGTCGCGCCACGTGGTGCGGGCCCTTTGTATAAAAGAGCTCATTGGCGCGGGTCCGTGCCCGATACCCGCGCCAATGAGCCCGGCCCTAAATTTTCAAAAATGGCTCTAGAAAACTGATTTACAGGGTAAAACTATTAAAATTTGGATGAAAATGAAGAGCAAGGGAGCGCCTCTTACCTGTGACAGACGAGAAGCTGAATGGTCAACTGGATTTGTCGCAATCACCGTCAGAAGTTTCTGCTCCAAATGGACCACTGTTGCTTTTTACCAAGGTAAATAGTAAATGTAATTTTATTTTTACCATTTTGACATATTTATAGCTTTTTCGACTTTAAAAGAGTTTTAAAAGTTATTTTTATCAAATATTTGAATATGTTATGTCGAAAATGGGTTTTACGCTTGCTTGGTATGTGCAGCAGCAGGTTTTTGCGACTTTAACGATGGAAACGAGTTGTATTTTATACTTTTTCGGACTCGGTAAATACACGAAAAAGTCACTTTGGAGTCATCTTTCGGCTCTTTTCTGACTCTCTAAACATGAAAAGATTGCCGAGGCCCTTGTCGTTTCGATCTCGTTAAATTGGACACGAATCGACATCTACCCAGTATACGTTTAACCCTTTTTCGGGCTGGGATGGATTGATTATGAAAAAGGAATACCCTAGCCTATCGCGACTAGGAGGTTTTCTCGGATATTGTTTTCTACCTTTTCGGATCTGAGGAACTATTTACGAAAAGGGACCTGTGGAGTTTACTTTTCTGCTGTCTTTTCAAACTCTCTAAACATGAAAAGACGCCGAGTTCTCCCTTTGTCAGACTTGTTAAACCATGATGACATCTGATCCAGTCGAAATGACGTCTTCCAAGTTCCTCCTTCCTAGGACTTGTTAAATGCACTAGGATGGATTCGCCCGAAGGGCGGACTTATATTACAAGCATATGCTATCCCCTTCAAGCTTGTTATCAAAAATAATTGGGGTACTCGCCAGAAATGGTGGGGGAAAAATGGAACCATCGTCGTTGTCGTCGGCAGTATGTCACTCTTGAACATGGCACTTGTATGCATTGATGTCGGGATGGGGACATCTCATCTCGTTTCTTCACTTTGCCTCCGTGGGTTTGGATAATCCCTTTTGACCTCTCCTCTGCTCATTGCCTTGTCACCATGACCTCTGATTTATTGATGTCAAATACTGCCAAGTCCACTGTCGTGCCGTTTAGATGTTCAGGAGAAGTTGGCCTCTGCGAATATCAACCTTCCTCTGATTCTCATACGATCCTGATTCACAACAAAACATCATGTTCCTCTGTCTCGTGTCGATGATGTGGGAAACATTATGGCCCACCTTCGATCAAAGTCACTTCCTGTCGACTTCAGCTCATTATCCAGGAAGTTGATCTAGAGACTCCTTTATGGTACCTTGGAGCCTGCATGCCTCAATGGCAGGTTCGTCGCATTCGACGTGAGGTTTTCATCATTGGCCTCCGATCGAGTGATTCTGCGGGTGTTCGATGCCAACTCATTGATTCACATGCCGTAGATTGTACCTGTAGTACCTTGAGGGCCATTGTCATTATTGGTGGTTCCTCTCGCGTCTGTTAACAACTTTCATCATTGGCTGGTAATCAGACGATGTTCCTGCATGTTCGACTTCAGCTCACATATTCACATGCTCAAACTTGTACTTTGTTTGGGTCGAGATGGAGCGCAAGACCCTGGATTGTGTCTGTTGTAATCCAGGCTGCGATTGTGGATTATTATCATTATGTATATGACTCATTGATTGGATGGCTGCGACCATACCTGAGTCTATTTATTTGATCCTCGCTGGATGGTTGTGCCCATACCCTGGATCCGGGTTATAGTGTACTCTGTTTTGGATGGCTGCGTCCATACCACACATACATCATATACGTGAGATATCAGTTGTGTTTTTCTGCACAAGTTTTCTGATGGCGGGCCTTCAGTTGAACATGTTCTCGTAAAGCATTTCACCCCTCTCTCTCTCGGGCCTCATACTTTAGGGGGCATCTGTTACACAATAATTTGTCACCGTCCCTACCATTCCCCGTCCCGCACAATGGAGGACCCATTTTGTGACCTGTGAACATTTTCATGCCTTGAAAACATCATCAATGCATTCCTCTAAGCATGAGCTTCATTTCCCCTAAAGACATCTCCTTGCAAAAATCATGAAAAACATCCCTTTTTGCATTGGCGCGGGCAGACAGTTCAGTACTCGCGCCAATGGGGAAAATCCTGCAAAGAGGTCGCGCCAACTGGCGCTCTGTCCCAGAGCAGTAGTCGCGCCAGCCAATTTAAGGAGTTTTTTTTAAATAAAGATGGCGGAAGTTGAGTTTCAACAAACTCAGAAACCATTGCCTATCTTGAGTTGGGAGGTTTGGCTGCGGGAGTTCTATGGAAGGGAAGTGGTTTTGCCACCTCCCATGGAACCTTCCTTGTTGATAGGGCCAATCCCACAATAATAGGGATCCAAACTCCCTCCTTCCCCATCTATAAAAGCCTGCTCAATTCCATGGCAAGCTAGTCTTGAAGTGCCTAAGCTTTGAATCTCCAAATTCCCAAGAGCCTTTGTGCTGTAAGAGCCCTCTTTCTTCCCTTAAGGCCGACTCAAGTAAGGAGACTATCGTTGAGAGACTCTAGAGAGGTTTTCCCTTTCCCTGGCGAGCTTTGCGAGACGTGAACGACTGGAGACCCATCCGAAGGAGACCACGACGTTAGAACATTGGTTGTAATCTCTTTCGATTGTTATTTAATGAATGATTACAATTATGGTTCCACTCTCTTTTCGATTATGTTAATATGAGTAGTATCCTTTCTGACTAATATTTAGTTGCGTATGCTGGATTTTATGCTTGGATCTGTTTGTTTCTTGCATGTGTAGGTGTCCATCCGCGGAGATCGTGGAGGATCGTGATCTGCCGAGGCTGAGGAACGGGAACGCTCTCTTCTTCAGATCGTAGCATTGGATTCCAGGTAGGCCTCCATCTTCGGTCTTTTCATTTGTAACTAGGAACTTGCGTCGTAACATTTCGTGATTGTTGCTAGACCCCTGCTGGGCTAGTAGGGATCGCCTACGTAAATTTGAGGATTTACCTCTGTGATGGTCTAAACAACTAATTGTGCCTAATTTTGGCAAGTCCAATGTTTTACTTAGAACTCTTTGAAGAATAATATGTTTCTTAATTTTTAATAGTATCTATTATTTATATAGCATTCATTATATGAGTTTCAAGATTGAAGCAATGTCATTCTAAAAATAGTTGTTTTTCCTTAATACTTGGGAATGAGAATATTTAGTTGATGAATTTGGAAACATTGTTGAATCAATATCTTTTGTGATTCCATTTCTCCATTTCATAAAATTATCATGATATTCTATGATGAATATAGGCATATTCCTCCTTGTTACATGTAGATTAATAATCATGCCCTTATATGTGTATTTCGACTTAATAGAAGCATGATATTTTAGGTTCATGTGGCATAGTTTGTGATTTTGATGTAAAGAGTCAATAAGGTGAACCTATTTAGCATAATATAGGGGGTAAAATAGGTTTATTACTCTTAATTCTTACACATGGAATTACGATGGAATTTATTTCTAGTCTTTCTTATAACTCACGTACAAGTATGAAAAGAGCACATGCTATCTTCTTTTAAACCTTGAGGAGAAATGTGTTTTGGAATTGGTTTTATGGGGAAGTCATCTCTAAATTATTATGTTATATTCTTATATTAAAATATATGAAGGACCAACATGTTCATGATAACCAAGTTAGTCATATTATGAGTATTTAGTAATCCTGCAAAATGTTATAATATTTTAGGAGGTTAAAAAAAAAAATTAAGTGATAGTGTTTAACGTAACCTTTACTTATCTACACTCTATATGGTTGGTAAGGTGGGACCTTACAAGGGGTACTGGAACTAGGTTTACACAGTCTCAGAGAGAAAGTTAAATAATGTGGGTGCCTTTAGATATATAATAATAGTGGTTTGACCTTCACAAAAGAAACCCTAGCCAGAAACCCTAACTAGGCATATCTAGGTCAGATTACATAGGTTATCCTGCGTGCGCACAGATAAAGGCTTCACAATCCCCTCAAAAATCTTAGTAATGTTATATTCATATATTACAGTAGAAGATCTATGCATTTAACTTTCATATAAGACATAAATGTAGGTATGCAACTAATCCAACACAAATAATGTACTTGATGTAGGAATCGGAAATAATACACAAAAACACATCATAAAGTGAAATTCTAATGCATTTGATACCTAGGATTATCCAAAATACTTCTTTGTTCATTCATAGCTTTTGATCTCCTTACAATACTTTAGTTCCATCTGCATACACAGCCAATGAGGTCCGCACACAACAAGACTAAGGTCTCCATGCACAGAGCCAACAGGAGCCTTGTAAACCTAGAAAAATTTGCTTCATAGCTCATAACATTATAAAATTACTCAGTGATTATCCAAAAATTTATTCTATCTGACTCGATCTACACTTACATTTATAACATAGCTTGCGTTCATCCTAAGGTCCGCAAAATTTGGTTTGCGGCTCCTAATTTTACCCTTCAACCCATTACAACTCATGAAGGGGAATTGAACCATCCTAAAGCCCTTTGACCCATGAATTACTTGTGTACACGACTTACAGCTTACAAAAAATACTATATTTTTATCAAAATTGTGGTCCTTAGGGACCCTGCTCCAATAGTCCCCCAACAAAATCTTGTGACTCATCCCAAGCCACAATGGTGTTGGGATCTTCATCTTTGTCTAGCTCCTCTATGGTAGAAATGAAAGGCGTCAAGGCACACACGCTCCAATTAGTCGCACTCTGTGTTTTCGACCAATTTATGTGAAGTTAGCCCCTCTACGGTGAGATTTATGCTCTGATAAGTTTGGTTCAAATTCTTCATAGCAACATCCATATTCTGTGACAACTTCATCGCTTCATCCGCCCATGGTTTCATATGCTTTTTCATGATGTTCTTCTTTCCTCGCTGCTCCTCAACCTCATCACGCAAGATCTAGCTTCTCTGCGATCAGGCCATGGGCTGAGCAAGTACAAAAGTAGGCAGGGCCTCCAGAAGGTCATCGAATGCCTGCTCCTTAGTGCACAATTCTTGTGAAATATTTTTGACTAGTGGATCCATCTGCATGGATGTCCATAGTCCCATACCTATTGTAAGTAGCGCAGTTCCCTTATTGACTGTGGCAGAAATTCTTGCTGACGCTTCCTTGACCGGGGCCGCCCACTATGGGCGCACTTTTGGTGTAGTCTCTTGGCTGCAGCTTGGACTTCTGATCTGGAGGCCTTCAACACTACTACTAGTCCTTCGATTTTAGCTTGTGGCATGGTTGATGCAAGAATGGCTACCTTTGGCAGGTCATCACATATTATATCGACCAATGTTTCCAATTCTACTCGCTAAGCTACTGGTGCCTGTTGTACCACTTGAGCTTTGATAGTCTCTTCATTTTTTGCTGTGACCTTCTGCTCACTCAACTACTGGTGCACATGTGCATCCTTGCTCTTGAACTCATTTGTAATAATATTTTTTAATGCATGTAGCTTGCCACTCGGTAGCATTGACAAGTCTATCCCAACTTCTAGGAGGTCTAGAACTGCGCGTGCAATTCGGGTTGTTTGACAGTGACCAATGTGCCTGGGAAGGGGAATATCATGTTGTCCACCGTGTCGACTGTTGTTCCTTGAGAAACAATTCCTTGTTGTGTAAAGGAATCCATGCTCAAGACATTAAAGATGATGTCACAAACAAGTATATATCTGTCTGTTTATTAAACCTTCAAATATTAATAATATATTCTCCAAATATCAAATCCCTACCAGTTCTGCAATGCCATGTTCTCTTTATGTTGAAGTGAATGAATGGAAGACGAAGAAAGAAAAGGACTTTAAATTGATATGCTTCTTAAAACAGAATCTACCATTATAAAACCCTGAAGAAGTGAGCAACAATAAATTTAAAATAGAGGAGTGCCCATTAAGGATGTTTAACTCTTAGATACATAAATATCAAGAGACCTGCAGCTCAAATCACTCTACTTTATTCATAGATATGGAAACGAAATGATAACTGGAAAACTATTCAACACAGCTAGAATAATGGAAACTTGCAAAAATTTTCATTGATTCAATATTTTTCAGTACAAAATTAGGCTTGAAGGTCCAAAACTCGGAACCTTCTTTCTTCTTCAAATTGTCTTTAAATACAATATGACCAAAATGGTTTCCAGTAACGAAACTGATTCTAACTAACTCTAACTGCTTAACTACTCACTGTAGTGGAGGTACATGCCTCGGAAAATTTCTATTACATTTACATGACTTCATTTAAAACATGATAAAATGTGATAATTTCTAATCTAAGTGAACTGATGCTCCTAAAATAGTGGCTGTCTCAATGACTATTTGTGGCTGAACGGCTACTTGTGGCTGAGTGGCTGGATTTCCCTTTTTTGTGTCCATAGAAAATCTCTTGCATTCTTTCCAGAGCTTATCCTTAGTCGTCGAAGAATTCTTATAATGATGATATTACAGTCTAAATTCAACAACCTGACTGTGAGTAAGATTACCTGTGAATAATGTCTTCACCATCCATAGTAGGAGGAAATGCCTTTGTAAGAAGTTAAATACCATTTCTCCCTTTAAAACCTGTGTCTTTTCATGCCTGCCATCTGCTTTTCTTTTTGCAAATATCAACTGATCTTCATAGAACTTCCATGACATGATATCCCCTTTCTCCGTCCAGCATGAAGGAAAACCTGTTCTCGTCAATTTGTCGAATGATATATCAAAATTTTTAATTATCTCTTTAATTCCCAATAACCGCTTCTCTGCGGCCTTCCAAAGATCATTTTTTATTATCATTTTATTCACCTCCTCAGCATAAAAGTATTTATCCTATATCCCCATATCTCCTAACTCTTCATCTATCTTGGCATTAATAAAGTTTATGAATTTTTTGGCCCAATTCGCTCTTTTAATAGCGGCCTGATTCTCAAATAATAGCTCCTTTTCATGCTCTGAAACAATGCTTTTCTCTCTAGCAATTATATTCATGGAATCCCATTTTGAATGCATTTCTGAAATAATCTCATTCCAGATGATATCCTTAGCTTTAATAAGAGAGATATTACCTTTTAATCTCTCCTTGAGCTCTTTGATTTCATCTTCAGCTTTCTGTAGTTTCTGCTTGTTCTCATGTGCTTTTTCTTCCCATCCTTGCATCATCTTGGTAACCATTTCCAATTATGATTGGGCTTGTCTACAGTCTCTCTCCGCCATCTTTAATTATGTGCTTGGCTGAATAATCTAGGCTTGAGGATCAGCATCACCTGCAGAAAAATCAAAGGTACAAGTATGGTTCTCAATATGATTCTGTAGAGATATAGCAGTCTGCTTCACCTTAGTGAGTTCTTCGTCTTTCTTCAACAACTGTTGTTGCAATTCCTCTTTCTCATTTTCAACCTCAGCTACTTCTGCAGCCATTGAGTGCTCTGTAGCTGGTAATTTTAACTTTTTCCTTAGTGAAGATATTTCCACTTCTGCACTTTTCATAAGTTTTTGAATTGCAGCTTTATCATTTGGATCCACACCGATTTTCATAATGATCTTCTTCAACTCTTCATTTTGAGTTGTTAATGCCCTTGAATTAGCTTTCTCCATTTTGCATTGTCTGATGACCTTTGCAAGCATGTTTTCAGTCTTGACTGCTGTAGCATTGGTCTTGCTCAAATCATTTACAATCAGCTGCCCGGTCTGCATATGAAGATTCATTTTGTCCCACAAGGGGATCTTTTTAACATCCATGACTATGTTTACCTCCTTAAAGCTGCCCAAAGATCCAAGGGACATTCCTGTCAGATGTGACAGAGCCATCTTAAACTGATCTTTTTCCAGATCCATCACAGTCAATAATTTGGTCTGGTCAGCAGATATGTGGTGCTCTGCTTGTGCTTCTATATTGGCTTTTATCCTCTGGTTCCTTTCCTCAATCTGTGTGAACACTTGCTTTATTGAAGGAACCTTTTCCAAATGAAGTTCCTGTCTTCTAGGAGATGAGGGGAAATCTTGTTCTTCATTGACCTGTAGAGTAAAACCAGGTGAATTGGAAGAATGGTCTTCTGCTAGTTTGGTTCTTTTTTCCTCTCGGGGCTCCTCATCATCTATTTCAATAACATCTTCTCTACCTCTTTTGCTCACTCTTTCCAAAATTGCAGGTGTTTGAATGCTGGTCTTTGATGAACTTGACTCACCTGGATTAGCCAGTTTCTCCAGATCAGGTTTACTTACATGGGAAAATGCAGCATACCCATTCTCAACCCTTTTCTAAGAAATTATTCCATGCGGATCATAAGGCCATTTTTCTCCCAACAACAATTGTGTCCCTTCCAACATTTTTGAGACTTCATCAAAAGCTTGTCTCGTGTTGACCACAAAAGGTCCCACACTCATAGGCAATTTGTACATCAAACCTTTCTTCATGGGAAGAAAATGAACTTGGTCTACATTAAGACTTTGCCTTATGAATTCTAGGGCGAAAAGTCGCATGGGAACAAAGGTTGGGAGCCTATAAGGCTCAATGCTAACTCCATACAGCCTTATCTCAGAGTATTCTTCGAATACAAACCAATCTCCAAATTTTCAATTGGGTCCTAACTGTAGGAACTCCCGGGCTTTTGGTAGAAAGCATGGAGGGAGAGTTCCATTCAAAATTTTATAAGAAGTAGACATGAAATGGTCAGCAAATTCAAACAGCCCTGCTTCGTTCTTTTATTTTCTAACAATACCGGTCCAGAATAAAACTGATTGCTTATTTTTATTACTATCAACTATATTTAAACCCAAACTCATGAATTCTTCGACATTTTGATACAAAAATAAGTAAAAAACCAATGATGGAAATCTGAAGAAACCTGTTAGAGGGAAGGCGATCAATTGGGAATTTACTACTTCCTGCCAAAAAGACGGAATGTCAAGGACCACCCCTGGTTTCATCATCAGAGTGAACATCCCCAAGACTGATTTATCAATTTCGTGGTCATCGTATTTTCCCAAAATCTCCGTAATGCAGCTAAGAACTAGCCTATACTGAACACTGAATGCCTCCAAACTGAACCTTCCTCCTTCAAATTGAGTTTTCTCTGGATTTGATTTCAAAAATGACATACAATGACTGAACTCTTCGTTTGAAAGATCTTCAAAATACTGAACCAATGAATCTTCGGAGAACTGTAACGGAGACTCATCTTTTGGAAAACATAATGCTTGGCGCATTAATTGTGTTGATACCTGCAGGACATTTTCCCCCTGAGAATTCATGACGAAGCATTTGCCAGGGTACATAGATGAGACTAACCATGAGATGAACTCGAGGAAGAAGTGAGTTTTCGGAACACAGGCGGACAACACACCAAAACTTTTCATAGCAGAGAACATAGGGGATTTGTCAGTGTTTAGGGTTACTTGGTAATGCAGTAGGGGATGATTGACAGACGACGCGATATCATGAACATCCTTTTCACTATCTAGGAGGGGACTGAGGTTTGATGAACCAGCCAAATATGTTCGTTTTGCCATGACTGACAGGAACTTGAAAGCAATTCGCGGGGTAATGGATAATGCAGAGGTGGTGGGACATGGTTAAAAAGGGCAAACAGTCACACATAGACAAAAACGGGATGGAAGAACCCTTTAATAGGCTACGAGAATCCATAATAAATGCTAGAATGACGTGGAAAAACAGTTGAGAGTGGATGACAACTGCTTTCCACCTCACCTGATGACGTCATTGCGGGGGGTCTTTGAGTACGGCGGAAAACTTTAACCCATACCCCCCGTAATAAATCCAAGCCGTTGATCACGGCAGAACCAAGATCTGACTAGTCAACTACGGGGGGTCGGGATTTGATAACCGACGAGCTAATTCTCCCCCCGCAATAGCTTATCCATAAGCCCTTTTCTGTGATCACAACTTCCGCTCGGGAAGCTGCTCGGGGCTTAATCTTGAAATCATACATATTGAAATAAAGCTTATGACTACTTTATGTACATCAATCATTCGAAATACATTGCATTTGTTTTTTATGCTAAAGTATTAATAACTTCATACTATAGCATATTTTTGAATTTTTATTTTTTCTTTAGATTTTCGAAATAAAATATAAAAGGATATCCAGATAATGATCCACAACATCGATGATCATAGTTGTAGGCTTGCTCGCTTGAATCGACATTGCTTGATTCACGCTCGCC